>CAAKHD010014129.1:51809-65924 GCA_901007705.1 Fistularia tabacaria
TTCAGTTCCTCCCGGCCCGTGTCCAAACGGCCTCTACCCCAGCCCTGCTCGTCCTCGTCCTCGGTCTTGGTCGGCTCATCCCCTGCGAAGGAGGCATCGTTGGCAATCAGCGCCGGCAGGAGTGTGTGTGTGTGTGTGTGTGTGTGTGTGTGTGTGTGTGTGTGTGTGTGTGTGTGAGTGTGTGTTTGTTGTAAACTTGTGAGTGTAACTTGTTATCACACACTCTTGGGGAATTTAAGTTGCACAACCAAGATCATCATTCTCCAACTTCCTGGAAAGGAAGGCTGTGACCGCAGTTTGATCGTATCGCCACGGTGATTCTGACTTATTTCATTCATTCGTTAATTCATTCATTCATTCATTCATTATCTACAGGTGAAGAAACGGGTTCCAGCAGGTTGGAATGGGTGGAGAAAAGTGTCAGGGGTTCTATGAGATAGAAGAACATCAGGCAGAAGGAAAGGAAAGGTGGAGGAGACAGTGGTGAGAGCAGCGATGATGGATGGTTTGGAGAAAAGACAGGAGGCAGAGCTGGAGGTGGCAGAGATGGAGATGTGGAGGTTCTCTTTGGGAGTGACCAGGATGGAGAGGATCAGGAATGACATGGTAGATGTTTTGGAGAGAAGGTCAGAGATGGTTGGGTCATGGACAGAGGAGGGAGAGGGAAGATATTGGTAGACGGATGCTGGGATTGGAGGTCTAGATGAAGACCAGAGAGAAGATGTATGGAGGCAGTGAGAGAGGAGGATCCAGAGAACAGGTTCAGATGGAGAAGATTCATTCATTATCTACACCACTTGTCACGCGATCAGGCCTTGCAGTGAGGTCAGAGCCGATCCCAGCTGTCATTGGGCGAGAGGCGGCGTCCATACAACCATTCACCCTGTCATTCATGTCACATAGAATCATGCAGCCATTCACTCTTTCATCCACGTCGTATTGAGACAACCAACAATTCACCCTCTCATTCAGACGTGCAGGCATTCACTCCGTCATTCACGCGTCATAGAGAGAAATAAAACCATTCGTCCTCTCATTCGCACACCCGGACAATTCAGGGGGTCCCAATCAACCTCCTGCAGGTTGTCGGACTGTGGGAGGAACCCGGAGAACCCCGGTGAAACCCTAGACGGACACGTGGAGGACACGGAGAATCCAACCGGGAAAAAACAACTACGGACGCCATGAGTTTTCCCTTCCAGAGCCGTCGGAATCCAGGGAAAAATCCAGTTTTGCGTCTGTTGTTTTTTCCCGTGTAAAGCGTGTCGTCAAGCCGCTCGCCGTGTTTTTAGGTGGAGCTCCAGGACGCCCTTTCAGAAGATCTCCCCTCCGAGCCGCCGCTTAATTCATGGCGAGTTTATGCCATTCGTTTTCCGCCCGGCTGTTATTGACTAATCACTGGTATTTTCTTGAGGGGGCGGAGCTTTGGAACGGCAATAACAGTCGGTCAAATCTGAGCACTCGTTTTGGATGTGTAATCCAGCGTGGATCCGCTGAGCTGCATCTACCTGCTTTGAAGGAGAGTTCGTCCTGCTCCTGGCCCTCGTAGTCGTAGAGAGCGCGGACCCGCACGCCTTTCCCGGTGCTGGAGTCGTCTTCGAAGGAGTTCCCGTTCCCGCCGTTCTCGTTGCCCGAGTACGCGGCGGGCTGCTCGTCGTCCGACCACTCGGTCGAGTAGGCCTGGTTCTTATCGTAGCTGCTCACGCTGGAGAGGATTAAAAAACCCTTTGAACGAAAAGCTAATTTCCCCCACGGGGAACGGCTAAAAACGGCTCTAAACTCGCTGTGAATTTACAAAGCGAAATATCTGTTGGTGCAAACGGGGTTCCGCGTCCGCAAGACCCACCTGCTACGGTCACCAGGCGGAGCCACGTGGTCGGTGCTGGGAGTGGGCGGGGCTCCGTCCGGCTTCTTCTTCTTCGGCGGAGCGCTCGCCTGGTCCGGGTTGTACTCCTAGCCGAAACATCGGAAACAGAACTGAGATGTTCGCCGGCCTTACGGGCGCGGGGGTGTGTGTGTGTGTGTGTGTGTGTGTGGGGGGGTTTGGGTCGACCACGTGGAGGCGGTCGTGTTCTACCTCGAACGCGGGCCAGTTCATATGCTGCCCGGGGCCGTGGTTGTTGCTGAACCACTTCAGGTCCTCTTGCGTGTTGGCGGCCAGGATGGTGCGCTCCAGCTCCCTGTATATGGTGGCGTAGCTGCGGACGCAAGGGGTGGGGGTGGGGGTGGGGGTGGGGTGGGGAGACAATTATGGAAAAAAAGAGCAGAACCCGGCGTGTGGTTCCGTTCCTTTGGACGGAGCCGCGGACGGCTGAGGTGTTTGGGCCGGGTTTGCCTGCCGCCGTTACTTTGCACGTCGTTCAGCACCGAGTTTTGCATCATTAGAGGTCTTCCCTGCAGCGAGACATCATCCAATGCTTGTTTATATGTATGTATTTGTATTATTTCATTTTATCTCCCTTCATCTTACCGTGATCTACTTTTATTCCTTTACCTTTCAATGAATATTTCAGCGTCCTTTATTTGGGCCGAAACTTAAAATGTAACAGAGCTCAAACCTATTTGGCAAGGCTGTGTAAAATGAACAGAATACTTGTGTTCATTCATTCATTCATTCATTCATTCACCAGTCATGGAGATCAAACACCTTTCACTCCGTCATTCAAACATCGTATCGAGACGTACGACGATCCACGCTTTCACCCGAAGCAGTCGGATTTGAACCAGGGACCTTCTTGCGATGTGTCCTGGTGCTCCCCGTTATGTCCGCGGAGCTTCTCAGTCCGAATTCTGCTCGAAATCTTCTCGTCGTGGCGACTGGAATTTGAATTTTCTTCGCTCGACAACGTTTCGCCCGCCTTCAACCGAGAGGCTTCTTCAGCTCTTCAAGTCCAGTAGCCGCCACAAGAAGATTTTAAGCACCGACGTGAAACATTTAGCCTCCCGAAACTCGGCCGTTCACATCGGCGTGACCAGAAACGGCTTCATTAATTACCTCGAACGAAAGACGGCAGGCAGAAAATCGCTTTCCCAGCGGCCTCGTGGGGAAAAAAAAACAACAAAAAACACGCGGGTTGAAAAATGACGGGCGTTCGCAAAATTCAGTTTGGCAGCGACGCCGTTGTCTGAGTCATCCATTAATGAGGGCGGCGGGTCTAATGAGAGGCGCGTGCCCGGCTCAGAAGACCCAGATTCATCAGCGGCGGGCGAACGGCAGTGAATGTGACACGCCGGACGTGCGGCTAATCTGTTAAACCAATTGTGATTTTCATTTTCCGGGGATTTTCAAAATGGCCGTTCATTTTGCACGCGCGCTCGGCCCGTAATCGCTTTCGCCTTAAACGTCCCGTTCAGGGGCGACACCGGATCTCACGGCCGGATCCTGATGGTGATAATAGACCCGTGCGGGCTTCGTTTATCAGATTTGTCTTTGTGATTTATCGTCTCTCAGCTAAATAAAAAGAACCCATTCGTGAGAGAGGATGAGCCGTTGCTTTAGCTTTCTGCTTTCTGGAGTGCGCAGCCGGCCTCTCGGCGCCAGGAGTCCGGCCGGCGTTCCAAACCCGCCGCCATGGCCGACTGACCTTTGGTTCTCGGTGAGGTTAAGGTGACGTTTGATGTCCAGCAGGGCCTCCTTGAGGAAGGTCAGCCTCTTGACTTCGTGCTGCTGGCACTGATCAAACACTTGCTCCATGCTCTCCATGTACTGCGGGGTGCATTTGTTCAGCTCCTCCAGTGACTTCTCGTACTTTTCCTTGGCCTGCCATAGAAATAGAAATAAAGCGCACACACACACACACACACACACACACACAAACACACACACACGCGCAGCTTTATTTATACTTTCTGAAACCGTCAACACAACTGGGAGGCAGTGAGGATTTATTTCGACATGTTTCAGGTCACACTTAAAATCCCACACTTTTACAATAACGTGATTAAAAACACATCGGCGGTTGAACTGCGTTGATTTTCGCAATTCTTACGGTTTACAGTTAATATCAATTCACAGATAAATATACAAAACTCAGTTTTTTATCTACTTAGAAATAATTGCATTTGCATTATCTCATTTTTGATTTTATTTTTTAAATGTTATTTATTTTTATTTTATTTTACATGATTTCATTTTATTTTATTTTATAATTGCTTTATTTATTGTCCGTATTCTCCATCCTGTATTTTACTAATAATTCCAAATCAGCACATTGCTACTCTTGTCCTCCCTCTCTCAGTCGTATAAATGCACCTCGATGATTTTTTTTCCTGTAATTTGAAATACTTTATATTAACAGTTGAATATTGATACTATATCTTTTATCTATACTTTTTTTTCCCTGTGCTTTATTCATCCCAAAATCTTTTTATTTATTTCTTATTCATTTATGTGTTTATTCATTTATTTTGTTTATTATTCTTTTGTTATTCATGAAATACAGCCTTTCATTTTCTAATTTTTATACAAATACGCGTTTGACATCAACTGTCGAGCCGTCCTTCGGTCTCCCCCTCACCTTCTGCATGTCCTGTTTGCACTTGTCCACCTTCTCGTGGAGCTTCTTCTGCTGGTCCGGCGTGACGGAGGCCTCCGTCTTGCCGTTGGCCTCTCGAGCGGCGGCCAGCTTCTCCTCCTTGCAGGCCATGTGGTACGCTTTCTTGGCCGTCTCCATCTGCGGGTCAGAACAAAAGCTCTCACTATCTCTGACGCCGTATCAGATCTGGACACAACTCGAAGGATTTAGATCTTCTCTTCCTGGAATGGGAGCGACCTTGTCCGGACACCATTTAGCCCACGGCGAACACAGGCCACATGCAAACATCCACATAGAGACACACAACCATTCACTCCGTCATTCAAACATCATAAAAGGACAAGCAACTATTCACTCTTTCACTCAAACGTCATATAGAGGAACACAATAATTCACCCTCTCATTCATGAGTCACATAGAGACATTCGACCATTCACTCCGTCATTCACACCATATGAGGACAAACAGCTCTTCACCCTCTCATTCAGACATCATATCGTGACCATCAACGATTCATCCTCTCATTCAAAACTCATGTGGAGATTGTTTTTTAATTTATTGATACGTTTATCCTTTATTTTTTTTTAATTTAGCTTGTCATTCTTGTCCTTGTCTGTCTTGCTGCTGCTGCTGCGAAACAATTTCCCAATCATGGGATCATTAAAATACATCTCATCTCATCTCATCTCATCTCATCTCATCTCATCTCATCTCATCTCATCTCATCTCATCTCATCTCATCTCATCTCATCTCATCATCTCAACCATTCATTCTGTTATTTGCTCTTCCGATGCAGGCATCCAAACATTCTCTCTGTCCTTCACATGTGCTCTGCAGATGTCTAACCACTCACTCTTTCATTCCCATGTCATATAGAGACACACAGATGTTAGCACGTCTGGACAATTCAGGGTCTCACTCCAGGAGAACCCTGAGGAACCCCGCGCAGACTCTGGGAGAACATGGAGACTCCACGCAGAAGGGTCCTCCTGTGGGGATCCAACCAGGGGACCTTCTGGCTGTGAGGCAGAATGGCTAAACCGCTGCATTTCTCCCTTCTCCGCTCTGCTAGCATTGCTTCTGCATTGCTTCTGCAAACAGCTTCATCTGCGCCTCAGACTGAGGTATCCAAGAGCTTCTGGATGAGAGCCGAGGTGAACTCACCTCCTTGAGCTTCTTGGCCCACGGTTTCTGAGCTTTCTTGAAGCCTTCCTCGGCCTCCTTGGCCTCCTTGAAGCCTCCGATCATTTGTTTGTGATACGCCTCCTTCTGCCAGTTCTTTACTTTCTCCACGTCGTCGTTGAGCAGGTTGTTCTTCACGTCTTGGTGGAGCTCACTCACCTTCTCCGCCTCGGTCATGACTGCGAGCCAGGCCCTCTCCACGGAGCCGTACTGAGGCCCTGAAAAGAAACGATACCATACGAGGGTGTAAGCTAAGTTTCACACCACGTTCTTCTGTTTCTGCTTCATCAGCAGACCTTTCTCAATGAGCTGTCTCCATCTCTTGGACCAAGCGGTTAACTGATCACCGTAGGCTTTTTCTATCTTGGCACGTTCCTGCAGGCAGCCCATGAGGTCGTTGCAGAGCCGGTGGCCGTCGTCGAATCTCTTGACGGCACGTTTGTAGTTCCCCACCTGGAACGGACAAGGAGACGGTTTACAAAGGTAAAGGCTGGCAATGTCTGGACACATGTACACACACACATATATATTATATATATATATATATATATATATACATACATACATACATACATACATACATACATACATACATACATACATACATACATACATACATACATATATATACACATATATATACATATACCCTTATATGTACCCTTACCCATATACCCTATACATATACCCTTCTATATGTGTTTGTGTGTATAAATGTGTATGTATTTATCTTTACTTATATATGTATATGTATGTATATATACATATATATGTACATGTATATGTATGCATGTGTGTGTATGCATATATGTCCATCTGATCCTATTTTTACCATATCCATATTGTTTATGTTTTTATACCATCTCATTCTATTTATGCACTAGCCATCATTCTGTGTGTATAGGAAGAGATGGTTACATATATACATATATATATATAAAATGTTGAAAATACATTTATTCATATATCCTTTTGATTCTATATGTATTCTATCCATAGCATTCTCTGTGTATATGGAGAGATGGTTATATGTATATATATGCATATATACTCAAATGTATACTCAGATGTATACTGAAACTGTTCTATATATATAACATTTTGAGTATACATATATATTCATATATCCTTTTGATTCTATATGAAGAATATCCATATTATTCTGTGAATACATATGTTATTTACATCACATGCTATATATATACAGTATCCATCTCATATACATTTATATATATCATTCTGTATATATATATATTTCTAGATCACCTCATTCTGTATGTACAATATATATAAACACACAATAAAGTATATGTATAATACATATTGTGTAATTATCCATTTCATTTCGTTTGTGTGCGTGCATACACACATACATATCGTTTTGTATATATACATATATGTTTAAATATCCATATCTTTCTGTATGTACATATATATACACACAATAAAATATATATATTTAACATGTATTGTACGATGTAAAATATCTATTTCATTATGTATGTGTGTGTAAATACACATCCATATCATTCTGTATATATATGTGTGTAAAAACCTGTCTCATTTTGTAGATACAATATCCATCCCATCCCACACTCAAGCTATCTATCTATCTATCTATCTATCTATCTATCTATCTATCTATCTATCTATCTATCTATCTATCTATCCATCCATCCATCCATCCATCCATCCATCCATGCAGTAATTTTTCAGCTCCATTCTTCTGTGTCTCTTTCCACCTTAAGCGGTGCTTCCTTAAAGAAGCGCTGCCAAGCCGTTTGGCTCCGCCTCCCCGCCGCCTGCAGGGGGGTGTGAGCTGATGCTGCATGATGAAGGGAGGACGGTGGGTGGGGGGGCGACTCGTGCCTTTGCATGTGTAGTTATGCAATGACATGGACTTGTATTTGCATGCATCTGTGTGTGCGTGTGTTAGTGTGTGTGTGAGTGTGTGTGTGTGTGCAAACTGTGGCTGGTTTAATCCTCTTGAGTGGTGTCATGCAGGCAGACAGACTTTGAGGGATAGACGAGGAAGAGAGAAATACATAGTAACCTCCAACTCCCTGTGTGTGCGTGTGTGTGTTTGTGTGTGTGTGCGCACGCTCCCAGTGCATGCACCACCGCCGACTCACGCCGAGCCCGTGTGACGCGTCGGCCGATTGCGATTGGTTCTGACCTCAGCGCGCACGTCCCCGTGTTGCGGGGGGGGGGGGGCGGTGAGACGGGCGTGTTTCGGTGCGACGTCAACAAGGCGCAGGTGAAGCCGCTCCGGCGGAGGATCCCGCGGCGTCCTCTTGCTTTCATGAAAAAGGTGGGCCGAGCTCTATTACCGGCCCGCAGATGGGATTAGCAGGTGCATGTGGTGAAAGGCTGCCTCTGAGTCGCTGGTGACTGAGGCTCTTTGTGTCCCCGCCGCTCCGAGGCCTCGACACAAAGAGGACTTTGTGCGCGGGGGAATTCATTAACACCAATCCGCCGGGTTAAACGCGCTCCTTCCTCGTCTCGCCGCGCAAGCGAAGGGGCGGACGGATAATTTTGCGCGTTCGCGTCTCCGACTCCAGCGCGCTTACAGCTGCGGGGACCGGATCGATGAAACATCTCCTGCACCTTCGAGTCCTCCAAAGCCAGCTCTTCTCTGATTCCGTTCCGTGGTAGCGCTTCCTCTGGTTGTTGTGATGGTGGCCTGTAGCTCTGCACACGCCTTGCGCTCTCCGTTGACGCACGCTAGCAACCTCATATCGAGTCCAGCAGGCGCCCGACATTGTTATTGGCAGGACCTCCAATCATTTCTCTCATATTTGACATTTTTTGTCTTTGCTACTTTGTCTTCTGTTAACATTGTTGCTTATATTTCTTTACTTCTACTATTTACGCTCTCCGTAACGCCGCTGTGAAAATTACAACCCCCCGTCGTGGGATCAGTAAAGTCTATCTTATCTTACTGAAGCTGTTATGGTTTCATGTCGGCTATTAGCATGTAGCCGCTAGCGCTATTGTTACCATTTGTATGAGATCACCCGTGCCTGTCGCTCCCGTCCCTCAAGCCCCCTCCGTCTCCGTCACACTCTGTCTTTCCACCCGTCTGTCCGTCTCTCTCGCTCGGTTCTCTGGTCGAGGCAGAAGGCCGCCGCGCCTCGAGCTGGGATCAGTCCGAGAGCGTCGTCGCACACGTGACTCCACGTGACTTGACGGGCTCATCGGAAAACACGTGATCAGAAATCGGATCTGAACACGCAGATACTGCGCGGTAATTTTATATTAAATGATATATTTGTTTGTTTTTATATTGTTCGGTTGCACACGGGAACGTCTAATCGCAACGCTATGAACATTTAAAGGGGCGAGAAATCAGAAATGGCCGATGAAGCCGTTCCCTTTACCCTTGTCCCGTCTTCTGGATGGCAGTATATCTTGAAAAATGAGTGTGAATGGGGTTTCCGTACTTCCTCCTCTCCCCGTCTTCTCCCGAACAGCTCCATTTCAAAGAGGTTTCCGTTCAAAGTTAACTCGCGTCGATATTGATTGTGTTTGTCGTGTGCAGCCTCGAACTTCAGACCATATCGATCGATCCAGGTGTCGTTGGTGATCAGAAGTGCGGAGTCAGTGTGTGTGTGTGTGTGTGTGTGTGTGTGTGTGTGTGTGTGTGTGTGTGTGTGTGAGCGCCGGTACCTCCCAGAAGCTGTCCATGGTGTCGTCAGCACCCGCACTTTCATCGTAGGAGCCAGACATTTTTCTGGATGTGGCAAAGCTCAGCGATGACTAAACCTGTCCTCTGCGGCGGAGCCGGGTTCCTCGTGCACTGGAGAGCAGAGAG
The DNA here is from genome assembly GCA_901007705.1 of Fistularia tabacaria. NCBI lineage: Eukaryota > Metazoa > Chordata > Actinopteri > Syngnathiformes > Fistulariidae > Fistularia > Fistularia tabacaria. The sequence continues at coordinate 61,342 of CAAKHD010014129.1, forward strand.
AAAAAGAAAACGTGAGGCGGCAGATTTCCAAAACATAAGCCAAAAAAAAAACCTCGGCCCGCGAGTGTCATTTTCCCTCACGGTTACAGGGAACCTTCCGGCTTGCGGGTTCCTTATCCTTCAGAGCGACGCGATAAAATAGTCCCCCGAGGGACGAGGACGGACGTCTCGCGTCCTAGAAAAAGGCTCCGCCGCGCCGTTCCTGTCGACGGAATCCGCGGACGTGGTTGCGTCTCCTCGCGCTCGGCGGCTGGCGGATCCGGTGCGATTCACATCACTTTGACGGATGGACGGCCGGCGTCTCACCGCCAAGGTTAAAACACTGGAGACGGTCAGATGCTTTATTGGGGGCGGCTCATGACTCATCCTGCTCCCTCGGCGGGGAGAACAAACCGCCAGTCGATAGGACTTTCAATTACGGCGTTGGGTGCGGACGGCCTCCCCGCCCGTATGGATTCCCCGTCTTTGCTTACATCTGCGGCCGCTTCAACTTTATTTGACGTTTTAATTAAACACCGCCGAGGACAGGCCGGGCTCTCTGGCGCACGGACGTTGAACTCGCAGTTAGCTTAGCGTGCCGGGGCCGAGGTCAATGGTCCGCGACCGGACGGACGGACGGCGATGACCCGTGGCCGTTTTCGATTATTAGCTAAGTCTGCGGCCCGCAGGACGCCGCTAGCAGGACGACTGCCTTCATCCTCCTCCTGCAGTCGGGTGTAAATGAATCCCTGAGAACATTCTTCCTGCGATGACTCATGGAAATGACGCTCTCCGCCAGGCTCCACGTCCGACCTTGCTTTCTTTAGATACCAAATAACAACGCCTGTCCTTTGGAAGGGCGAAAAGGAAAAAAAAAAAAAGGGGTCATCTTGCAATGTTCTTCACGGAGATACCCGGGGACCGCCGCTGCTTTCCGCAAAGAAACGTCGATTCTACGCCGATTATCGACCGAGGCCGCGCTCGTGGGCCATCAGCTCGGGCGTTTTCATGGCTTTCCCGACAAACTAAAGAGCCGTTTCAGCATCGACGGCTGAACGAGAGACAACTCGAGCCTTCTCTTCACCATCCAGCGATCATCGCCTCTATTATCGTCGACCCGAAAGGAGGACGACCGCTCAAACGCGGTCTCTGAAACCCAAACAAATCCAAAGGCTGAATTGAACCTGCTTTGATTCACACCTGGAAAACAAACGGTGGAACCTTCTCTACGTGCAACGAATGCCGTTAGCGCTTCCACCTCACAGCCAGAAGGTCCCCGGTTGGATTTCCACAGGGAGCTCTTCTGTTTGGAGCCTCCTTGTTCGACCCATGTCTGCATGGGGGCTCTCAGGGTTCCTCGCACAGTCCAAACACATGCAGGAGCTTCATTGGAGGCCCTGAATTGCCCAGAAGAATGACTGAGAGAATGGTTGTATGTCTCTATATAGCTTGTGAATGAGTGAATGGTTCTAAAATAATAATAATACTTTTTTATTTAAGGCGCCTTATTCAACACTGATAGGCTTCAGCACCAATGAAGGATAAGCCATGTAGAAAATGAATGATTGATTGAATAAACGAATATTCCACCAGTCTTCAATTATCAACAACCACTATATTTAAACACGTTTGGACGGAAAGACAACTTATTTTACAGAAAATGTGTTGCAGGAGCCCGAATACTCTCCTCTTCAGACGCTCACCAATAAGGTACTGACTCTTTACTTTTGGGGCACTGTTGGTGTGCGGATTTATTCCAAACCTTTGATACACAAGATGAGCAGCCATGTTGGGCTCTGACGCTGAGGCTAGCAGGCAGTCTTGTTTCTCCCAGCTTCGTTTTCTGGGCTTCAATACTCTGACGTTTCGGAGTCAGTCAGCGAGGAGGTATCAAACCACGCTTCGCATCCACACACTCAGCAACAAAGCGACACTTCACCGGCGAATCCGAGAAGACCTCATTCATCTGGAAGCGCCGCTAGCTAAGTAGCCCCTTTTTGCGGAAAGTAGGGAGTTTCAGCCGCCGACGCAAACTACCTGCGATCCGGTTGTCCGTTGACTCACCCAATCCATGACAGCATCCAGTGACATCACAGAGGGTTAATCTGGAGAAGCCGACCACAATCCCTCCTGATCAAGTACAAGACGTGAGCGGGCAAACACGGATCTCAGCTCTCTGCTCCACTTCAACACATCGACTTCACACCTGCCGACGGGGAGAAGCGGCGGATTCGGACGCCGCTGGACGTAAACGTCACGGTTTTGGTCGATGGTGTTGGAGTGTCATGTGTCCCCAGAGATGGGTGGGGTGCAGGTTGTGTATGTGTGTGTGTGTGTGTGTGTGTGTGTGTGTGTGTGTGTGTTCTGGAGAGGGAGTTTACACTCCGCAGTTATTGAGGTCAATCCACCTCAATGGCCGTGAACACACCTTCTATTCCCCGGTGAACAGAGCGACTCCAGCAAAGGCTTTTGTCTCCGTCGAAAAAGAACAACGAAAACACCAGAGTTCGGACTTTGGCACCACTTTTTGTGAGAAACTAAGAGAATCTCCCCCACGTTCACTCACCGTATTGGACTCCATCTCTGAAAACAAAAACCGGGTAGAAGAATCCACGCGGAACTAACACGCCTCCGCAGAATTTGAGAATTCCTCACGGCCGTCCGAGTCCGTCCTTGTGGCGCAAATGTTATTTTTGCAGCTCTGACCTCTGCGGTCCGAGCGAACCCCGGAGCGGACGATAAGTCCGAGCAAAGCGACGCGTCTCAGAGGCTGAGGGATAATCCCACAGTGTGCCACTTGAATGGCTTTAGAGGGGGGAGGGAGCTCACCAGGAAGAAGAGCAAAGACGCTGATAGGACAAGCGAGACAAAAGGCGTGAGCGTGCGAACGGCGCGAGGTGGACGCCGCGCCGTAAACGCAACGTGAAGAGTGTCATCACGGACGGCGGGGAATGCGAGGAGCTTTGTGTGCGCTTACGGGCACCGCCGCGAAGTTCTGCAAGTGGCAATGAAGGGGCCAAGCCGGCCGGCGGGGCAGAGTCGCCATGGCAACTTGATGCGATCACGCTAAATGCAAGGCTGTGAGCGCCGGCAGCCAGTTCTCCGGCGGGAGAATAACGTTTCCTACCCGCAATGGGACGTAGCGTCCTTCAAGCTGGATGTATCAGTGTTTAAACCGTAGGGGTGGCGAGGGGGGATCTATTCTTTTTCTTTATCGTTACATTTTAATCGAAAGGTGTGAGAAATTCCCTTAAAAATGACCATTTAAAACATTTATTTTACAACGCAGGAGGTTCACTGGAGACCCGAAATTGCCCAGGTGTGTGAATGAATGGATGAATCGTTGTGTGTCGTTATATGACATAAGATAATTCTTTATTGATCCCCATTGGGGAAATTCAGGTGTCGCAGCAGCGCAAACATAACAGTATCAAAAAACTGTTAGAAAAGAAAGAATATGTACATGTGCAAACATATACATAGACACAAATATATGTATATGTACACATATATCACCATACATCCACACATATACACACATACATACATGCACATGCCCATACCTACATGTGTATACACACATATACATACACATATAATTACACGCATATATATATATGTATATACACACACATATATATACACACACACATATACATCCACACATATAATTACACACACATATATATATGTACACGCACATATACATACACACATATAATTACACACACATATATATATGTACACGCACATATACATACACACATATCACCATACATGCCCATTAACACATACATATATACATACACATACCCATACCTACATATGTATACATATACACATTATGCACATACACATATATAGATAAACATGTGAATGAGTGAATGAGTCTTTATGAACGAGGGAGTGATGTTTTTATGTCCTGATTTGGCATTTGAATGACAGGTTGAATGGTTGAATGTCTCCATATGACGTGTGAATGACAGGTGAAAACAAAACCCCAGAGTGCTCAAAGCGCAGTCCTGCACTCAGGTGAGAAGCCGTGGGCCGAGTTGCAAGTTTTAAAATAAAACACAAAAGCAAAAATACGACGCTAAGAAAAGGGGTGCTTTCCGAGGGAACCTCCCGCCTCACAGTGGAAACAAAAGCTCCCAACACAGTCGAGCTTTTTAAGGCACTGAATGGGAACCACAACAAACACGTAAGCTTGTTACCGTAAGAAGATTTCATAGAGATGAACTAACTTTACCCCCCCGGCACATGACCTACCGCGCTGCCCGCTGATTGGACGGCGGCGATCGAGTCCTCGCGCCGGATCGCTATCGAAATTAACTATCAAAATTAGCTATCAAAATTAGCTCTCAAAATCAGTTCGGATGGTGACGTGGAGTGGAACCCGAGTGCGCTGCACAGCTCCCAGCTGATGTTCTTGCATTCCTGCGGCCTGTGATTCACGCTGTTTGTCGGCAGATTCTGTTTGATAAGCAAAGCACGCCCCCCCCCCCCCCCCCCCCCCCCCCCCCCCCCCTCACAGTAAACAGAAAAACAAACAAGGGGGGGAAATTGATTTGTAATGAGGGCGGGGGGGGGGGGGGGGGACGTGA
>CAAKHD010014129.1:74015-81515 GCA_901007705.1 Fistularia tabacaria
GACCCCAGCGGCCGGCCTGTGCGTGTCTGCGCACATTCATGAGGAGCCGGGATTAGCGAAGCGAAGGCTGGGATTCGGGTGTGTGTGTGTGGGGGGGGGGGCGCTTCCTCCTCACAGCAAGAAGGTCTCTGGTTCCATTCCAGCTGGAGGCCTCTCTGTGTGGAGGCTCCTCCGGGTTCCTCAGCCACAAAAATAGGCAAGAGGTTCATCGGAGGCTCCAAATCACCCAGTGTGTCTCTACTGGTGTGTCGATGAGAGGGTGAATGTTAATATGGCTCCATGGGATGTGTGAATGAGTGAGTGCGCAGATGTATGTCGGGAGAATGATGTGAATGAGGGAGTGCGTGGTTGATCTGTTGAAGCCGACCTGACAATCCGTTGAAAAACACGCCTGGAAAAGCTGCACAAAATTCACTCGCTCACGTTCTACACGAATTCATCCGGAATTCATCCTTGTCCTTGCATGTCTTGCTGCGTCTGCGAAACCATTTCCCAATCATGGGATCGTGAAAGTGGATCTCATCTCTCACCATCTTTCATATGACGTGGGAAAGAGGGAGTGAATGAGCGTTTGTATGTTGAATGCAGGATAATGAAGGAATGAAACTGAGATGCAGGCTGCACAGTGACAAGCAACCACACTGACAATCGAGCAACTATCTTTCACCTATTTTTGTTTCCATATATTCAGTATGTTAAACAGATATTTATGTTTTCCCACTGACTTCGAGCTGCCAGTCATGATTTCGTGCTGAATCTGAGGGCGGTTTTGCGTTTACCTCCTGAAAAGATGAAGAACTCCCATTTAATTGTTGTGCATATTGTCCTGCAGCTGCTCACGATGAGACATATGTGGGCATATTTTCGTCCGCTTAATTCGTCACAAGAAATAAACGACGTCGCCCATTCTGCGCAAACATTTTCTGAATATTAAATTTTGCATGTGGAGGCGACTGTCACCGAGTCCTTAGCTTCTGCAGTTCTGTTTTAAATGCCAAAAGTCCATTTTTTTCACAATGAACCCCCCAAAGGAAGCGCAACTTGTGCGAGCCTCATTTTTACGCACACTCCTGCAGAGAGACGGCTATTATTCTAAAGTGGCAATCGAGTAATCAGAAGGTTTCTGGTTTGATTTAAGTATTCTCGAGCTGGATACTGAAACCCCTCATCGCCCCTGCTGCTTTATCACAGTGTGTGTGTGTGTGTGTGTGTGTGTGTGTGTGTGTGTGTGTGTGTGTGTGTGTGTGTGTGTGTGAGAGCGCGCAAAAGTGTCGGTAAACTTTGCCGCGCTCCGTAAAAAGTGCAACAATCACCAGAAGACAGAAGCGCTAAGTAAATGCAGTCCATGTTTATTCGATGGAATGCAGACCTGTCACTCTTTTAAATAACTTGGCTGCAAAATGCAGTCTTTTCCCACAGATTTACAGTAAATACATATATAATATGATATGATATAATATAATATAATATAATATAATATAATATAATATAATATAATATAATATAATATAATATAATATAATATAATATGATATGATATGATATGATATGATATAATATAATATAATATAATATAATATAATATAATATAATATAATATAATATAATATAATATAATATAATGCTTTTTAACCTTGCCGTTGCTTTGCCCTTTTAATTGTCTCTGATATTTATATTTATTTATATTTATATACACATTTATTTATATTTTTACTGTTGCACTGTTGCTGTGACAATGGGGATCAATAAAGTACCATCTTATCCTATCCTATCCTATCCTATCCTATCCTATCCTATCCTATCCTATCCTATCCTATCCTATCCTATCCTATCCTATCCTATGTCATCGTATGCAGATGACATTGTGTCTTTCCTGGTTAGCACGAACACTGCCAAAGTCACCGAGGTCTTTCTTCAGACATCAGTTGGACATCTTCAAGATGATATGATAGCAAAGAATGACATCCAAGCAGCAAAGGTTAACCTATTAGTAGCTGGTGTTCGCCTCTGCTGGCAATGTTTATCTGTTGATGATGTGATTGTGTCTGTTGTCAATGAACTGATCTGTTAGCTGAATTCTTAGCAAATATACAATCCTTCACCTACTCATTCATGTTATTTGGAGACACAATTTAGGGTCTCCAATGAACTTCCTGCATGTTTTTGGATTGTGGGAGGACCCCGCAGAAGTCAGAGGAACCCCAAGCAGACATGGGGAGAACAAGGGGACTCCGCCCATGTACCTTCTTGCTTTGAGCTAACCACTGCAACCTGTCCGTGGAGGTTCTGAGTCATCCAGGTCATGGGGAATTCTTGTCGAAATGTTCTTGTCACGACAACGGGACATGAATTTCAAGGATTTACCACAGCAACCATTGTGAACCTGAACACAATTAGCTTTTGGAATATTGCATCTTTAGCCTTTCCAGCTGGTTTTCTCAGGAAGACCATCTCGGGTCCTCTGTCCAACCTCCACGAGGCCTTGTGGAGTCTATAAGTGTCCACTCACATGGCCGGACTCTCACAGAAATGCCGCTCGGGTCTGAATCCACTCACAAGGCGGGCTTCCATTTGCATTTAAACTTTCCGTCGCCTTCGACAACGTACTCTTTGCGTGTCGTGACATCGATTCAAAGATACCAGTGCGTGAGATGAAAGGGTGCTGCGGTTGGAGTAAAATCCATATCAGACTTAATTTAACTCTGTCCTTAAAATCACCCCCGCTCCTGCTGCTTCCACTGAAAGTCTGAAAGGAAGATACGCTGTAAACCGAACCGACCCATGTTTTAGGTTTTTCAAACGAGCAGAGGAATAAAACAAGAAGATCTCTTTTAAAAATCATTGTAGTAAATTGCCGGAGGAGCCCGGGGCCGCAAGGATCATCGGATTAATAAAACCTAAATTGGACTTTAAGAGATTAGAAACGTGTTTCCTGCTTTTGTGGTTTTCGACAAAGACGTCCAATGTTCCAATTCCCAATCGAGACTAAGAGGAAACGTAGCTAAATATTAGCACTAAGGTAGAAGTCGCAGCAGTGGTATTGAAGTTGCGGTGCGCTTAGAGGATGTCAGAAATCTTTAGTAAAGATGTGAAATTTGCAATGTAAAACAGTTGTTTCTATTAAGGGGAGTCAAGATGACTGGAGAGAATATTGCCTCAAAAAGGAAAGTATCGGGATCTAACTGTTACCCAAAGAGACTCCCGTTAAACCTGAGCATCTGCACGGCTGACAGGAGAGCCTGCAGCGCCTCTGCAGTCCTGTGTGTAATGTAATATATGATGTAAAAAAGACGCTTTTTGTTGTTGTTCCCTCGGTTGGGCATTTGAGCTTCACGCCATGAATTATGGATGTCCCCGGGTTTGAGACTCCAAGCCGGCTTCCTCGTTCGGCGGCCGGAGGGGGAGCCTTTCTCTGCGCCAGTCATAAAAAGAAGCGGCGGTGGGATCGGGGGTTCGTGCCCGTCAGCGGCAATTAAATATTTCTAGACAAGGATGATGAGGCCTCTCAAAGTGTCCAGACATTTCTGTCGAAAACTAAAATATTCATTCTTTTATTCTTCTATTGGGGCAGAGGCAGCGTTTACGCGTGACTGTTTGTACAGACATGCAACCACATTCACTCAGTCATTCAGACGTCATGTAAAGACCATTGATCGTCACATAGAGACGTGCAGCCATTCACCCTCTCCTTCGCACGTCTGGACAATTCAGTGTCTCCGCTGAAGCTCCTGCATGTGTTTGGACTGTGGGAGGAACCCGGAGAACCCGAAAAACACGGGCAACAAGACTTTCAGTTAGCCGTAGCATCATAGCGCAACATGGCAGCATGTCTTATGGAAACATATCGGATATTCACTTGGCCATCCAAGTTCGTTTAAAAGTGGTGGTTGTTGGTGATTAAAACCTAGTGGAATATTCATTCATTCATTCATTCATTCATTCATTCATTCAATTCATTCATTCATTCATTCATTCATTCATTCATTCATTCATTCATTCATTCATTCGTTTCCCATATGGCTTATTCTGCATACAACCATTCACCCTCTCATTCACAACTATGGGCAGTTCAGGGTCTCCAATGAACCTCCTCCATGGGTGAGGAACCCGGAGAACCCGGAGAACCTCACACAGACACGTGGAGAACATGGAGTCTCCAACCAGGGACCTTCTGGCTGTGAGGCGGAGGAGCTAACTGCTGCGCCACCATGTCGCCCATAACCGCTAAAGAGGATAAAAAAGGGCCCTCTCACCAAAGGGGACTTACCTTCTCCGCTAAAAAGGAGGTCAGGTTTCCATAAACCTCCCAGAGAACTGTCGGTCCCCTGCAGGAGATCACCTGTTGACACAGAAAGATAGGAATGAGGACTGGCTCTTTGGCTATAAAAGCAAAAAACAGATTCCAATGAATGGATGGTGTCAGATAAGTCATCACCTTGATGACATTTTCTAAAAATTTCTGACAATTTGTGAACTTAAAATGGCTCAAAAAAAAAGTCAAATAAAAAAATTAAAACATAAAATAATAAAAATTATTAAAATATATATAATAAATATGTGTATATGATAAAATAAAAATCAAAGATACTAATATTAATAAAATATAACGTATAATATAATGAATATATAAAACAATAAAATTAGTGAAAGAAAACAATGCATGAGACCTAAATGGATTATTAGTATTCATTCATTCATTCATTCATTCATTCACTCTATGCACCATTTATCCTGCTGTCATTGGGCGAGAGACAGGGTTCACGTCAGATGATGACAACCAACGATTCACTCACTCATTCACACGTCTGGGCAATTTCATTTTTCTTTGTATGCATTTTTAATTCATGCGCAGTTTTGTAGACAAACTAACGCGCCGATGTGAAAAGAGTGGATAATCTGCATTGACGATGATCTCCTTTTCTCACTGAATTTTTTTTTAATCACGCCATCTCCTACGCCGCGGGACGGAGGTGGAGCCGATTGGACGCCAAAGACAACGTGAGATGTTTCATCAGCCTCGAACATCAAGCGAGACGATGAACTTCCAAAAAACCTCCTCGGCGTTTGTGTTAAGTCGAGTTGAATCATATCTAACAACTCGAAATCAGGCTCTTCTCTCATTCGGTGATAATCATTCATTCATATTGAAAACCGGAATCATCTGGAGACAAACAAGCATTCACTCAATTCGTGTCGAAATCTTCTTGTCGTGGCAACTGGACTTGGATTTCCTCACTTGATGACGTTTCACGTCTTTTTTAGGCAGGTCTAGAACCTCGGATGAGGACGTGAAATGTCTTCAAGTGAAGAAATTCAAGTCCAGATGCCACGACAAGAATAAAGGTTTGGAAAAAATCCGCACACCAAGAGTGCTCCGAAAGTAAGGATAATTATCTTACATATAGTCAGAAAATGTATCATAGTATAACATATTTTGGCTTGAAACTTTACGCTACAATAAATTTTCTGTACTTTATTTAAATAAATTATCTTTAGTTTTGGAGCACTCTAGTCAAAACCATTATTCATCCAGAGATCAACAACCAGTCACTCTTTCATCCACACGTCTGGACAGTTCAGGGTCTCCAAGGAACGTCCTGCATGTGTTTGGACTGCGTGAAGAACCCGGAGAACCCGGAGAACCCTGAGGAACCCCACGCAGACACGGGGAGAACATGGAGACTCCACACAGAAAGGGCCTCCTGCGGGAATCCAGCCAGGAAGCTTCTGGCTGGGAAGCGGATGTGCTAACCGCTGCGCGATGGCGCTAATCAATTGACGGTAATAGTCTAGCGCGGTGCCATCTGTTAGCCGCGGTGGAAGCAGCGCTTCATCTGATTTTGCATTAGTTAATGTGTCATCAAGCCAAAATTCGAACCCTCCCTCGCCCTCAGCATAAATTCCATCTCACGAGCGTTGAGATGAAGGTGGAGTGAAAGTAGGACAGCGCCGCTGTTAGCACTCCGGAGTCCCGGCGTGGGTTCACGGACCGAAAAGCCCGCAGTTGTGATAACCGGAGACTGAACGAGAGAACGAGTGGCTCTAAATGCCGGCGCTGCGACGGAATAACGATCCCAGGGCCGGGGGGTCGGCTCCCGGAAGAGCCGAAATGAAACTTCCGGCTATGATGCATATTTTATTCCCTTATCGCCGAGCCCTCGGGGAAAAGGACGGACGGAGGAAGACGGCTGGGGAAGCGAAGCGACATCTGACAGCCATGGAGCGACGGAGGCTGGAAAAACTGCCTGAATCACCGGCGGCCATTTCTGCAGTCGGGTTCGGCCTCTCCGCACGACAAATACTGTATCGTATCCACGCTGTAAGTTGGAGGCCCGAGTATTGATCGGCGATCAATGAGCAAGCCTATAATCACTTTTCTAGCTTTCTTCCGCCGCTGCGGCTCGTTTATGACGGATCGTATTTCATGCGGAAATCAGGAGCCGCTTTTAAAGTGTGATGCTCGTTCTGGTTAGAGGTGAAACAGTGAATCGGTCGTTTTCACTCCATCGGGGTGAAGCTTTGAGATAAAGATGATTTGTTCGGCTTCTGCATCACAGCGAGGACAATCAAATGATGGGAGGCTTCGAGGAGGCCGAGGGAGGCTTCAAGAAAGCTCAGAAACCGTGGGCCGAGAAGCTCAAGGAGGTGAGGTCACCTCAGCTCTCATCCAGAACCTCTTAGAGACCTCAGTCTGAGGCGCAGATGAAGCTACTTGCAGGAAGCAATGTCATGACCGAGCGATGCTAGCAAACGGTGACCGAATAAAGGCGAGAAGCAGCGGTTAGCGGTTCTGCCTCACAGCAAGGAGGTCCTTGGTTCAATTCCCACAGGGGTGACTTCCTGTGTGGAGTCTCCATGTTCTCCCCGTGTGTGCGTGGGGTTCCTCAGGGTTCTCCGGGTTCCTCCCGCGGTCCCAACACACGCAGGAGGTTCACCGGATTGTCCGGATGTGTGAATGAGAGGGTGAATGGCTGAATGTCATGATGACATGTGAGTTAATGAATGGTTGCATGTCTCTATATGACGTGGATGAAACAGTGAATGGTTGTATGTGTTGATTTAAAGTGCGAATGAGAGGGTGAATAGTTGTATGTGTCTATATCATGTGTGAATGAGTGAATCAATGGTTGTTTATGTCTCTTTATGGTATGTGAATGAAAGGGTGAACTGTTTTTTTTTCTCTATATGACGTGTGAACGCGAGTGTGAAGAGTTGTTGTTTAAGGTGTGAATGAGAGGGTGAATGGTTGTATGTATCCACAAGCCATGCGAATGAATGAATGAATGAATGAATGGTTTAATGTCTCTCTTTATGACATGACAGGGTGAATGGGGTTCTTTCTCTATATGTGTGAATGACAGAGTGAATGGTTGTTTATCTCTTCACAACGTGTGAATGAGAGGGTGAATGGTTGCCTTTCTCTATATGAATATGACGTTGATGAGAGGGTGAATAGTGGTATGTCTGCAGCATTTGACCTATGAATGAGAGGGTGAGCGG
>CAAKHD010014129.1:84015-95380 GCA_901007705.1 Fistularia tabacaria
CAGCAGCGAGGAGTCCGCTAATAAAACACTTTGCATCACTCTCTCCGCCATGGAATCGGATTACCCCCCCCCCCCCATCCCCCTCCAACCCCCCTCCAGCTGCAGAGGGGGGGCACCTTGGCCTCCGTCGGACGCGCAGGATTCAGCACCGCGGAGAGCTCCGCTCTGCGTCACCGCGGAGGAGGAGGAGGACGAGGAGGACGAGGACGACGAAGAAGAAGAGCGGCAACCGGCTCCTGCTGATGCAAAGACGAGAAGGAGGAGGAGGAGGCGATTATGGGATGGTTGAATCAGCTGTAACGATGCACGATTTCAGCCCCAGATCTAATGAATGGTTAACAAAAAAAAACAAAAAACAGAAAAAAAAAAACAAAAAACACAAAAGACCACATGCACCTCATCCCGTGTGGACGGCGGGACGCTCGTCCTCCGTGGCGCGGATGGGCTTTCAGGGGGGAGGGTGGAGGTGATGCTAGAGATGGCTCCTCGCTGCGCTTTGACAACCCCATTACATAACGTTGACACCCCCCCACTCCCCCTCCCACTCCACTCCAGCCCCCCCCTCCCTTCTTCCTCCCCACATCGTCTGTTTTCACCGAGAAATCCACTCGACCTCGACGCATCCGCACACACTCCACATCCAGCGTCTTGTTGACATAAAATTGCGGACCCCCCCCACCCCCACCCCCACCCCACGCACACGCACACTCCCACGCAGAGACACCATCTTCACCCACTACACATGGCAACAGTTGACATCATGCTCCGTGGGTTCCCGTGGGTTGGGGGTGGGGGCATGCAGGTAAACACACGTTGCATCGCAGGTTTTGGTCACGGAGGTCGATGGCGTGAAACACTTGCATCGTGCACGAAACGGAGGGGTGGGGTGGGGGGGCGGAGGAGGGGGGGGGGATTAAAACCGGACACTCACGTATGCACTTTCCACGGCGCGTGAATCCCGAAATAGCCGCTATTCAACCTCGGCGTGTGGAAAACAGCGCGCAAAATGACGCATGCATAATTCAGTGTGTGGCAGCAGAGACGCGGAGATGCATCCTACGAAGGTGTGTGTGTGTGTGTGTGTGTGTGTTTGTGCGTGTGTGTGTGAGAGAAGGGGGGGGGTTGCAAAAAAATAAAAAATGAATTCCTGCTTCGGATCGGAGGATGCTGAGCATCTCTCCTCTCCCGGTGCAGCAATGTTGTGGAAGCGGAGACGCGCAGACTGGACTTACCGGAAGGTGCGCCGCTGCCCCTGTGCAAAACCCTCTCCGCCGCGGATCCTCGGTGTTTCCCCCCCCCCCCGTTCGCAGTGACAGAAGGTGACCCTGCGTTCGCTGCAAGACTCCGCATCCGCTAGATCACGATGCACGCAGCAAGGGGGAGCTCCACAGCACAGGCGCGCGTCGGGGGGATGGCCCAAGCGCTTCCTCTCAATGGACGACGGCTACGCGCTGCAGGGGGGGAGCGCGCCTCTGCTGCAAACATGGCATCCCCCAAATATCCCCCTTTTGCCGCCAGCGGCGGGTTCGTTTTTTCATTAAAGCGTGAATCTTTTATTTTTGTTCTTCGTTTACCCCTCACAACAAACCCACTCCATTTACTTGGAGTCACCTAAAAGTGTTTTGAAAGCGTCCTTTTTTACTACTTCCGGTTTATGCGGAAGTTTATTTTGAAAGGGTGTGGGTGTGTATGATCACACGGTGAATTGACGAAAAATGATAAAACGGTTAAAAACACGGGAAATAAACGATAAATTGAGATTATTGGAGTCAGATATATATATATATATATATATATATATATCAGAGAAGACAGAGACAGATGGACTATTTTATTTGTAAATAGTCAAAGGTAGGGCTATTTGAAGCATATGCTTTAATGATTTGTTTACTGCTTAATGGAAATGCTGTTTTATCTGTGTTATGTTTCATGTCTGCTTAGCTCTAAGGCTGGTTACTGACCTGAAAAGCAACAGAACGTTAAAAAAAAAGAAGTCACAAAATACACGAGTACCGGCCTTGAATTTCTAGGCAGCGTTCCCAGATAGGCCTGACAGTTTGCGGCCCAATCTCAACTGAAAAACTGCCCCGAGTCAGTGAAAAATAGCCCAAATCGTAACCTGGTCCAAAAGTGGGTAAAACTGTTTCACACGGAAACACACGGATATTCAAATTCCAATGATTCAAAATATCTTGAAAATGAATGTAGATCATGTGTGCACACACATACTACATAGTTAGCATATTAATTCAATTCAAGCTTGCAACGTGAACGCTCACCTTTGTGTGTTTGGATCAGCAAATGGCATCATCTTTTTTCATGCTTTAACCTGCACCAGATCCCAAAGGATTTAACAACCCGTGACTTGTGTTGTCATGTGGCACCATGCTTTTTCAAATTGCTATATGAGCTTGCAGTGAGCTTTAGACTATATATATAGATATATCATACTCTACTGGTGTTTCCAGCTCTGAGTGGAAAGAAGAATCCTGCCCGAGCCGATCAATAAAATCGTAAAGAATGAGGGAAGAAGGTGTTTTGACTCTAGAGATGGAGCTGCTGAAACACCGGATTTCTCCCAGCAGAGTTCATACTCTTACCAGTCATAATATTTGAATCCAATTATTTAAAAAAATCAAATAATGAAAGTGTGCTGACTGACTTTAAGTGACTGATAACACAGTGCACTTTGCAGGAAACCTGATCAGCTGATCAGCTTTCACTCGTTGACGCCAAAGGACGTCAGAGGGCACCGCTCGAAGTCCTACAGACCTTTAGTTACATCTAGTGGTCAGAAAATGCAGTACAGTCACATACAATTCGTTTATATTGTAGAATGTAGTTACATTAGTTGAAAATGGACATTTATATTTTCATGTATGTACACATATTATGCACGTTCTAGATAGATAGATAGATAGATAGATAGATAGATAGATAGATAGATAGATAGATAGATAGATCGATATTTTCCTGTGCAATAACCCTGATTTATACACATAAATACTATATAATCATATACATGTACTTGTAAATACACATGTATATACGTTACATATATTTTTACATAACTCTCACTTTATTTTCATTTATTTTGTTTCATCTTTACCGTTTTTATTTTGTTTTTATTCTTTATTTATTCGCTATTTTATTCTTTATTTTTCAATACAATTCTATTGGGATTCTCCTTCACTTAACTCTTTGAGCAGGAGCTGCTTTCAACAAAAAGCAATTCCTCATTTGGGGATCAATAAAATATTCCGAATCTGATCCTGATTCTGATAAATAGATAGATAGATAGATAGACAGACAGATAGATAGATAGATAGATAGATAGATAGATAGATAGATAGATAGATAGATAGATAGATAGATAGATAGATAGATAGATAGATAGATAGATAGATAGATAGATAGATAGATAGATAGATGATTATTCTGGTGGATACACTTTGCTGTGATATTAGGAACAAATTATTAGTCTTTTAAAATGTAGAGAAACGTAGAAGCCAAACAGGCAATATGTGGCACTAATCACAATAATAATCACTTCATATTATAACTATTATTGTTGACAATGAGCAGCACTTTGGCACAATAGTCAGTATTTCCCTCAGACCTCATACAATACATATAGTATATCAAAATAATGATAATAATAATGTTACCAGTCCTGGCAGGATTTGCAAAGAAGCAGCCCTTTGAATTCACCTGAATACACTTTTAGGTTTTGCCTTGATTGCTTCAGAAACTCTTCCGTGACACAATCCGAACCCTAACCAACGACTGAGTATGGATGGACAGAGCACTGTTTACCCAGGTTGCAGGGATTCAATGCAGTGACGCATTCCTGGGTCGCTGACCCCTCAGCGCGCTGATGAAGACAAAGCCTGCGTGTTTGTAGAGATCAGGAATGAGCGAGACCCTCCTGCAGCCACACAGTTTGCTTTATCAATTGTCAAAATCGAGAGTCAAGAATGCTTTCAATGATCCTTTATTGAGGGAAGGTCATTCAGTATTGAACGAAATGTGCAAGAGATTACAATCCAATTGACAAAATGAATGAAATATACAAGTATATTTATAAAGGATAGCAAGGAACTACTGTAGAGCATTAGAAGAAGACCAGAGTTACAACGTCTGATATATCTAAAGACCAAATGATTGATGAGGGGTCTAGTTTTAATTCCAAAAAACATTTTATATATAAGAAATAACACATTAATAATACAACTACGACTACAACTACTACTACTGCTGCTTCGACTACAACCACTACTACTACGACAACTACTACTGTTGTTTTTTGTTTTTTTTTTTCTTTTCCCTCTAATGTTGCTGCTGCAACACCCGAATTTCCCCTATGGGAATCAATAAAGTATTATCTTATCTTATCTTATCTTATCTTATCTTATCTTATCTTATCTTATCTTATCTTATCTTATCTTATCTTATCTTATCTTATCTTAATAATAACATTACTGTTCTAATAATATACGATATATCATATATAATTATAATAACAACAAAATGCTGTCACTACCACTATGAATAAAAATAATAAGAATAACAACAACAACAATAATAATTATCATTATTATGATAAGTAGTAGTAGTAGTACTATACTTACTACTCCTACAACTACTACTACTAATAATAGTAATAATAACAATAACACAATTATTATTATCATTATTATTATTGTTGTTGTTGTTGTTGTTGTTGTTATTAATAACTTTTTTTTACATGGTTTCTATGTCCTTGTATTGATGTAAACGAAACCTGACACGAGAAACTCAATATTCCTGAAACCACAAACGCACCACAAGCAAAACCACCACGGCTCACCAAACTCCACACTTCTCCTTTGCTCGTATCGTTTAAATAATATTAGCATGAGGACACGGAGCAGCTCCGGGGGTTTATTCAAGATTCACAAGCTCCTATAGTTTCGAGTCAGATGTATTTGAATTAAATTCAGTCGTCGCTGACAGTCATGACGGTATCCCGTCTGACGGAGGAAGTGTGTTTGTGTTGATGCTAGCAGCGAACCGTCCAGCTGCAACACAGCGTCCTTCGGCGGAGGCTGCTCGCACAGTGAGTCGGGGTTTTTATTTCACTTTTTCATTTTTTATCAAGCGCAAATACGTGGCCGTTTCGGGAAATTAAGCTCGTCCCGAATGCCGTGTGACGCCTCGGCGTATTTATATTTTATTACAAGTTCAGTCCATCAACCGCTAGCTGTTGCTAGCGTACGTTTGGCTAGCATGCTATTAGCCCTAACGGTTTCTGCATGAGCGGATGCGACATGCAGTAACTTCGGAAACGGCGCTTTATTTGAAGGGGAAAAAAAAAAGAAATTCACAATGAAACACCACGGAACGGATGTCAACATAAAACAGTGACACAATTCTGGTCGGGTAACTTTCACTCTTTTTAGCGTTGGGAAACCTTTCCAGTATTAAACACAGATCACAAGACTTGCAGACACTGACATGTTATTCAATTGTCATGGTCGCTTTTTTTTCTTTCTTTGCTAAGTTTAGAGTAATAAAACACCCTCAGTTTGTGTTTACTTGTTTAAATTTGCAAGGATGTGACGTTTGCCCCCTTGTTTGTTTGTACCCCCCCCCCTGTAACTGTGCTTCCCCGGTAAAGGGTGTCCCCTCCTCCCCTGCTCTCCCAGATTGCTGCTGATTAGGGAGGGCAGTGATACCATGTGGGAGTCACATGAGTGAGAAGGATGAGACAAAAACAAGGGGGAATCTTGAGGAGTGAGCCGCTGCACACTTTGTGTCCCAGGGAGGGGGTTTGCTGCTTGTATAGCCCCCTGCGCAAGTAGCCCCGGTCCCCCCCCCCTCCTCCTGCCCCCTTCCAAATATATATACACATATATATATATATATATATATGCAATGAACAGTACTACTCAACCCCCTGCCATCGTGGATGGAGATGCAGCGGTCACCTATGTGCTGGTGCCATTCTTCCTCATCACCGTCATCGGGATCGCCGCGGCCGTGGTGAGTTACGAGAGCAACCTGCCGTATCTTCTCCCGGCGCCGAGGGGGCCAGCGGGATTTTAACAGTGCTCTCTCTTATTGCAGGTCATGTACGTTCGCAAGAAAAGAAGGTAAAGGCGTGCAATCTCACCGTATTGATTATCCAGCACAATGCTCCGCTGACAAGCGCGATTGCTTCACTTTCCTGTGTGTCGGTGTGATTCATTGGTCACCAGGGGTATAACCCTAATATCAACCCGCCGCTCGGTGCAATAGAAGTCTGTGGGTTATTGCCTCAACACTCGTCCAACATTGTAAACAGATAAAATGAACTCAAAGTAGGATTTCACTGCAGTGGGTTGAAGAAAAAAAAAATAATACCGTGATGTTCAACCTGCCTTTGTGAGCATCTGTGTACACGATGCTCACAGAGGCAGGCAGATATTTGGATCCGTGTGGAATATCACATATCAGATATACAAAATTATTTTAAAGCGGACTTAAGTATATTAAAAAGAAACATTGCAGTTAGAACATATTTAAAGCGTATTCAGATATTGCCCAACCTCAATTCCTGCTTGTGTGCATAACTGTTGAGTTTTCTGTTCCTTTTCCTGTGTGTCCGTATATTCCTTCTACTGTAAAAAACCTCCATGCAAAAATACAAAGATTAAATCCAGCTTTGTGCTCCATATTGTCACTTTTATCATTTCCAACGTTTCCCGCCGCGCTGCATGCCTGCAAACCCAGCCTTTTTTATATTTGAATCCCTCTTTTTTAATTTTGCCCTCCAGAATTGACCGACTCCGCCATCAGCTCCTACCGGTTTACTCCTACGACCCGTCAGAGGAGCTCAACGAAGCAGAACAGGAAATGTTATGGCGAGAAGAAGACACGAGGGTATGGCTTTAAAAAAGCGTTATGTTCTCCAGGAGATTTTATATTGAAATGAAAACAGCACTGCAACTATTTCAATTTATTATCCGTAGATGTGGATCTCTCTCTCTCTATATATATATGGACAAAAATGTTTCCAAGTCAGATACGTGGCTACGTTTTCCCACTAAAAACACAGTGAAGCAATGTTGATTTTTTTTTTTCCACAGTGCTTTTTTTCTTTTTCACTTGACCTCTGTTGCGCCATTTGCTGAGTTCCTCAATTGATTAGCCACTCATCCGCTCCCCTCAAGTCTGATTAATAGCTACAAGAACAGCATTGTGTAATAGTTGCAGTGTTAAAAAGAAGAAGAAGAAAAAAGCTGGCCTTATTTGCAGGGACTTGCATTCCTCCATCAGCCTTTTCAGTCATGCATCGCTGTTGTCTTGGCTGTTGGCCGGTATCGCATATTCTCTTGGATTTTAACATGAAGAAAAAAAAAATCTAAGTTAACCAGCCGGATATTTGTGCGGTTAAAAAAAGCTGATATGTAGTTGTATTTTGGGACGTTGACAGTGTAAAATTAAGATTTGGATGCAGGTAGATTTCAATTTTCCGTCCGTCCGTCTCGCATGGTGTCTGAAGTTATTCTGACTCGATGCCGACATCCGTGTGAGATCAAATGCTACGTCCAGTGAAGGGTTGTTAAAGATTACAATGTGCCTAAATTAGTTTGAAAAGGATAATTTTATTTGCTGCTCCGGGAGTCGCTTCATGATCGTAAAACATGCAGACATTTTGCACGAGGGATTTGCTTCCGACAACTTTTCCAGCCGTGCCGATCTACCGAATCTAATCTTCTAATCCCACAAGATCTGTATAATTTCTAAAGTGAATTAATGGCCCGGTTCTAATAAAGCAAACAAAAGTATTCGAATATTTCAACTATTTTTATCCACAAAAGGAGAGCGTCCAGTTTTAAAGCTGTGTGATTTAGTGACATCCAGTGTTACCGTTCGGTTTTGCAACCTGGGTGTGTAAGTCGTCTACTTAACGGTGACCTTACTTTCAGTCTGGAAGTCTTTCCTTAGCAGATTGAATAGTAATAAAAAACACAACTGCCTGACCTGGTTTTGCAGCTCCTTAAAAATAAGGTCCCACACTTCATTGTTTCCGCACTAAATGTGAAACGACTGTCGACCCACCCCAACTAGTCACAACGCAGAGAGAAAGCACAGCCGAGCAGTCAGTGCGTTTACTTTTGCATCTGTCCTCCAATGGGTGCACCTTAAGGCGGTTAGAATTTCGCAGCCTCTCCCTTGGCAGCGTGCTGACGGCGAGGCTGTGCTTGTTCAGATAGACGAGACTTTTGCGCTGTTCAAATTCATGTTTTAAAAACAAGTCAGGTGACAATATAAGCATTTAATTCTTACTGCTACCGCCCCTGGTGTGTGGGCATTTCACGGCAGAAAAAAGATAAACCGCTTCCGAAAAGAAACAAAATAGACCAGTGCTTTTCTTCCAAAGACATCGATATTAGAATAAAGTGTTTATTAAATTGTTTATTTTCAATCGTTCGTTAATAACGTCAGGATAACTGTTCTTATGAGGCCGGGTTCCTTTCACAAGGAGATTCACTCGCAATCATTTCAGCCGTTTCAAACAGCCAGTTTTAATTCTCAGTTTGGGGCATTTCTGCAGTAATGAAACTGAAGTGACCGACTTTCAGCTTGCCTCTCATTGGAAACACTAGATGGCAATGCTTACCAGTGACCAGACACTGACTGGAATCGTTTCAAATAGCAAAAAAGTATGAAAAATGGCAGCCTGTACAGCCTTGCAACAGGTTCAGGTGGCGGTTATTATAATCTTTCAATGTTTTGGTTAGTTGTAAGTTTGGAGCTCACCCTGAATGGTTCATAGGTGTGGTAAAAGTGGCTCAACATGTTTAAGGGTGTTGTCGTGGTGACAACAGTCCCGCAGAGGGGGAAAAAAAACCTGTCACCGAAACCCACCGCTGCTCCCTTCCTCCCCAGACACAATGATTTCCGCTTCAATACTGTGCTAAAGCGCCATCTCCGTGTTTGTCGCGTTCACGTTTCCAATCCTCTCTCCTCAAGGTCGTGCAAGGCTGGGCGAGAAGCTACCAACAGCGGCGCCCTCTTCTGACCAAAGACGTCAACGCGTGAGGACTGTGAACCATCGGGCAGCGAGCGCGCCGTCACACACGATCGTCTCCGCTGTTTCCCCTCTGCCGCCGAGTACAAAAGCAGCGCTGAACTCTCGTCCCGTCACTGGACTCCGATCCCATTCCCGTGTGCCTAACAAGCAGTGCGTCTAACTTATTTATTTCAAATTATTTATTCATAACGTGTCGCCGACACGAACCGGAAGGTCGAGCCCGTTCAGCGGACGCCAGTTCCTGCCGGCTCGCGTTGTTTACATCGGTACTCGGGCCAGCGTCGCCGTGTGTCCGCCCCTCTGAGATATTTGCAGTGCATTACGGAAACAGTTCTACGGCTTTCATTAAACGTCATGTGTGTTCCTCTCCGACACGTCTTTTTTAAAAACAAAAAAAAAAGAAACGAGGCTCGAAGTCCTTTGGAAGGATCTTAAAGCTGCAAGGCTTTTAGTTTCACTTTGACTCACATGAATGAATACACCCCCCTTTTCTTTCTGTTTTTCTGGAGCCGCCTCAACATCCCGGGTCTTTTTGTGGGTTTTGCCGAGCCCCGTGACTCGCATCAACGGTATGAAAAGGGCCAGATATGAAAATAATCCCGGCGTCGACTCATCCCTACTGAGTCATGAGTAGCTGCGTAAATATGTCCGGTCCACACGCCACGGCGAACGGATCCGTTCAGATGAATGCCATAGCTGTGTCAAAGCTTAGACCAACCCCCCCCCCCCCAACCGAACTATTCATGCCCGTTATTTGCCTTGTATTAGTGAATGTAAACGACAACGTCCCTCCCACTCTGGGTAACAAGTCACGGATTGTAGCCGCCGCAGGGAGAAAATGTAGAAACACAACATATGTCATCAGGTACAACCCGTCATGTGTCCCTTCCCGTGTTGAAAAAAAAAAAAACACGTGCAGGACACACGTCGGTCGCCCTGCTGTCCGCCGGACCTTCTCTACTTTCCACGTGTGGAAACCCATCTACCACTTCTTTTATAGCCTGTGAAGCTACATTTTGAGTTGCACTTGAAATACAGAAACTACTGAGGTGATTTTTTTTTTTTTTTTTTTTTTTTTTTCCTGTTCGCTGCACTGTTACGGGAACTCCGGAGTTTTCCGCACCCGCCGGAGGTGAATTTGAAGAAATAATAAAAAACTGGATTTCCCCTTTGTTTTCCCCGCTCTTGAAGCTCCTTTACGGAAACTGCAAATGGCAGCGCGTTTGGGTTTTCAAGCCTCAGGCAGGCGACCGAGGGTTTGCAAGCTAACGAGCGGATCGTCGGATGCGCGGGGGCAAAACAGCGAAAGGCTGACGTTTGAGGATAAGAACCGGTCAAGATTCTCGCAGGAGTTGATTCTGCGGGAACCGGATTCCTTAAGAAGCGGAAGAGTGAGCCGTCAGAGCGCAGAGGTCGCTCGGATTCCTCGAAAAAAAAAAACAGATTTATAGAAATGACAAAGCAAAATTTCTTTATTGACCATTTCAATTCTGATACAAATTGTTGTCGGGCACCATAGAAATATAGACATTGTACATTTATATACGGTGTACATTAAAAAGAATGATCCAATCCTCATGAGTTATAAATGAACGGATGCAGACGTTGAATGATTCTGTCATGGAGTTGAAAGATGTTGAGGGAATTAAAAAAACAAAACAAAACAAAAAAAAACATGAAATGACCGTTTTGTGAGGAGCATGTCAAGGGGTTGCAAAACAGTAAATGGAAACGAGCGCCCAGGGTAATCACAAACATTTCGTCCATGAAAACTGAACCAAAACATTTTTCAGTGCACCAGAAGAGTTCTCTTTAAAAAAAAAAAAAAAGGATTAAAAACACACCTGCTAATCTACCACAGTCAGCGAACACAGTTACCAAGCTGACAGGTTCTCCCTGACTTGCTTCACACATTTTATTTTTTTAAAACAACCTGTCCTCGAGCTCTGCCCATGAACGCGCCAAGGTGGGTTGCGTTTGCGCACAATGGCAGGTATAAAAACAAAACAAAACAAAACAAAAACCTTTGTAGTAACGACATTTGTCCGGCTCACACCAGAGGTTACATTTAAAACAAAAAAAAACAAAAACCAACAAAAAAAACAGTTAAAAATGCAAGTTATGGTAAAGTAAGCTGTTGGGTGAGGTATGAGGATCCAGGCTTCGTGTCGCCTTTTTGCAGTTTTCCGGGTTTCATAACTGAGGTTGTAGCAGCTTAGGTGTGTGTGTGTGTGTGTGTGTGTGGGGGGGGGGGGGGAGAAACAAACAAAAACAAAAAAAAAAAAACCCAATAAAGAGAACTGT
>CAAKHD010014130.1:4638-18023 GCA_901007705.1 Fistularia tabacaria
AACGTCCAGGACAAACTAGACAACCGGTTTTTTTTTTTTTTTTTTTTTTTTTTTTCTCTTCTCGCTGTCACCCAGTTCCTTGTGTGATTGGCTGGTTTCCCTGATTTTTTTTTCCCTTATTTTTTTAGGTCTATCCTAGCTTTGTGCTCGGAGCGCTTTAAATCTGAGGCGGTTGTTACAGGCCGCTGGATATCTGAAATGATTTGTGATAAACCACCAGTGTCAATTTGCGCTGTTGAGTGTTCCTGCCTTCAGTGCAGGCTTGGAATAGTTGGCGCAGAAAACCGGACGGAGGGAGAGGAACCATAATATTTCTTGCCGATATCCAGCCAGTTTGCGCGACACACACCGCAATGGACACAATAACGTTTATTCCTGACATTAAGATCAACATTTATTATTTTTCTCACTGACCGCTTTACTCATTTTGGATATTACTTAACTTCTTCCTCTTCCTCGGCTGCTCCCTTCAGGCAGGGGTCGCCACAGCAAATCATCTTCCTCCGTCTAACCCAATTTTCTGCATCTTCTTCCGTCACACCGGCTAACTTCATGTTCACGTCATCCGTAAATCTCCTCCTCCTCACAGTCTGACATTTTCATTTCCAGAACATCGAACACGTGCTGTCCCTCTGATGGACTCGTTCCTGAGCCTCTCCGTCCTCCTCATCTTCATCTCTGCTGCCTCAAGCTGTGCTTTCCATCTTTTCTTCACTGTAAACCCTTCAATGTTGCTGGTCTGACCGTTGTCATGAACGCCTTCCTAAGATATTCCGTCGTTCACATTCACGTCAGATGGAACTGACAAACCAGAGCTAAATTCCTTGTAGTGTCCAAAACACCTGAACATTAAATCTGATTCTGATTTCAGAAATTACTTGAGCAAGAAGGTCCCCGTTTGGGGTTTGAAGTTTGCTTGTTCTCCCTGCGTCTGCGTGGAGCTCCAAAAACATGAACCAGGTTCACCGGTGACCCTAAACTCACCAGATGGCTGAATAAGAGTGAACAGCTGTGCGTGACTATACGTGGCACGTATACGGTGGTAGGGTCCGGGGGGGTACCCCGCCTCTCGCCCAATCACAGCTGAGTGCAGGATATAGAAGAACAGAACGGAGCTTTGTTAATCCCGAAGGAAATTCTTTTGCCCAAAGGCTTCACAGTTACAGCACAGTCACTTCTGAACATGAGATTATTTTTGTCTCAGGTTTCCTTCCTGCAGAAAGTGTTGGGGGGTGGGGGTGGGGTGGGGGGGATTTCTAGTTTTATGGCCACAGGTAAGAAAGACCTCCCGTGGTGTCCTCAGTCTCGGGCTGAAGGCGTTCTGGTAGGATTGCGGCCAAGCATGCAAGGGTTGAGCGGTGTTGTCCCTGATACCGAGCGGCTTCCTCAGCAGCCTCCTCTGTCACATCCACTAACAGCAACCAGCCTTCCTGATGAGCTTACTGAGTCTGTTAGCTTCAGCTGCCTTCAGCCTACTGCTTCAGCCCACTTCGCGTAGAAGATGACCCTGGACACCATCGTGTGATTGAACATCTGCAGATATCAAAAGACCTGAGTTTCCTGAGGAATAAAAAACAAAACAAACAAAAAAAAACACCTCTGACCTTTCTAGCATCCTGCATCTCTGTTTTCTGTCCAGTCCAGTTTATTGTCTCCAACATAGGTGTCAAACTCTGGCCTGAGAGCCATATCTGGCCCACAGTGTAATTCCATGTGGCCCGTAAAGCAATACAGAATGAATATTAGAGCTAGCCTGCCACTATTCTAGCCTACAGCGGATGTACTGCTAATGCTACACATCACAGAATGCTCTGCTGGTGTTTTGGCAGGAAAAACCCAGACAGGATCCATGTCATAGCGACCTTATGCTCATACTAGCACCGTGCTACCCCTCTGCAAAAAGGAGAAAAGAAGGAAAGGAAGAAACCAGGACCTTTCTGGGCAGGTGGGAGGCAGATTTCCTCATCTCAGAGCCGAAGCTCAGACACTGAAGAACTAGCATCCAAGAAGGTATCTGGCTTGGACACATCCGATTAGATCAGTGTGTCGCAAACTGAGCTATAATTAACGTTTTCTTTCTGCATTTTTTTCTTGCTTCTCCAAAATGTGGGCTTAAATGTTTCTTGTTCATTGAAGGATATTATAGGATAGGATAATACTTTATTGATCCCCATAGGGTAAATTCAGGTGTTGCAGCAGCAACATTAGAGGGAAAAGAAAAATATATATATATATATTATAATTGAAATTAATGTAATTAGTTAATTTTGAATATTATTGTTATTTTATTTTAAATTTTCTATTAGCCCGTGGAAAAAGTTTACTGTTGAAATTAAATTCAGAAGGATGCAAATAATAAAGAGGCGTACCATTTTTATTTATTTTTTCATTTTTTTAAGAAATGAATGCCAATGACGTCTTTTTTTTTTTTTTTCATTTTACTTTTGATTTTGCATGTGTGCAAAGTTATATATTGTTTAGTATGAAGCTTTGCTTGTTCCAAATTCAGTTTTGAAGCCAAACTTGCAAGAAAGGTCAGAAGATTTTTTTTCAATTAATATCAATGTTGGCCGCTAAATTTTCCCAGTATAAAATTTTGGCCCACTGTGGGTTTGAGTTTGACACCCCTGGTCTACAACACATGATACGCGGTATAATAACGACGCAATGAAAGAATCCCCCCCCGCTCAAAATCAGTCATGTCAATCGAAATCCAAGCGCAGTTTGTCACTGCATAATTCCTCGACCCGTTTGCTAGCTTCGTGCCCCGGCAGCAGTCAGCCAACGGTTCCACCGGGGCTCCGCATTCGTGGAGGCCACTTAAGGAGGACACACAGGGCCGTTCGTAATGATGGATGAATGGGTGAATGGTTGCATTACCTGTGTAAGCTCTTCCATCCTACTTGCATGAATAATTAACAAGACTAAGTGAATGAAACCTCCTGAATAACTTATGCTTAAATACAAATGGAAATATGTGTCAAATTATCTCTGCTTAAAACTGGTTGGCTGCCAGCGTTGGTCAGGCGGATCTTCGGCCATTATGAATCCGACATTAAGCGCTGGAGAGGCTCTCGTGTGATGCGGGGGGGGAAAGAGCGCATATTTGTAGGACTTAACTGCCGTCTCGTCCGTGGATGGCGCGCTCCAGATGCAGATTATTATTGCGTACAGTAATTCCTTGTGCATTCTAAAGCAGCTCCTCGCCTCCCGGCTCTAAACTGTGATGAATGGAAGGATGCAAATGCACTTCTATAGGTTGTGGAGCACATCAAGATCGTAACACACACAAAAAAAAAATAAAGCACCCATTCATTCTTACAATGCTAATAAAGATCGCCTGGTTTCCAGAGTTCAATGGTGTTCGTCGCCTCCCTGAGGGGTCCCGCTTTGATTGGCCATAACAAGGCGCAATTCCAAAGCAGATCAACTCCAATCAAGCTCAGCTCAGAGACGCAACCTTCACCGTAACAGGGGATGTTTACATATGAATCACTTCTACATCTATAGTGGTTTTTGTGGGGGCTCAGCTGGGGTGTCTCCCCGATCACGACTCCTCCTGGCTGCGCGCTGAAGTGTCCTTGAGCGAGACACTGAACCCCACGCTGCATCCTTCTACACCGTCTCTCCTCTGTCCAAGTCCAAATCATCAATCCATAGCATCCGTCATGTGCTGTCCCTCTGATGGACTCAGTCCTGATATTCTCACTCCAAAAGGGGAACGTCAACAAGCCTCAACAGGTCTCAAGTTGAGACCATTTACCCTTTAAAATTAGCCGCAACAGATGATTCCTTCCACGAGATTTAAAAATCTGTCCAAATTGTTCTATTTTAACACGTGTCTTTGTCATGAAACGCTTGCTATTATTTGATCTGCATGAAAGACAGCAGCCTTGTTGCATCACGCCCGCTATTCAAATCCAACCTGGCAAGGTTGCCAGATACCCCCGGCACTATAAATAAACTGTAACCTATTGATTA
Organism: Fistularia tabacaria; assembly: GCA_901007705.1. Classification (NCBI taxonomy): domain Eukaryota; kingdom Metazoa; phylum Chordata; class Actinopteri; order Syngnathiformes; family Fistulariidae; genus Fistularia; species Fistularia tabacaria. The sequence continues at coordinate 8,620 of CAAKHD010014130.1, forward strand.
TCTCTGTTCAAATTTCTCTCTCAGATGGTAGCCTGTCTATTTTCTCCATAAGAAAGCGCCCGTCGAGAGGTAGATAAAAGAAAAAAAAAAAAAGACCTTTAAAAAGTCATTGCGTGACTCAAGTCTTCGCATTCATCTTCAAGGCTACAAAGAGGCGCAGCTCAAATGACCATTTGTGAAACATATCACAAATGTCCAGCCTGCTCTATATATCAACCCTCGGCTATTCTTGCTAGTTATTGATTGAAGAAAACCCACAGTGTGCGTCAGTGCTATCATTTTGTGTGCATTACCTCTGTTTTTGAAAAAGCGGCCTTCTAAATAAACCAGAGATTAGAACCACACAAATGCATATTGGCGCTATTAAACACGGGGCTTTTTTATTTATATTTTTGTATATTTGAAACATGATGAAAGCATGGTTTAGGTTGATTTAAAAAATAAAAATAAAAACAAATATATGTATCTAAAAGTACATGTGTAATCACATCTGCACAGGTAACTCTTAAGGCTCGTTCACGTTCTCTGCGTTTCTTTCGCATGGACTTCTGTATGTTCTCGAGGAGCTCGCGGACGCGTCGCTTAAATGGAACAGGACTACCGCAAGTTGTGCGGGTTGGTGTTGCGCGGTGTGCTCAAGTTCAACCGGCGAAAATGGCATCCGGCAGAACCCGGGAGAAAAATTTTAGATCCGCCGTGGATTAGCGGTCGCGCAAACCTTCGCCTGTGAGGTCTAATGTACATTACCGCCGTGTTTGGGATTGTCAGAGATGGAAGTTTGAAGTGAACCCTGCATTGCCCTCCAGTGGGAGAGTGGCTAAACAGCCAAGGCGATGTGGAGCAAGCAGGGGACGTATGTGGGCGGTGATGTTTAGCTTTTGTGGGTCGTCGTTTGAAGAGCGTCAGAGCGGCGTCTTAATGGAGGAAGGAAACGTATGATCACGGAGAAATTAACTGCACCGCGGTCACAGACAGTACAGGAGAGGAGGCTCTTAGTGCCAAGTCCGCTGGCTTCTTCTCCTTCCAGTTAAGTGCTGTGAACACACCCTCAACCTGGCCTTGCAGCATGCACTACAGCAAAATTACTCAGACAACCGTAATGCATGACCGGGTTTTCCAGAGGAGTGCCACAGGACTCCGAAAAACAGAAGTTTCTGCAGCTCCATCAGCAGACTGCAGATGTGACAACTGTCAGCAGTCACTATCATAGCTTAAAGCGAAGGTGGGAAAGGAACAGGGGGGATCAGCTCCTTGATGCAGACAGGCGTTTAAACCAGGTACTTCATGAAATCTATCAAGGCTGTTTGGCAATCACACAAACCCGCCATTCTTAATGCTGAGGACCATTTGGGCCTCGAGCAACGAAAGAAAAAGGTCTCAAAATGGGCAGCTTTAATACGAGGATGGGTTTCTAAACACAAGTTGATGGCAACCGCCAAAGCTGATTGAATTACAGTACCTGAAAAGTACTGCATTTTACCATGAAATGAAGAAATAGATTCAGTCGAAGCATGCAGCTCCATTTGTCAAGACCCATTGCATTGCAGCGCATGACTCGTATGTCACCAGGTCCTTCTCTGACCTGTTGTCCGCAATGCTGGTCTTTGGACATCGATGAAAACCCAGCGGGAATACGCTGTGAACCGAGAGAGACCAGACTAACTTTGCCCCGATCATTTTCTCCAGTGCTGTCTGACACGGTCAGAGTCGCTAAATGAGTAATGTCAGATGGGAATAACCCAAGATAATCTCGTTACAGCCCAGATGGGACAGTGCTCTTGGAAGACATAGAGAGAACCGTTGGAGAAACAAAAGAACAGGCCTGACCTGAAGGAAGGCAGCGGTTAACCGAGCTTCAGCGCTGCCTGGCAATGAGCGAGACCCTTTCGCGAGAACGGTCGTTTAGGCTGCTGCCATGGCGATAAATACAGGCATGATGTACAGCACTGTGCTTTTAAGCATGGACGAGTGGGTGCGTATCGACGCTGCCAAAACAGCGTTGAAATGTGTTGCCCAGCTCTTATGCGTTGTAATTTATGGAAATGACACGTATGTCATTGTCAGTTGAAATGTGACCAAGCGCTTCAATTGATGTCAAACAAGGGTTTAAATAGCATAATATAAAACAGGAATAGGTCACATTGCATGAAACACACGGATATGTTGTATGTTGGGGGTGAGGAGCTGGGGGGTTCAGCCTGCACTCGGAGGAAATGGGTTATGATACAGGCAGTGTAGCAGATGAACACAGTGACGACAAGGTGCAGGTTAAATGAGACAAAGATCCAGACACAGGCATCACCGGAGAAGTCAGTCTCTGACAGGGCAGGAGAGGAGATGTGTGATGGGCTGTCAGAGGGCTGGAAATACCTTCATCTCCGGGACTTCTGTCTCGACAAAGCTAACAAAGTGAAACCCATGCGTACTCGAGACAAGCAACACCGCCGAACATGTTTCCGTCCTTGCCGGGCGCATCGTCATAGCTCAGGGGAGCAGCCTCGCCACATCGTATTGACCATCGTTTATTTTTGCAGAAAAGTATTGACTGCTCCCAAAACCATGCACTTTGAAAAGGAAGAGCAAAATGTAGAACAGCTGACTTTATTCCCTTAATCTGTTTTGACAATTATTTCTTTATTACTTAATTTTCCAACTGCTAAAATACAATCAATGCAGGGGTGTTAAACTCAAATCCACAGTGAGCTAAAATTCAAAACTGCGAAAAAGTCGTGGGCCAACACTGATATTTATTGAAAAAAAATCTTCCTCCAGATGAAACAATGAAACTTTTCATCTGGACCCAAACAAGTTTTGCTTTAGAAACTGAATATGGAACAAGCAAAGCTTTACACTAGACAATATACAACTTCATATTGCACACATGCAAGATAGAAATTCAAATTAAAAAACACATCAATGGCATTGATTTCTGAAATAAAAATGAAAAAAAAAATGGTATGCCCCCTTTATTTACAGCTTTCTGAATGAAATTTCAACAGTAACCTTTTTCTCCCGGCTCATCATAAATGTAACAATAAATTAACAATCATAAACCAATTGGCGAATAATAAAAATCCTTCAATGAACGTGGAACCGTGCAAGCCCACATCTTGTAGTAGCAAGAAAAAATGCATTAAATAAAACATAAATTATAGCTCAGTTGCGACACACTGATCTACTCGGATGTGTCCAAGCCTGCCATCACTGGCGTCTAATGTTGTTCTCCTTGCTTGTACCCACATTGGCTCCACATACAAGACAAACATCTCTGTTTTCTCCATATGTGAACATATCTTCTGCCTCCCGACTGTCCAGAAAGCTCCTGTTTTCTGCCTTTCTTTTCGCCGTTTTTCAGAGGGTTAGCACGGTGCCAGTATTAGCATAAGGTCGCTATCACTGCTGTCAACAGAGGAGAGGACGTTTATGGGTCCTGTTGTGATTTTACATGGCAAAACACCAGCAGGGCATTCTGGGATTTGTAGTATTAGCCGGACAGGCGCTGTAGGCTAGAATAGTGGCGGGCCAGCTCTAATAGTCATTTGGTATGGCTTCACGGGCCACATAGAATTACACAGCCGGCCAAATATGGCCCCCGGGCCAGAGCCTTAGAACTATGGCTTTAGAGCACCCTGGTAGCTAATGCCTCGCCCGCCACCGCTGTAATTATACACATGCCTTCAGAGGTTTTCATTTTAATGAATTAGCACGTAAGAAACACATGTAGGTGTAGTGTAGAGGGAATTCCTGACATCAATATAAGTGAAATAATTTGATTGATCCCTAAATATTTAGTTACATCGGCAGCAGTGAGGTCACTTGGACTTTACAAGTAAGAAATCTTGATGACTTCAGCGGGCATTCACTTCTGAAACATATGGAATGGAGCTTAGCTTAGCTGCCAGCTGGGACTACCCTGTGGATTACAATGGAAGACTCCAGAATTTCTAAAGCAGCGCACAAATAAAATGAAGAGAATGGGGCCTTCTTCTCCGAATACTAGGGGTTGTACGTATTTGTACACCAATATGCGAATCTCACAGTTTGAGAACTGTCCCATTTCAAAGGTTCAAACCACGACTGTCATTTCAGCTCCATGCTAATATCGACAAGGAGTTTCCCTGACGCCAAGCACGAGGGAACTCAGAGGAACAGAAAAAGCAGTCAGTGAAGGTCACGTTGGTGTCGTGTCATGCAGCGTCGAACAAGTGAAATCAAAACATCTCTCTTTTCTCACTGACACATGTGTGAAGGAGTTACTGGATCCAAAGCCAGACCTGAAAATGTGGAAAACGGAGAGTCAGGTATTCCACTCTTTATCGTATGCTAGCCACTGTAATTTGGCCACGCATGGTTTAGTGGGTATGAAGGTCTCTAGGTCCACTCAGCAATCACTCCTCGTATGCTGATGGTGCTTGAGACAGGCATTTTTTTCCCAGTGGTGACCTCTATTCTGGCCACCAGTCAAACAAGCTATCAGAGTAACGTTCAATGCCACGTTTGCATGAGTTCTGTTCGTCTTCCTATGGGTTGACCTTTAGCAAAATAGCGTGCGAACATGTCCAGGATGACTGAGATAAAATGAGTTGGTGTTTGATGAAGACTTTTTACTAGTCAAGTCCAGTCACCACGACATGATGTAACAAAAGACGGCGGCCCGGATGACTCGTGATGTGGTTTCTTGTGTTTGAAAGCCCATTCGTCAAATGCAGTAAACCATCCAAGATGGCGTCTATGGGGGAGGAGGTTGAGGAAAAGCGTGTCATTTAAAACCTTTTTAAGGAGACGGGGGCTCATCGCAGCTTTTCATCTATTTAAGATAAGTGATAGAAGATATCTGGTGATCCAGCGGTCTTCCAGCTTTTTCCAGATTTTAGTGTTTCGTGTCTTCTCTAGTGTACATAATCTATAAACCAGAAGCTGACCTTGTTATTTACACCGTGTGAAACCTCCTCCTCGGACTGCGTTAGCATCAATATGGCAGTGAGGCGGCACAGCAGCACAGTGGTTCCAGCAGCTAGAAGGTCCCAGGTTCGATCCCGGGGTCCTTTCAGTGTGGACTTTGCACGTTCTCCCCGTGTCTGCTCGGGTTTCCCCTACCACTAAAAACATGTACAACGAGTGAATGAGAGTGTGATTGATTTGTACGAGTGTGGGACAACGGATGCAAATCAGCTCAAGGCTACAATCCGGAGCTGTGTTTACATGCATGGCTCTCATGCGTGTTCATTCATATTCAGTGTCCTAACCAACTAAACAATTCAATTAAAAAATGTCCATTTGTAAACATGCTGAAAGGGTTTCTGCCTGGATCCTTGTTTTGACCCCAAGGGTCTGAATCTCTGCGCCCCCTTCTGCTTCCCCACGTCCCACAGCAGCGCAGATGATTGCCTTGTCTCTCATCGCCACGCACTTCGATACCGTTTCCCAGGCCTTTTTTTTTTTCCCCCCGACTTCATTTCCCACTCCCGCTGTAACAACAAATAAAGACCTGTCAAGAGGACCAAAGGGCTCTCTCACTGCGGCCAATGTAATTGCTCACGCATCCACCATCAGGAAGCGACAGTGGCGGGTAGGACACTGCTCCGCAACGACGACATGGCTGCCAATCCACGAATAGTCTCGGGCGATGTGAATAAGCTGAAGGGGCTCATGTTTCGTGGTATGTTTGGTAACACACGCAATACCACGGAAACATTTCCCATCTGTGAAACACGCTGGTAGTTCCAGTATCGTGGCCGGGACCCGCTTTGTCCAGCGCAGCTTGGAACTACTGACGGATACGCAAAGTGCGAGTTGCCATAACGGCCGGAAAAAAAAAAAAGAATCCATCTGCGACCTTCAAGAGTGACCAAAAAACAGCCACCTCGCAAAAGAATGATTTTATCGAAAGAAACGCAATGGTTTGGAATGGAACATAATTGTATGGATATGAGGAGACATTTTGTTTCAGGAAGTCAAGCAAAACCCCCTGAGTTCAAGCAATTCTACCTCACATCAGTGAAATGATCTCACTGCCAGTCACATTTATGCAGGGATAGAGATTTCAATGGGTTGACAGATTGTCAGGTACCGTGGTGGGTACAGGAGAGGCAATGGACTGGATGGGATGTCCTTATTAGGATCTGTAGTTACTCTCTCAGAAAAAAAAAAAAAAAAAGAAATGCGCTTTTTGGACCATGAGAAATAACATCATAAATGAATAATGAAATAAAAAGAAAATAGAACAAGTTAAAATAAAAACAAATCAAATAAAAACAAATCAAATAATGAAAAAAAAAAAAAAAATCTAAATCCAATAAAATTACAATAGAAATGCATTCAGTTCATTTAATTCCTGTCACGGCGTATTCAAGTTGCCCGAACTTCAAATGAGTTTTTCCATTTCCCTTGCTTTGCTGTATTTATCCAGCCTCAGCAAACTCCGCCGGCACTCTGCTATTATACCTGTAGTCTTTGCAATACTTCGCCAAGTGTTCTTGAAACACAGACCTTGGCCAGTGGCCACATTTCCCATTGCAACACCAGCCAGAAACATTATCTGACTTTTTTACAGTTTCTTATTACCCTCTTAAGTTGTAAGGGCACTTAAGTTCAATATTCCGCCGCAATATGATTTGAAAATTTAAAAAAAGTATATGTATTCTGGCATCCCAGTTTTTGCCTATGGCAGCGGTGAGGCTCCACTGTAGGTCTTATCGGGTTTCGACCTCTTCCACTGAACTGCGTGGAGATTTGGGATCTTTAAAAATCCCCAAAGACCCGCTCCCGGATTCCCCGGCGCCGCGCAGAGCAGCGGACCAGTACGCCGGCGCGACGACACCAGAATTTCACCCCTGAACTGGCTTCCCTGAGCGCAAGCACCTCCGGCGCACGTCCATAAATCTCTCCAGGAGCAGCGAGTTAATTTAGAAAATAATTGAGAAAGAGCTGACATCCCTGAATCAGGGGCAATTTGACACAGTGAGGTGGTGAGTCTCTTCCCTCACCCTCCCCGCTCTATTAGACTCGATACCATCGCAGTCTTTACCTCTTTGTCTGGCTGGAAACTTCTAAAGGAGGACAATCTCCTGGGTGAACAGAAGGGATTAGAGACGATTACTAAAGTGCTCTTGAATCTCTGGCTTCGAGAAACGTGATTTTTTTTTTTTTTCCTTTTTTCGGACGATCCAATACGATGTTAACCCCGCTCTTAAGGTTAGGAGAATTTCACGGCCTCAGAAATATGAACGGTATATTTCTCTGCTTTGACCTTAATAGAGCAGCAAACAGGTTAATGTAAGATCTTCAACGCACGACTGCAGTCACAAATATTGACATATATCTATTTATATATATATATAAAATGACTCACTGAAATGTTGAGGATAAAAATAAGGCGGATGGTATGCTGTGGTGTTTGTCACCAGCGGTATCATGAGGAAACTTTCATGTGGAGAGAAAAGAAAATATGCTGACTGAATAATCTTGAATAAGTAGGTCATGTTTTTTTCTAGAAAGAGACTTTGCTGTCGGCTTTGCTGTTTACTTTGTTTGTTTATTTATTTGTATGTAAAACTTTGGGCATCACCCCCTGTATTCAAGTGCTACTTATTATTATTATTATTATTATTATTATTATTATTATTATTATTATCATTATTATTATCATTATTATTATCATTATTATTATTAAGAAATGGGTTCAAGCGGGTTAGAATGGGTGGCGAAAAGTTTCAGGGGTTCTATGTGCTAGAAGAATATCATCTAGAATGAATGGAAAGGTTTCCAACCAGCGATGCTGTGTGGTTTGGAGACAGTGGCACTGAGCCAAAGACCCTCCAGGCAGAGCTGGAGGAAGCAGAGATGAAGATGTGGAGGTTTTCTTTGGGAGTGACCAGGATGGAGAGGATCAAAAATGAGTCCATCAGAGCGACGGCACATGGTAGATGTTTTGGAGAGAAGGTCAGAGATGGTTGGGTCATGGATAGAGGAGGGATAGGGACTATATTGGTAGACGGATGCTGGAATGGGAGATGCCAGGCAGGAGGTCTAGAGGAAGACCAAAGAGAAGATTTATGGACGTAGTGAGAGAGGATCTGAAGGTAGTTGGTGTGAGAGAGGAGGATACAGAGAATAGGGTTAGATGGAGGAGGTTGATTTGCTGTGGCAACTCCTGAAAAGGAAAAGATGAAAAGAAAAGAAGAAGAAGAAGAAGAAGATGATGATGATGATGATGATGATGATGATGATGATGATGATGATGATGATGATGATGATGATGATGATGATGATGATGATGATGATGATCATCATTATTATTATTATTATTATTATTATTATTATTATTATTATTATTATTATTATTATTATTATTATCATTATTTATTTATTTATTTATTTATTTATCTATTTTTAACTATAGTCTTTGTCCTGGAGTCCATTCCACAGGGCCACATATGGAGATATTCAATCATTCATTCATATTTCATTCACAGATGTACAACTGTTCCTCTCACCTTCCTTCTCTAACATCACCATATTTCCAGCAAGGTATCTGTAATTTTTCATTTTTTTTTTCCTGCTCAACTCTTGAGTTTTGAAATCTGAACTTTAAATCCGAACCAGCTTTAATGGTTGACTGAAAAAACTCACCCCGGTAAGCGGTAGAGAAGAGGTGGAAAAATGTATCTATATGATCCCCCCCTGCAATCGCTTTCAGATGGAAATGATTAAGAGAGAAGACGACGGCGTGAAGACATTAGCCAGGCTCTGGATGCTGCCAGAGAGTTTCCTCCATTACTCTGCTTAACCCCCCTGACAGACCGTATCATTCACACTCACGTAAACATCACCTCCTTATTCTGCAGCTGTCAAGCGCGAGGACTGGGAAGCCTCCTCTGGTTGCTCGTATTGGGAAACAAAAAAGTCAATAAATATAAGTAGCTCAAAAGCGTCAAAAGAGATCTATAAAAAAGAATCTATCGGGATTTGTCATCTGACCCTGGTCAAGACGCCGTCCTTCCAGATGGCGACTGGCCGTGCAGCTTGTTTCTTTTTCTTTCCTCGCCATCTTTTGACAGCCGGATACCGCACGCGTCTGATTGAGGAGCCCGTTCGGCATCACGCCCGATTCGGATTCGGGCAAAGACCTGATCCGGGAACAACCCTGATCTGTGTCAGCGCCTTCAATAAACTCCAGCGTTCAAATCCCAGATCAGCAGAGACATTAGCCTATTTAGAGCCTTTGCATGTACAGATTGGAGGTGCGATGGAGGCGTCTCAGGATGTGTGTGTGTGTGTGTGTGTGTGTGTGTGTGTGTGTGTGTGTGTGTGTGTGTGTGTGTGTGTGTGGGGGGGGTGTTTTAGTATATATTGTTTGCTTTGTGTGGTCGCGGGGGTGGGGGGGGGGGGGGGGGGGGGTGTGT
>CAAKHD010014130.1:18043-31056 GCA_901007705.1 Fistularia tabacaria
AAGATTGGAGGGGCGATGGAGGCGTCTCAGGATTGTGTGTGTGTGTGTGTGTGTGTGTGTGTGTGTGTGTGTGTGTGTGTGTGTGTGTGTGTGTGTGTGTGTGTGTGTGTGTGAGCAACCTTGATCTCCCTGCAGGTATTAGTAAAAGCTGCATATCGTGATGGACAGGAGTTATGACCTGCACATAAAAGGGATAAATGAAATGAAGCCGCCATCTAAGACGTTCTTTTGCTGAGATACAGAAGACTTTCTTTTTTTTTTTTTCGCCGGGGTCTAAAACTGCCTTCTTGCACTTTCGAGATTTGCAAACCATGAAATGAAGTCCGCTCGGCGCAGTAGTGAATATTTGCCAAAAAAAAATCTGTATGTTACTCAAAACATTAAAATGCAAATGCCATTGACTTAGCATTGGTGCCGGCGGAAGGACAGCACATTCTTTCTGGGATTGTTTGAGAGCCTTTGACACCTCCCAGGCGTGAACCCGGGGTATCCTCAGGTGTCATTATCACGTTCACTCTTTTTTGTGATTTGCATTCAGCGACGACCACCGAGGTTACGGCGGTCTCTCTTTCTCTAGTCTGGGGGGGATTATTTGGCCAAATAGCAAAGCAGCTGCACAAGGACGGCAGGGTATTAGTTACAACACCAGCAGCCGGTAAGAGGTTCAAGGTCCTTCCTGAAAGGACAAGGATCCGAGGCTATTGTTGGAAAATCTCGACAAGAGTGGAACTGGGGCAGGATGCAGCTTAGCTGAAATGTCGAAGGGGCTAGTTTTTTTTTGACGTCGTGGAAAAGCATACGTTTCTAAATTTGGTGCAATTAAAGAAGATAAAATGTAACGTCTGGTCCTCAGATAGAGATCAGAGTCTTACTGTCTGGGATTTGAAGGTAGTACCCAGATGCAGACACAGAGACTCCGCGCCAAAACGGACAGGGTTCGAACAACAAGTTTATTTTGACAAGGTGAACAGGTACATGCAGACCGGATAGGGGGATGCAGGGCGGGAGCAGCCAGCTAGGCGGCAGGCCATCAACAGGGGAGAGGCATGGTCAGGGATGGGGGGCTGGGTGGAAGCCGCTAGCATACACTGACAAGAGAAGGTCCAGTCGGGTCACAGGGGGCTGAACGGACAGCGCTAGCATACACCGACGGGGAAAGCCCGGTCTGGTCACTGGCAGCCAGGAAAGAGGCGCTGGTGTACACCGACGACGGAAGAAACCTGGTCAGGGACTGTCAGAGGAATGCTGGGCAGAAGCAAGGAGAGGACCACCAGGCAGGAACAAGAAGCTCGGTCAGGGTCGGGCGGCTAGGCAAAAGGCACAGCTAGCATACACCGACGAGGCACCCGAGATGCACGGGTCGACTGATGATCAGGTAACAAGAGAGGCTCAAGGCTGTAGCTTTTAAGCCCTCACTGGTTGCTGGAAACCAGGAGCAGCCTCGCTGCTCCCATGCACGCCTCCGGGAGCCCAACCCTCACACTTACAGCTCTTAGTTCTTGAAAATTAGACAAACAGGGGGTCCTCGAGTTACGTCAAAGCCGATTTTTCGACGCATGGGGGAACTTCCATCCCCTAGTTCACCTAAAACACCCTAAAGTCGTACATATTTATCACGGAACAGAACAAGGCCGTAGGAAAATGAAAGGAAGAACATTGTTAGTGAAAACAAATGATCCCAAAATCCCCGCTAGTAGCTTCACCTTGCCCTTTACCGATCTGTTAACTGTTCCAAGCCGTAAGCGCATAAACCTTTGCTAGCATTAAACTCTTCATTTGATTTCACAGGCGCCGATCCTTTCAGCCGTTCGAGGATGCAAACTTTATCCTTGATAAAAGTCCCGACTGTTGTATGATTTAAGTTCAGCGCTCGCTACGTTACTCTCTTTTTTGCCCTTTCAATAATTTGACTATGAATGCAATGGCCTCCCTTTTCTTCTACGCGCCACCGTCTGAAGAGTTTGCCTTATGTTTGGGAGCTGTGTGACAAACACAAAAGTGAGAGGGCGAATTAAAGAAGGCACCCAAAGGGTCGAACGCTGGGATCAAAGCGACAACACCCCTTCCAAACAGAGGCCACGGCCAAAGGCAGGGGTGTCAAACTCAAGGCCCGCGGGCCGGATGGGGTCAACAAACCGGGTTCAATCCGGCCCGCAAAGCGAAAAGACTGACATATGAATCCATTCATTCATTATGGTTCTCCTGCTCCGACTGTGTTGTACTTTGTGTACCCAGCAGGTCAACTGTTTCATTGTCAGGGGTCACTGGTGAGACATGGGAAAGCTAAATGGTATTGGTTGAGATTACGCTTGCGTCTTCGTGGGCGCCGCAAGAAGAACGTGCGAGACAAATGTTAAGGCAGCGATCTGATTGTTCGCCTGGACAAACAAACAAATCCATGGGGATTCTAGTCCGTGGGATTTGTGGATTCCCATCCACGAGACCGGGGACGTTCAGTTGCGACTGTGGAAGCAGTTTTGTCGATCTGGTTCATGAAGTGCTCTCAGAGAGGTCTGGACTGGACAAGATATTATCGAGTGAGTTTAGATGCACACCGAAGAAATACACAACAAAACATTGACTAGAAACACAGAAACTCTACAATTTGGTGCCTTGAGGCGGATCCTAACTGGAGAAACTGCATCATCGTTAGCAGAAGTCAGGTACCAGCTCCCTTTAGGAACCAGATAGTAATCGCTTGTATCAATACCCGGTGTTCATCGCTGTGACTGGGACCTTGTAAAATGCGCCTGGAAACGTGCAAGAGAACTGCGCCATAAATGGTCCAAAGCCTGGCTTTATTTCATAGCGACAGATGACAACGGGGCCGCTTGTAAAATTTGCAAAATGATTTGAGCCGTACGCCAAAGACAAAAAGAAAAAAAAACCCGTACGGCGGGAACTGGAGTTCCAGAAAAGCTTCGTATTCGACTCGAGCTCCCCTTTGTTTCCAAACTGAAGACTGACTCATCTTGAATGGGAGAGGGTTTGTTACTATCCTTTCTCCTAATAACAGCAGCAGAGCGTAATCTCACCTTAAATTCATTTCAAGAAATTTTGCAAAAATAAGCTGTGGCGATTGTTTTGAGATGGAGGGTTTCCACACATCCATTCGGTATGCATGTTTCTTTTTTTCAGTCCCATACCTTGGACACTGGCCTCCGTCAATCGCTGGAACGGAGTAGAAACAACTCCAGTGAGCTTCAGCGGAAAAAAAAAAAGGCTGCCAATCGACAGATGACAAGTTCTTCGACGGCACAACGCAGGTGCTCTATGCGATGTACCTGCCGCGTCGCCAGGCCGAGCGGCGTCGGCTTCTCGGCGCCGCAAAACGACCGCTCCGAAAGCCGGGCCGTGCATGCGAAGGCTCCCCGTCCACGTTTCCCTCTGAACACTGGAGTCGCGTGCTCTAATTTCACTGGAGGAGGGCGGGCAGCCTGTGGCGAAAGAGATCCGACTCTGATGGATGAATACGTGCGGGTGCGACGGCGCTCCGCGGAGCGCAACCGGCCGGACCTTCAATTCACGGAATTACAATGCGGACAAGATGCAGAGTCAGCCGGAGCGTACGCGGCCGTGTGGGGCGGTCGAACCACGCGGCAGGCCGAGAATCCTCGTCGCCTCCGGAGGAAATCTGATTTAAATACGCATCGTAGCTATTTGAATTCGAAAAAATGAATCCGCGAACACATGACGTAGCTTTACGGAGACGTCCCGGTTTTTCTTCGGGATATCTCCATCGCCTCTGCCTCAGTGCGCCGCTGTGAAATTGCCCCATCAATCCCCACCGCCGCGTTCCACCACCCTTCCCCCCGGAGGAGGGAGGGGAGGGAGGGGAGGGAGGGAAGAGCGGGGGCGCAAACTCAAAAATATTCAGCAAATTCATTTGCTCATTCAGCAAAGAAGCCTTGTTTTTACACGGGCGGCGAGTCTCAGAGGGGCCGGCGGTTGTTGGAGACGGCGATGAATCAATTCATACAAACGGTTTGTTGTTTGCGTTATCTGACAGCGGCAGCTGCGAGAAGACAAGCGCGCCGAGAACTTCAGATGCAAACATGTACACATCCAGACACTTAGAAGTTCACTTTGTGAGGCTGGGGAACAAACAGATGCGCACCCACTCGCAACAATACATTTTTCACATCATATAAAAGTTATATGTCTTGCACTGCAGAGGCCTCATTAACATTTAATAGTTTTCGGGTGGAAGTCTCTCAGAACAAAAAAAAAAAAAAAGACGGGTATGGAAAGAGGCCCTTTTGTGGCTTTCCCACCCTTTCAGGTTGCGAGAAGCTATTGTCTTTTTTTTTTTTTTTTTTGTTGGAACGTATGCCTTCTAACGTCTCCTGTGACCCCCGAGGAGTTAGTGATGGCTCGCAAAAAGCCGGGGTTGCGTGCTAAACAACGCACCATTCACTGGAGTAGTCCATAACTCCTCTGCGGCTGCTGCTTCGCCTTTCTTTTTTTTTTTTTAACCACGTAAGACGTGCTGCGATAACACAGCGGGACTACGAGAGCCTCCCTCGAGGGCCAGAACTGCAGCGAGGACCGAAAGCAAAGCTAGCCCTCCGGTTGATTTATTCATTCATACGTTCATCTGCGAGCCGAGCCGATCCAAACCGTACCTGTTTTGGGGTCGACGGAGAAGTATGGCTGTCCTTGGAGGATACTGTAGACTATCCTGGCGCTGTTTCCGTACGTGGGATCATCGGCGTCCGTGGCCGTGACTTGCAACACGGACGTCCCTGTGGATGAACGCATGAAAATGACTTCCTGAAAAATGCCACTTTTTTTTCAAATATAACAAAAATAACGGATAATGACTGTACTTTTTAGTAGCGGGGGTTCCACTGCGACATTCAGAATTGCGAAGCACAAAAGGCCGTTTAAGATGGGAGTTTGAAAGAAACTGCTTCGATTCATTCATTCCTTTTACCACACCGTTTATTCTGCGTTCAGGGTCGCAGGTGGCTGGAGCCAATCTGAGCTGTGATTGGTCCATCGCGGGGCCACGTATGGAGACATGCAGCCATTCACTCGGTCATTCACAGATGCAATGGAGACATGCATGTTTCACTCACTCATCCGCGCATTTTAAAGTCAGTTTTCAATTTTTCACTCATGTCATTTAGATATAGACTTTTTGTTTAAATTTTTTTTTATTTTTATTTTACTTCATACTTTTACACTTCAGAGTTTACTTTATTTTATATTGTTTGTATATCCATTTTTATTTTTAGCTTCTCATTCTGCGCCTGGCGCATCCTGTCAATCCACCATGTTTTCGGTGCAGTTTCGTCGCGCTGCGCGGCGGTTTGTCACGGCGGCCGTCTGCCGCCACACCTTCCACGTCTCGGCTCGCGTTCGTCGTCCGCCGGCTCCCCCAAATCTTACAAGAGGACCAGAATACTCGCCGTCCATGCGTCCGCTGGTGGAAAAATCCATTCACATCCTTATTTCTCACGCCCGGTAACTTTTACGGCGCAACCAAAGGAGGAACAACAAACTACGCCGGAGCTGTTTCTTTGCGAAACGGCAGTTCTCCTCTCTCCTGTTTGATCGACCCACTCCGTCTTAAATCTGTCGATCTTTAGCGACCACGGCGGAGTCTTCGCCGTGACCACAAAACATAACACCACCTTAAGAGAGTCCAAGGTTGGCCAATGAAAGTGGATTACAACCGGCGGGCTCGTGATTATTCCGAAGTCCGGGTCAATTAAGTGTAAGAGGTAAAGGCCCTCTGAGGCAGCGCAGGATCAGACTTATGGGGAGGACAGAGGCTCCCAGCTTGGGTGAATCATTCATTCGTTCACTCATTCATTCATTATCTTTACCGCTTCACTCGTTCAGTCTCTCATTCACACGTGTCCAATTAACCTCCTGCATGTGTTCGGACTGTGACATGGAGGCTCCATATGGAAGGCCATCCAGTGGGAATCCGACCAGGGATCTTCTGGCTGGGTAGGCGGTGGAGTTAAACCTCAGCACCACTGGGACTCCTGGATGAAATACTGGAAAGCTAATCTTCTCCTTTTTTTTTCGTTTGGGCCGCTCCCATTCAGAGGTCGCCTCAGCCAATCATTTCCTCCATCCAAACCCTCTCCCCTGAAGCAACCCACTTCCCGTCTGTCCAGAAACCTCCTCTCTGGTCTTCCTTTAGACCTCCTGCCTGGTTCTTCCAACCTCAGCCTCCTTCTACCCAGATCTTCACCATCACAGTCTGACTTTATCTCCAGAAGATCCGCCATGCGCCGTCCCTCTGATGGACTCATTGCCGATCCTCCCCGTCCTCCTCTCTTCCAAAGAGGAACCACAACCTCTCCTTCTCTGCTTCCTGTCTCTTCCCTGATGCCGCTGTCTACAGGAACATTGCTAAACAATACTTCGAGGAAAAACTGAATTAAGAGCTTTGAGTCTTGATTAGACTTACAAATGTTCCTTGTTCAAAGATCAACAGCTTGTGGTTATCTTTCTCGACACTTCCTGGAAGCGACAGGAGAACCGATGTGGTCAGTGAGGTCTGTTTACGGCTCCATCAACTGCGAATGATATCTTCATGTAGCTTTGCAGCTGATAGGCCCGCGCCGCCGAGAGAAGGGCCGCTCATACGTTACGGCACCGCGACCGGACTCGCTCTCAATTCTTGAAATGTGTCCACCTCCTAGCCAAAAAGGCTATTTTAGCTGAAAGTTTAAAAAAAAAAATGTTGCAGAATAACCAGAATAGAATAACCACATCACCAATGATCATGACAAAAATCTCTCTCTCTCTATATATATATATATATAGATATAGATTTTGATATAGATATAGATATATATAGAGATATAGATATAGATATAATTCCAATACTACTACTACTACTACTAATAATAATAATAATAATAATACTACAACTAATACCAAGCAATAATAGAAATAATGACAATAACAAGAACAACAGTAATAATAATGGTAATGACAGCAACATCAACAATGCTAATAATGCTAATGAAAATGATAATACCACTAAAAATAACACTTAACACAAAAATCGTGACAATTATTATTATCATTATAAGTAGTAGTCGTAGTAGTATTGCTAATATCATTATTATTAGTAGCAGTATGATTAGTATTATTATAAAGATTATTATGATAAAAGTCATCAAGAAATAATAATAATAATAATACTAATAATAATAATAATATCTATTATTATTATTATTATTATCATTATTATCAAAATAGGGAATAAAACAAATAAATGCATAAATAAATAAAGGCCGTGGAAGGATGTATTTTTAACCTGTTTTCAAACTGAACAGAGCTGAACAGACAAAGGCGTAGTTTCTACTTTGGCTAAAAATAAATCAAGCTGCCACAGCATGAATGAGTAAAAACCATGAAGGAGACGGGCTCCATGTCATTTCAATACATTGCCGTTACCACTGGTTAACATGGTGAACGTGTGTTTTGCTTTTCTATCTTGGTTGAAAGAACTGGTCGGCCCGGACCGTCCAAACTTCAGCTCCATGTAGATATCGTGATGCTAACCAAGCGAGATCCCACAAATTGCGGACGTTGCAGCCAAACATTTTTTCTCTTCATGCTGACTTTTGGGACCTGCTGCTGTTCGAAGACAGCAAAAGGCAGAATTTGTGATCCATCTCATGCAGGACTTCGGTGTTTGAGATGTTCCCCCCAACAGTAAAGTAAGAGCGGAGCTCAGCGTGGATTAAAAGGGTAACGCCTCCATTTGTTCTGCCCCCTCTGCGGGCGCCAGATTGCTATTACTGATGGTGAATAATTGATTTACTTTTAATGCTTTTATGATATACTGATTCCATCCCGGCATCGCCGAAGAGCTTGTCTGACCCGATGAAAAACACCGACCCTCGAAAACGCCGGCGCCCTCGGAAAAATCGACCTGACGCGTCTGTTTTAAAAGCGCTTGCCGGCGGACGAATACTCATGAACGCAACCGGGGAGATGCTGCGCCCACAGGTCTATTGAGGTTTGAATATTAAATCGGGGTTTTCACGCATTTCTGTTTCATTGCTAAGAGAAAGTGATGACGCTGTACGGCTCCTCCTCCACTCATCGTTGCCTTCAAAAAAAGGATTTCTACTTCTTCAGGTACAACATACGCTGTGAACGCTGCTTTGCAGACGCAGACAGTTGACCTGCGTTTCAACAGGCGCTTTTAAAGAACTGCGGTTCAACATCTGAGAACTTTGCTTTTGAGCTTCGGCGCTGCGAGGCAGGACCCGCGAGAACACGAGAAGGGTAGCTTCTGTTTGCGGGAGCTAAAAACAGAATAGTAGAATACAAAAAAATATGAAAAATGCATCGCTAGGCAGATGAGGAGCGACCGTCTCCAAAGAGATGTTTCTTTCATTCCTCCATGATGTGGAGGATCTCGTAGCCTTGATAGCGGCGAGTGTAGCGGCTTCTCAAAGTCCTGCCCGGCTGGGAAACCCCTCAACTCCAGCAGAAAACGAAAGAGGTCTCCGCACCTGCTACAGAACGATCGCATGTATGAGAGGCGAAGAGGCGGCGCCGTGGTCGGTTTCTCCTGCTTCACGGCGAGAAGGTCAGCTGGCCTTTTTTGCTCGCGGAGCCTCAAATCAAATTTACGGGTTAATCGGAAACCTTTCATCCCCCAGACGCGCACATGAGACAGGGAAAGGTCATGCGATCGAGAGGATGAACTACGTCTCTGCAGGACGCGTGAATGAGAGACTGAATTGTTGCATGATTCATTATTTTTTGCGTGGCGCTGTGGTGGACTGGACACATTAGCCAACCTGAGCGCAGGCTAACCGGTAAACACAATGAATGAATGAACTCTACAGATTCTATAAAAACTACCCAGCGATCGGCTCTTTCTGGCTTTGGCTGCGAACGGACCCGCAGACGGGCCTGCAGCTGCAGAAGGTAGAGAGCGATCCTTTGAGGAATCCAGGTCACTTTGCAAGTTTACTTACCCACTTCAGACATTTCAGGCACCGACGCTACAAAGGGTCCATCTGGAAATTTGGGCGCGTTGTCATTGATGTCCTGCACTTTGATGATGAATTCTGACTTTGGTTCCAGCGCCTCCTCTGTGTTGCGGTCCAAGGCTTGTGCATGCAGGACGTAATGCGTTTTCCTCTCGCGGTCCAGGCTCTTGGTGGCGTGAATGTCTCCTGTCACCTCGTCGATGAGAAATATGGTCCCGGCTCCTTCCCCGCTCAGAATGTACCTGACGGAGCCGTCGCCTTTGTCCGAGTTGGAGTGAAGCTGGAAGAGAGAACAGACGGGAAGAGGGGTCACTGAAATTCCAGGTTTTTGGACATATTTATGGGGTTTAACAAAACAAATATGGTTCGCAATCACCACGCTTCGATGGCATTTTGACTGCTGGGTAAACACGTGAAGAGAAGACTCAAAGAACTTAGTCATGAACAAAATAGATATCAAGAAATATACCTTTTTTTTTTAGCTTCTAGAGTTGAACAGATTCAATATTGTTAGATTGCAGAACATTCATTTATCATCACTCTATAGAGGCATACAATCATTCACCCACTCATTCAGTGTCTCCAGTGAACCTCCTGCATGTGTTTAGACTGTGGGAGGAACCCGGAGGAAATCCATAGATATACGAGGAGAACATGGAGACTCCGACCAAAGACCTTCTCGTTGTGAGGCAGAAGTGTGAACCACTGAGCTGTGATACCGATACGTCATCATCGTTTCATGTAATGTACTTGTTCAAAGAAGAAGATCTAAAGCACGGTTGTCAAACTCAAATCCACAGAGGGCTAAAATTCAAAACTGGGACAAAGTCACAGGCCAACATTGATATTTATTGAAAAAAAAATCTTCCTCCACATAAAACAATGAAACTTTTCATCTGGACCCAAACAAGTTTGGCTTCAAAACTGAATATGGAAAAAGCAAAGCTTAAAACTATACAATATA
This sequence comes from Fistularia tabacaria, assembly GCA_901007705.1. Taxonomy (NCBI): domain Eukaryota; kingdom Metazoa; phylum Chordata; class Actinopteri; order Syngnathiformes; family Fistulariidae; genus Fistularia; species Fistularia tabacaria. The sequence goes on from CAAKHD010014130.1 coordinate 27,992, forward strand.
TGACTTAATATTGCACACATGCAAAATGGAGATCAAATTGGCAGGAATGACATTCCTTTCTTCAATAGAAATTAAGTAAAATCCTGTGCCGTCTTTTTTATTTGCAGCCTTCTCAGTTCTATTTCAACAGTAACCTTTTTCCACGGGCTAATAATAAATGTAAAAATAAAATAACTCTTTTCTCTCTTTCTTTTTGCCATTTTTAAGACGGTTAGCATAGTGTCAGTATCAGCATAAGGTCGCTATGACGAATGTCAACACAGGAGAGGGCGTTTATGGGTCCTGTCGTGGTTTTCGCGCCAAAACACCAGCAGACCATTCTTGGATGTGTAGTATTAGCTGTTCATGCGCTGCAGGCTATGATAGCGGCAGGCCAGCTCTAATAGTCATTTGGTTCGGCTTCGTGGGCCAAATTGAATTACACTGCAGGCTAAATTTTGCCCGCGGGCCAGAGTTTGACACCTATGATCTAGATGATTAAAAATACAGAAGCTCCAAATGTTGGTGAATGATCCCGTACTTCAAAGTTTACCCAGAATTCTGTTTCGCTACAAATGCGTGTTCTTCTCTGGGGTCGGACGTTCCCTGTCTGATCTGAACAGCTCCTGCTATGATCTTCTTCTCTACTGAGGTGCCACTGGGTTGGACGTCCTCACGTCTGCTTCTCTGCCACTTCCACATCCCGGTCTCGCTGGGCTGAAAAGAGGTGTCCGGGTCATCCCTCCTGGCCTTCTTTTGTTCCCGCCATCTTGGAGCTTTTTGGAGCCGCGTCCTCCTCATACCGCTAAAGCACAGACCCCGCCGTTTCAGCCTCAGGGTATTTCTCCGCCTTCCCAATCTGACCCCATCACGACAATCCCTTTCCCACTGCGGTATCTCCAAGTCCTCGCACTTTGTTTTGTGTCTTCTTCCCCCCTTTCCCGCTCCAGGTAAATCATTTTCCCCCGCGGACCTTCCCATTAATTCATCCCTTTTTTTCCCTTATTTGTAAAGGTGTTCTTTTATCCATTACTCAGCGGTGGATAGCTCCATTGTCCCCCGTCTCCTCCCATTCTCTTCATCATTCCTCCTTCGCCTCTCTTACCCGAGCGCAGCGTCCAGTTGCATCACGGTACATCCTCTGTATCCCGGCCGCCCGAGTAGCGCCAGGGCTCGTTGGAAATGAGCCCCGAGTGCTTAAACTGACAAGGTTTTTAATGCTGGTTTAAGTGGACGGTTTACAATTTGCATCATTTCTTATGGCGTATTGTCGTAACATTTCACCACTTGTCTTCATCTTACCCTTTGCTTCGTGAAGCTTTTCGCGCCCCCCCCCATTGTACTGTCGGGCCATTTTAGGTAATTAGCCGTCTGTCCCTTCCGTCCTGTAATTTCTCACAATTTGCCTTTTCAAACAAAAAAAAGAAATCTATTTGCCAGCCACACTCTTAAGTGGTCCGTGGTTTTAGAAATACTTCTATCAGCCATACGGGATAATGATCGCTCCCTGATAGTTCCCTTCCCGGTACATTCTCAAATAGAAGACGGGCCGTCAGACCATTGATGTATGCTCCCCTCGTATTAGTATCTATTCTCTTGTCAAAACCATCGTGTGCTAAATGATTTCAATTCCGGAGCTCCTCTATTAGCTAGTCGTCTGTTATATCTCACGCCCAAGACATAACCCGTCCCGACCCTTCCGACTCCTCAAGGTCGCTCCACTCCCGACGCTCCAAAATGAATTATATTACTTTATAATCACGTCGTCTCACTTCCAGGGCCCGCACTTTTACAGCGGCCGATAACCCCCCCGCCCTCCCAGGGCCTGGCTTCTACCGTCCACCAGTTACAAACTGCTCACAGTTATGCGGTCAAGCATCGGAGTATTCCATGGACCAATCGGTTCACCGACCGTCTTCGGCTGACCATTGTCCCGGCTGGATAGCCTATTTTGATTGACGGCCGCCTGGCCCGACATTAACCATTTAGTGGCTGCCTGAGATATCTCAATCCGACTGGCTGGGTAATACATGTATTCAACTCCGCGGAGGCTCTTTCCTCATCCACAAATCTCTCTGGCAGGGACCCCCGCAGTCCTGACTTTGGGTTTCTTTCATCAGCAGCAGGGCTGCTTCGCATTCACTCCTCCTCCTTGCTATTTCATTTCCCCCTCAGCCTCTTACGCCGACTTGCCCTCGCCACTTTTATTCCCTTCGTTCCAGCCGTCCCACTCCACAGGCTCTTCCTTGCCGGCCATCTCTTTCCTTTGCCGTCATGCCTGCCTCTGTTATGAGCAGTGGAAGATTAAATAAGCCATCCATCCATCCATCCGTTGATTCATTCAATTCACTTCAACCAAGAACCTAATCAATGTTCATTCATTCCTGAGTTAATTCCTTAATCCATCCATCCATCCGTCCATTCATTCATTCATTTATTTGTCTATCCAACATACCATGAATCTATTGACTACCAATCCATCGTTCTGTGAGTCGATTCATTCATTCTTTCATTTATCCATCCAACAAACCATTCATCCATCCATCCATCCATCCATCCATCCATTCAATCATTCCTTCATCAGCCATCATTCAATTAACACATTGGTGATTGTTTGTTCACTGCTCAGTTAATTCTTTAGTCCATCCATCCATCCATCCATCCATCCATCCATCCATCCATCCATCCATCCATCCATCCATCCATCCGATTCATTCATTCATTCATTTATCCATCAAACAAACCATTCATCCACTGACTGCCCAACCCATTCATTCAGTCATTCAGGCATTCACTCATTCAGCGATTCATCAATTAATGAAATAATTATTGTTGTTCATTCCTTAGTTCATTATTTAATCCCTCCATCCATCCGTCCACTCATTCATTCATTTATCCATCCAAAAAAACATGAATCCATTGACCGCCCCATCCATCCATCCATCCATCCATCCACCCATCCATCCATCCATCCATCCATCCATCCATCCATCCATCCATCCATCCATCCATCCATCCATCCATCCATCCATCCATCCATTCATCCATCCAGCCAGACATCTAAAAACAATCCATAGAGCGAGCTA
>CAAKHD010014130.1:44923-66727 GCA_901007705.1 Fistularia tabacaria
GGGGTTCATGCGAAAAATTTCTTTTTTTTTTTCCCCCACCCCCCCCCCTCCCCCCCCCCCCCCCCCCGCGCTCCCCTCCGTGATTCAAAACATGCTATTGTTGAAATACGGACATATGTGCAGTCAGAAGAGCGTTCTGCCTTCTCTCAAAAGTGCAGTTGAAGGGATTAGTCTGTGCCTGAGTGCCTAGAATAATGATCATTGCGGCGGAGACACATTTTCACATTTCAAGAGATAAGGGCGGGCAATCTGCAAGCAGAGGACTTAACCAGCTCCCCGTGGCTTATTGTGGAAGCGAGCAGAAGTCCTCGCCGAGCCGCCGCAATCACGCCGTACCCTCGGCGAGCGTGCAAGGACAACACCCACCGCCATGTTTCCAACCGTGAGGGCTGTCGTCGGCGCTTTTAAATCACACGCTAAAAGGGCGCGCTTTAATAGCTCCCCGATTGTGCGGCTGTCCGGTGTTTTCATTGCCGCTGATCTTTTTTTTTTTTTTTTTTCCCCCCTCAAAGAGATCAAATCTGGCCCCGTTTCCCAAAGAGGCCCCCAAATCGAATATCTCAGTTCAAAGATTCTCGACGTAGACGGCACATTCTCCCCCCCCTTCGGACGTAATCCGTTTCCAGCAAAGCCGGCTTCTGAGGGGCGCTCATTAATCACAGAGAATAAAATATCCTTTGGACACAACCGGGTGGGAAGGGAGGCGTTTAGTCAGATGTCACAGCGCCGTGGAAATGAAGCCCACCTTCACCAAACAACCCACGTTGCCTCCACGGAAGATTTGAATGAAAAAAGAAGAACGAGAAGCGTTGGACCTAAATGGTAAAGTTGTCCGCCATCCCGCCGTCTTCAGCCATTTTAACCAAAGTCTCACCCAAACAATCCCAGAAAATCAGGAATTTCATTTTTGTAAACGAGTTACCGAAGCAACGGAGTCTTACCTTCCCCACATACTGCGCTTCTGGTCCCATGTGTTCTTCTAAAACAAAGAATTGGTTCCAGATCCAGCCCCGCTTAGGTCTATGGTGCACCTCCGTCTCCCCGTTGGCAAGTTTGGTCTGGTTTTTGGACGGCGCCTTTGCCGGGAGGTGGTGGCCCGCCCCGTAGCACCTCTGGATGAAGCAGAGGCAAACCAGAAAGGGACAGAGACAGGAGGTGGTAGGTATCCTCATGGTGGCGTCTGTTAGTTATCCTTGAGCTCCAAGATGGCAAGGTCCTCCCGCAACCCCGGCCGCCGCCGCCGCCACTAGCCACCGCTGCAGGCCCGTCGGGTGGTCCGGAAAAAAGAAAACCCCAGGAATCCTTATCCGAGCTAAATAACCGCGGTCCTGGTATATCCTCTAAAGTTCATGGCTGGAGCCAGAGGTTTAATTCAAAAAGGAGAACGATACATTTACATTCTGGAAGCCGTGAGATGGACGTGAACTTCTGGGTAGTTCTTCTAAGAACCGAGGTTAATCCTGGGAGCCATTCTGCATTTCCTAGGGAGAGTCGGGGAGGGGAGGAAACAGAGACACAGAGTACGAGATTAATTTGATGGATATTAGAAGCTAAATGTCCGCTAATTCCCTCCAATTAAATTGTGTCTGGCAAATCCTCGCAGATGAGGACGTGCACTTCAAACTGCAAAACCGCGATAAAACACACAGAACGCCTCTCATCTGTGTGACGCCCCGGGACGATTCGTCGCCCGTGGCGACGAAGTAAGCTAGCACGGACTGGAGGTCGTCAACGCCTGTGAGGTCACAGCCCTTTTTCCCTTTTTTGTTTTTTTCCCCCGACGCCAGCCAGTGCGGTCGGCGTCATTATCCGGTGATGTGCACGTCCGGCTACGTGACTGAAAGGGTGAGTCAGCTTGATTAGAATATCAGAATGTGTCTGATTTGTGCTGTTTGAATATGACCGGGACTCGCCGCCGGGCTTAACGCCCGCCTCGGCGCCACACATAACAAGCGAGGAAGGCAGAAATATAATCCTCCTGATAAGGACGGGCGGCTACTCAAACTATATTTCTTTTCTTTATTCCTCTGGAAAGCAAGAGGTTAGAAAAGACAGAAGGTAGCGTTTTTATTTTTTTTGTTTTGTTTTTTACTTCCATAATCAAAAGAGCGAACTGGAGACAGTATCCCGTCAATGTAAACACTGTTGTGTCGGGGGAATGCTAAATGAAGTCTGTTGTTTCCCCTCTGGGGAGAAAACGCGCCGCACCTTTCCAATGCAGAATTGCGCAGTCATTAAACAGGCTTTTTATTATTTTAGATAACAGCTGATTCTCATGAATTTTAAACCAAATCCATATATATGTATGTATTATTTAAGTACCGCCGAAGCGTGAAGACGTGACCCTGAGAGCTAACGACTTACATAAGCCGTAGCATGTCATCAATCAGGCAGATAGGCACCCTGAAATGTAAGCGTACGGAAAAATAACAGCGTTCATGCAAGTTTCATAATTATAGGCTGATGTTTGTGTGAACGTAGAGTCTGCTTTGATCAAAGGTTGAACCGGGTTATATCTTCAATTTCATTCATTCATTCATTCGTTTTCTATTCTGCTTGTACTGCGGTCAGGGTCGTGGTGCAGCTGGAGCCTATCCCAGCTGTGATTGGACGAGGGGGCGGGGTTCACCCCGGACGGGTCACATAAGGAAACCAACGATTCACCCTCTCATTCACATGTCATACAGATACATACAAGAATTCACTCATTCATTTCCATGCCGTATGGATACACAACCATTCACTGCGTCACTCATAAACCATGTAGATACAACCTTTCGCTTTGTCGTTCACACATATCGACTTGAAACCATTCACTACTTCATTCACACGTTGTACAATTCACTCCTTCATTTACACGCTATATATGGCCGAAAGTATTGGCTCACCTGCCTTGACTGGCATATGAACTTAAGAGACATCCCATTCCTGATCCATAGGCTTCAATATGACGTGGCTCCACCTTTTGCAACTAGAACAGCCTCAGCTCTTCTGAGAAGAATGTCCACAAGCTTCAGGAGTGTGTTGATGGGAATTTTGGAGCATTGAAGTATATTTGTGATGTTGGAGAAGACCTGGCTCTCAGTCTCCACTCTCATCCATGCCAAAGGTGTTCTATGGGGTTGAGGCCAGGACAGAAAGAAGGGGCTCCAAACTGTTCCCACAAAGAAGGAAGCATGGAATTGTCTAAAATGTCTTGGCATGCTGAAGCCATATCCAGCATCAGCATTTGGACATTTTGGACAGAATGTTCCAGCATTCCTATCAACACACTCCTGAAGTTGGTGGACATTCTTCCCAGAAGGAATGAAGCTGTTCTAGAGGCAAAGGGTGGACCCATGTCATATTGAAGCCTATGGATCAGGAGTGGGATGTTACTTATCTGCCAGTCAAGGTAGGTGAGCCAATACTTTTGGCCATATAATGTAGATATGCAAACACTCACTGTCTCATTCGTATACCATGTTGAGACATGAAACCATTCACTCCTTCGTTCTCATGTCAAATAGCGATGTGCGACAATTCACTCGCTCATTTCTGTGTCGTAGAGTTACTCAACCGTTCAAGCGTCTCAGATGAAGCTCCTTCATGGGTTTGGACTGTGAATTTGACTTCAATGAGAGCTATATCTTCACTGCTACTCTCACAGCTGTCATGTTTGGAATGTAATGCTGTGATAAGCCAAGCTACGCTACGCTGTGTTACGTTACATTACATAATTTCATGCCATGTTAGTTTAGATTAACATACACAGCTGTTTAAAAACATGTTAGCATGACGGTCGACTAGAGGGACCTAGAGGGACAGACTGGTAATAATCCAGACCTGACCTCACGGTCTTTGTTGGTTTGCAACAGAACTGAAGTCACTAAAGCTTCTAGCTGACAACGATCATCTGCTTTTAAAAATACAAGGATAGCCTATACTGGCAGCCTATTTTGAAGCCAATAAAAATCCAACTATATTTTAATGGTTGTGTAATGGTTGATCGCTGACTGAGCAGTTTTGTGATAAATGTAATTATTTATTTATTTAGTTGTTTATTTTTCATTTTATGTATTAAAACATTTAAATAAAAAAAAAAATGGAAAGAAACCATTCCTTGAATTTGATTCATTTTATTCCCTGCCTCCTATTGTCTACTCCTTTACTTATTCATTTTTTATTTTTTTATTTTTCATTCATATTTTTTTGGCTCAAAATCCCCGACAGCCGCTGTGTTAGCCATGCCTTTTGATGCTACGCTGAATTAGCAATTCACTTCCCTCTCATCCCCGGCAAAGAGGTCGGCTGCGGTGAAGCTCATCAATTCAATGCTCAGTTTAATGACACGAGTTGGCCTCGGATTCTTCCGGTAAGTACTTTTTTTTTTTTTTTAACATGCCTTACTTTGTTCTGTTAGGTTGGTTTTTAGAAGAGGTCTATTTCCTGCTCATTGCAGATCCACACTTTTCACTCTCATCTTTCCCATTCTTTTTGCGGTCTTACCATTTATTTTATTTTTTGTACCTCCCTTCTTTATCGCCATTATCTGTGTCTTATAATTAAGAGTCCCGCTCTGCTTCTTGTCCAATCAGCTTCCTGCCCTGGACCTCCCGTCGCGCAACTAGTTGACTTTCTTTGTCAGCGTCTCTGTTCGTCCTTGTTTCTCATAACATTCATCTCATTTTTTCCGCCGCCGCTTTCATTTCCTTCGCGTTTCAGCAGTTCCTTTGTGGAAATTATTTTGGGGATTTTTTTTTTTCTCCTGGTTTTATATGCAAACAAACAACATCAGACTACAACGGCATCGATCAGCAGCAGCTTCTTGTGACTGCATTTAATTGTACTTCCATCATTTTCGATGCAACTTTAATTTCGCGGGTTATCTGACGTCGCTGAGCGGGATTGTTGCGGGGTTTAGCGTTGTTCGGTATCGCTCTTTTATGAGCTCGCGAGTAAATATTAGTGTTCGGGGTCACCGACAGGATAATTCTCAGCAATTATACCTGTTTGAACAGAGACAAACACACTTATTATACCTTACATCATCACTGGCGAATATCATTAGAGTCCCTCATTGCCTGAAAAGCGGCTTTTCTTCAATGCCAACTGAAACAACAAAAAGCCCCCCCCCAAAAAAAAATAATGACTGTGACTCATCTTTTGTGGGTAATTTGAGGACCTGCTTTGTTTCAAACTTGACTACTAATCTCACAATTGCTAGAATTTTGGCAACTTTGTTTGTTTCTTGATAAACCGCATCCATCCCTGGACTTGATTGTTTCCTGGATTTCCCACCAGTGGCTACCTCTCCTTCCTAGCTTGCAGTGTTGTTTAAATAGCTGCTTTTTGGATGGTCGACCATTTCTTGCCGCTTCAGTTCAATTTGAACAGCTAACCAGTGACTGTGGTAGTTTTTAAAATTAGCCGACGGTAAGAAGTATCTAGTAATGGATGTGACTAATGAGTTCTATCAATCATCTACGTCTAGAATTCCTGTGGAACCCTCAAAAGACCTAGAGTAGGAGTTAAAATGTTTCCACAAAGTGGTTGCTGTCCAAAAGCACAAAAAAAGGCAGAGCTCCTGAAAAGGTTAAGGAACTGCAGAAAGTTCCTGCAGTGTGAAAGCGGCTGGTGTCTCATGGTAGAAAAGGTCTCCGAAGGTCCCGATGCCGTGCTTGGGTTCATGTTTTTTTTTTTGTTTTTTTTTTTACCGCTCCAAACAACAAGACCTAGACCGGGTTTGTGGGAAAGAAAGTAAAGCGCTGCCTGCGTTTCCACACAACAATGGAGCAAATATTTATAACCTCGCATGTGACTGCTAGACAATGTAAGACGCACACAGGAAGCATGTTGCCGTCGTGCTACAAAAAAGGCGCGCTCAAATTTATCAAGCTTCGACACCCTTTACACCCCCGTGCCCGTAAAGTGCCGATGAATGCGAAATGTAAGTCAAATAAGGCGTTGGAGTAGAATAGCAGCTTATGAAAAGCGACAAACGTGTATTTGATATTTAATAGGATATACGAGTTGAGAGGCTTCAAAGGCTGCCGCTCTCTGGAGCGAACTATCCATGTGACGCCACCATAAAAGGGGAACAGGAAACGAAGCATTAAGACAACTTATGACCGCCGTGCACTTTTGACGGATAATCGCGGAATTATTTTTCCCACAAACGTAAATATTTTATTTCGTACGCGGAGATTAAGATGGGGCTCAGAAGCTGGAGATAATCCCCCTCGCGGTTCACGTGTCACTACAGAACAGCGGATGAACTCGAGTTGGCGATGTTAACTAAGCGCTGTAGTTGTAACGGGTAATACCGACTGCCAGCTCCATCGGCGGAGGCAGGGCAAAGTCTGTTCCACGTCAACTCGGATTAATGCGGCGGCGGATAAATACCCCGCCGCACGCTGAACATGTGTAATCTGGGACGAGATTCTCATCTGCCTAGGTAGCACTACACCCGTATCCCCTCCCCTGCAGAACTTCTCTCCTGCGGTGATCCGAGGACGCTGCGCTTTCTGTGAGCTTCAAGCGCGTTGAGTCATTTTGTGTCGGAATACAAGGGTCCTCTCATTTTTCCTTCCCGGGCGCCATGATAACCGGCAAATCGGTCTAATTATGATGATTCTAATTAATCGATCAGTCAATAGAGGAGCAGTGATCTCATTGGTTCCTGGCTCTGTGCATTGACCCCGCCCCCCCGCCCCCCGCAACGATAACGAAGGTACTTAACTCACGTCGTCCATTTGTGTATGAGCAGTGCCTGAGGGCGGTGCACATCGGTGGCTCCGAGGGTTTTGATAGAATTCATACTGCAGAGGCGATCCATGTACAGCAGATCAGAACATTTGTGTAATGTAAGGGTGCTCGAGCTACTTTAGAGCGACGGCAGGCCATATCAGACACGAGCTGGAACCACCGCGGTGTACCTAACCTGAGATACCCTAAAGCCATTCGAGGCCACACATTTCCAAAATAGGTCTGAATCTTCCACATGAAACTCTTAGCGCTGTAGCCCCCTCCCTTACTAGCTCAGCCAACTCCCTCCTAGCCATCTTGACGGGCAAAAAGTCACGCAAAAAGCTTTCAAACAAAGCGGTCGGTACCCCGAAAGCATACGCCGGGACCCGAGCGGCAACACCCAAGCTAATGCAACGTATCGGTGTGTTCTTCCGCAGCGCTTTGAAACGAATTACCGCGAGTCGAGGACGACGTCGGTTGAGGAACCCCTGTTTGCCCCCGTCACGTTTGAAAATAGGTTTTGGGGACTCAGTTACTCCTGTCTGCACTTAATATGGTAAAACTGAAGACTCTCATTTTCATATGTCATGATTATCTTTTAAATTTCAGGGACAGGCCGTGATTGTTCGGCCATGGAGAGACACTGTGGATGAGTGAACAGATTGTTGAATCTTTTATTGGTTAATGAGAAGCTCCGACCCCGGCCACCCGACATAGGAGACTGGGATACATCTGTTTTTCTCTTTTCTGGATCTGAAATCTATACAAAATGCATTGCTTCAGTCATTCTCAGTCAGCATAGAAGAGGAAACGGAGCCTGATTGGGCCAGAGGTTGGGTTCACCCTAATCGATCACAGGGCGACCCATAAATATAAGTAAACTGAGATAAAAGTATAACATGTCGATATATTTTATGAGTTCATAGCTCAAAATAATGAGATGCACCGCCGTCTGTAAGGTTCTCGAATAAACTGCGCCGGAAAGTGGTTGAATCCAGCTCTGTCCTGCTTGCCTCATTGGTCCCAAAGTTTGAAAGCATTCGCAACCAAAACAGGACAACCTAAACTCTCCGTTAGCTCGGCACTTTTTGAGATTTGACCTTTATTGCTCTGCAGCAGCGCTGTGCTCCTAATTACCGTTACGGTGGCGTCCAAACATCTCCTGTGGCACACTCAACAGCTTTGTTCTATCTATAAATATTTACGTGGCGCGATGCTTCGCTCTTCCGCCTCACATTAGGAAGGTCCCCGGGTTTCCTCCCAATGTCGAAAAACATGCAGGAGGTCAACTGGAGACCCTAAAATGCACAGATGAGGGAATGATAGGGACTGGTTGTATGTCTATGTGACGAGTGATTGTTTGAATGTGTCTAAATAACGTGAATAAGAGAGGCCACCGTTGTATGTTATTTGTGGCCTCGTGATCAGTTAGCCACCGGTATAGGGGGAACCCCGCCTCTTACCAGATGAGAGCAGGGATTGGCTCCAGACCCTGACTGCAGGATGAGCAGTATAGATTATGAATGAATGAATGAACCATTGTCAGCCTGACCTGAGTATATAATCTATGCAGACATGCATTCATGCAAACATAGGCAAATCTCTGTTCTGTCTCTATAAAGCTTGTGAGTGAAAGCTTGTGTGTCTCCGTATGTGAAAGACTAAACCTGCCTGTTGCCCGATGACAGCTGGGACAAGCGGCATGGATAACGAATGAATGATCGGAATATATCTTATTATTATCCATGTGGCCACGGCGCCAGCGGCGGCCAGAGGAAACGTGCCTCGGTTCTCCGCCTCCTGTTTTATTCATGGAAACCGGGACATTAAATTGCAGCGGAATCAACTGGTCATATAAACAACTCAAATTAAATAAGCCCGAGTGCAGCCGGCGGTCCTCGCACGTAACCGCCGCCGCTGATGACACGGCGGGAGGCGAGGCACTTAAGAGCCGGCGAGATAAGCCAAAATGAAGACGGCGAGAGTGTCCGAGATAGTGAGAAGGCAACTGAGAAGCACCTTAATTCCTTCCGGCGGGGAGGCGGGACGGGCTCCCCCGCCATTTGCTTCTGATAGTTTATGTTTTCGCCCCCCCGCCGAGAGCTCGCCCTCCACATTCAATTTTCGCAGCATCAGCTTCGAATCGATGTCGGACAGCAGATAGCGGCGGCGGCGGCGGCAGGCGGGCGGGCGGGCGGGTCGGGGGCAGGTCATGGAGGCCGACGCCGAAAGTGACTTCTCACCCCGTCGTACAGGAGGGAACAGAAACATCAAGCGGCCGTACAGGGTGCGCTTCGAACATGCGGCACCAAGGGATTGGAAACGGTAAACGGCGTCCTTGGAGGCAAATCCACACTCTGAGTCTGACACGGTCAGGGTTTCTATGGAAGTCAACCGGGAGGAGGACTGGACTGAACTCACGATGCTCTAAAAATTTGTGAATTCATATCATATGGATTAAGAGCAGCAGCAAAAACCCCTGGAGAGAATTTTTCCTCGGGAAACAAAAAGTCTTTTACAGACAGAAAAGATTTGAGATATGTGCAGCTCCAATTTGGTTGCAGGAAGTAGCCTCCTCCTGGGGGGAACCAGTGAGGGACCGCAGTGAGGACACCACACCCAAAAACAAATCGACGACGAAGAAGTGGACGAAGAGGAGGAGGTGGAGGTGGAAGCTGCCGCAGCGTTCATGGAATAACAACCATGGACTATCAGATGTTTGGAGTGTTTTTATCTTCTCCCTGCTGCGCTGCTTCGCCGTGTGAGGAACCACATTGGCCGTTAGCTAACTGGGTCAACATGAAGATGTTCCACCCTCTGAGGCGTAGCAGGCCAGAAGAGCTTGGACCTCTCCGTCCACCCTTTCTGGCTGGCTCTGTTCAATCTGTCATAATACGGTCGTCCTTAAAACGTTGTTGAAACGTTGTTGAAACGATGTTCCTACAGTAGAAAAGAGGCTGATGGCTTCCCATCTGATAGACGGAGAACCCGATATTCATTTTCGCTGTTAGCCCGACAGCTACGTTTGATGGAACTTAGCCTCGAACGACTGTCGAACGCTGGATTCAGCGATTGCGACACAGGCAATTACATATTCGATTGATCCCTATCAGCTGGGAGAGAGAAAAATAATGTCAAATAAACAGGCTTTGCATGAAATGGGGGTGATTTGAACCCTGCTCGTTGTTGGTGAGCGGAACAGATTAGCCTGATCGGCTTCGCGGGCGAGACAATCCTCCGAATATGTGGTGGGCCCTCGGGGTTTATCCAAACCGGAGGCGACAAATAGGTTGAAAGGAGGTGTCGTGATTCAGGGTTTTTTTGATTTTTATCTTCTTTTTTTTCCTCCCGTCATTCCACACACACACCGGGATTAACTCATCCCGACCCGAATGAAGATGATCATCCATGGACGTATTGATATCTGTTTACCCAGATGAGGGTGTGAGGCGACAGGGATCAGAGAAGAAGACGGTGAGGACTTTAAGTAGGGATATCGTTCCAGAGCCATGGACAGGGTGGAGAAGAGGTGAAGAAACTCATCCAAGCATGTTGGAATGGGTGGATCAGCCAGAATGAAAGGAGAGGTGTGGAAGATGGAGATGAGAGCAGCCATGTTGTCTGGTTTGTGGCTGGAAGGTCGCAGAGATGAAGATGGTGAGGTTCTCTTTGGCAGTCAGGAGGAGGGGTAGAATCAGGAAGGAGCACACGTCAGATGTTCTGGAGGTTAAAGTCACACTGAGGTGGTTCGAACATGGACGGAGGAGGGATGGTGAAGATCCGGGTTGAAGGACGCAGAGGTTAGAGAAGGTCTGGACCAGAGAGGAGGTTAATGGATGGAGGGAAAGAGGACAGGAGGTCAGTCGGTGTGAGAGAAGAGGATGCTGTGATGGTGGGAGATGATTGGCTCCCTGAAGACAGAAGCCCGAAGGAAAAGAAGACTCATCGGTAGAGGGTCAAAGTACTAATCAGCTCTTCTGGTGATCAAGAAGGCATCTATCAGAAGGAGTCTTGCTTGTTCGGACGAACATTGTGAGAGTCAGATTAGCTCCAGGCTTCCGCCGGCTTAGCATTCTCAGACCAGTTTGGCGTGAGGAACAACTCTGACCTACATTTGTGCACTTTACTCATTTATGTCCATTTTGGAGGCAGAGATGACCGAGATGTCGCTCGCAGATGAAGAAACATCGACGTATTTTCACCTTCTCGACGTTTCCAGATGACTCTATTTGTCAGGATGACATTTCGGGACCGGCGGAAACCGACTGCAGCCGACGGCAGAGAAGATCCCGCCGGCTGAGGCTGAGGTAGCCAAACGCGACCGCATAACCCTCGCATTTCTTCATGACGTAATTGCACTTCATGATTGGACAATCGAGAGCCGCCTCAGAGACACACAACCATTGGAGAACATTCTCCAACAACAATTTACTCACTGCTGCTGGACAGAGCGCACTGTTTAACACCTTTGAGAAAATGACTCAGGATCTCATTTCGTGGTTCTGAGACGGTTGCCCGGCAGCCAGGATGGCCGTCATCCATGCAGCGGTACCTGGCTCTCCAGGTAACGCCACACTCAGACCTTAGAATCCACTCTCTTAGGTCCTTTCTTCGAAACGGGGATGGAAAAAAAAACTCTTGTTATTCGATAAAGGGACGGTAAGAATGGCTTAAATCGTGGAGAAATCCCGAACACGACCGAAAGCTGCGAACAAGCATGCAGATCAAACCGGAATTTACCGACTATGAGCCGCTACTTTTTTCACCCGCGTTGAAAACTGCGGCGTAAACAACGATGCGGCTAATTAGCAGATTTCTGGGGGGGGTTTGAGGAGGTTTTTAACAAAGTCATTCTGAGGCTGTTCAGTTCCCACACGGAAGAATCTAATGGTTTGAGTGCGCAGCAGGAAGACGAAGATAGCGAAACCGTTATTTTTAGCCGGTGCGGCTTCGATTCAGGTGCGCTCAATATTCCGGAAACTATGGTAAAAATGCATACTTTATTTCTCCATCGTCGGTAAAGTCCTTCTCTGCATTGAAGCCATCATGGATGAACCATGAGCAGTTGGCTGCCGTCTAGCAGCGCCGGGAAAGCAGTGAGAGGTTCAGTGTGTTGCTCAACAACACTTCCACGCACTAGGAGGAGCCGGGAATCCAACCAGGAATGTTGGGTTGTAAGAACGATCGCCCGACCTCAAACCGCCGGGAAATTACGGTATAAAATACATATAAAATATACACTTTAAGACAATGAAGGTTTGAAACCTCATGACCTTTTTTTTTTGGTGCAATAATAAAACAACTCCTTGCTTTTACACGTAATTTTAGTGCTAGCAGGGTTTAAATTCTGCCTTAAAAATCCAGTTGTCGCTCTAACTGTTAGATGCTTACATCTTTTTTTTGTTTCCTAGCTCTTCTATTGATGTGATTTTTACGGCTTGAAACCGGACCTGGGTACTCATTTCGTCCCGCCAACTGTAAGGAGTGCTGATATGACAATAAAGTTCCTTGAATTCTTGAATCCTCGAAAAAAAAAGGCACCGTCTGTTTTCTGTCCTTTGCTAAAAAGTCCTGATAACATACCTAAAAAAAGCTCCACCCCTCAAAGCCTTTCCGCCCCTCCTCGTCGTTTCCAGTAATTAACGTCAACGCGCAGCACGCTCTTAAACGCTGATCAGTCTTGAAGGTAACGAGGGCCGTCGCTTCCCACCGAGCGGCTTTCGGCCGGAGGGGTCGGCAGCCGTCCCCTCCCGCCAACGACAGCCCGTCCTTCCGGCGCGCCACCCTCCCGACGCCATCTGTTCTCACGCTGGGCTGTGATTACCGCAAACGCAAATCTCACCCGCCTCCTCGTCTTACTCGGCGAGTCAAAGGTCGCCTGGGTGACGGCGGGGGGCCGTCGCTGCTTTCGTCCCATCGTGTTTACATTTCAAGTCAAACCACCTCCACGAGCTCCGTGAAGGAGGACTCACTTTGTTGTTTTTTGTTGTTTTTTTTGCGTCTCGGTGTCAAATTAGAAAAAACACGCCCGCGCTTGTCAGCTCGGCTATATGTTGTTTGGCTGCCTAATGAGCGCCGGGTGGAAGACGGAAAATGCCCCCATCTGCTCTGTGTTTAATGGATGAATTCTCCAGCGCTCGGCGGGCGTCGGGCGAGCCTGGATGGAGCAGACAGCGCCCATCTGCCGGCCGCCGCGAGGGGGTGGGAGGAGGCATGTTTTCATTCTAGTTTTTTTCAACTAGCATAACTGTCACCGCCGTCCTCCTCCTGCGTCTCCGCGTCCAGACGGCATCGGCGCAACGCCGGCGACGTCCGTGAGGCGCCGAGATCGATTGCCGCGGCTCAGGGAATCGCTTTCAGCGCGGGCTCGCGTGTCGCCGGAGATGAGTTGAGTTACCTTTTTCACCGCACGAAATGTTCCTCCAGGTGCGGGTGTGGTTGAGCAAACGTATACGGTCGCGTGATGCTGATAGCAGGGTTTGGATGATGGCGGTGTTGGGGTGATGCTTTTCCATCAGGACTTGAAATGAATATTTTGAAAGAACATGAGGTATGAGAGGGCATTTGGGTTTTCCTTCATTTATTTATCCAAACATTATTATTTTGATTTTAACAAGTAATTAACCCCGAGTAGGATAAGCAGCAGACGATAGATGGATGAATGAATTATTAATTGATGTATATTTATTTTAATTCATTATTAATTTATATTGTTACAAATATTTTTCAGATTATTTGACTGGTGTAATAAAGTAATTAAATATATAATTATTTGAGTAGAAGTAAAATGTCGTACAATTTGGACCGTTTTTGTCTTTTGTCTCAAACTTCGTTTTTTTTTTGTTTGTTTAGTTTTTGATTTTCGAGAACCAGAGCTCCTTGTTGTGTTCGTCGTCGAACGACGGCTTCCATTATTTCTTTTTTTTTGCAGTGAGAGTGTTTTGGAGTCCCAGTCCTGCCTCCTTTTGGAGACCCCCGCACCACACACCCCCCGTTAGGCTCTCAGCTTGTTTTACTTCCAGTTATTATTCCCTTTCTGCACTCTGTGTTCCCCAGGTGTCCGTCCAATCAGCTCCCTGCCTGCCGTCATGTTCCAGTCATCCGATGTGTTATGAGTTTGCTCTTTATTTTGGGCTCCGTATCCTGTTACAGTTGTTGTTTAGCCATTGTGAGTGTGTGTGTGTGTGTGTGTGTGCGTGCGCGCTCACGCCCCTTTCAAGTGTGATTTCCTGCGTTTTAGCTTTGTCCAATTTTCCTTTCACCTCTTTTTTTTTTGTTCATTTAAAATAAGTTCAGATGTTTTAGAGTAGCAAGGATGAAGATGTGACGGTTCCTCTTTGACAGTGAGGAGGATGGAGGGGATCAGATGGACAGCACGTGTTAGATGTTCTGGAAGTAAAGGTCAGACTGAGATGGTTTGGATGTGGACAGAGGAGGGATGGTGAAGTTGGAAGTTGGAAGAAGGTCTAGAGCAGTGGTTCTTAACCTTGCTGGAGGAACTGAATCCCAGCAGTTTTCATATCACTCAACCGGAAAACTAAAATATGATTTTTTCAAATTCAAAACATATGTATATACAGCTGGGCTCTAAAAATGCAGATTTTTCATTTATGGGTTCAGAAAAATATTATTTTCTTTAAAAAAAACAGAAATCTGAATAAGAAAAAATGCTGATAAAAAACGAATTGCATTCTTTTCAACCCATAAAATATGTGTAGTTTATTTTTTCATGCGCTATTAAGAACATTTTTTTTGGGGGGGGGGCTGGATTTCTATGATACCTGGGTTCAAAATTGCAGATTTTTTAATAAAACCCGATATTATGAAAAATAACTATGTCTTTCCATTATTGTTAACTTTTAAGTAGTTCTTGTTTTATTTCCCTCCCCAAAAAACTCTTTTTTTGAATAAATTCCCAATTATCCAGATAAGATGGTGACTCCCATCACGTTCCGTCATACATGTAAATCCTTTCTTTTTTTGCTGGACATAGTTAGTATGAAGGGATTTGAATATTAAGAGAGAAATCACACGACGTCCCGTCACCGCAGTCACAATTCCACGACTAAGCGCAGAAAATTCCCTGCGACAGATAGACCAAGCCATGTATCGTGATCACCTGCAGCCAATGATGGCCAAGCGGGGCGTGTCATCACAAATCCTATGAGTCGGGTGTGTCTCGACCTCCACCGAACCCTGAGACCGACTCACCGAACCCCTGGGGTTCCATCCAACCCAGGTTAAGAACCACTGATCTAGCAGAAGACCAGAGAAGAGGCTTATGGACGGAGGAGACAGGAAGTTGGCCGGTGTAAACAGGGGGTTCGATGGAGGCGGATGATTGGCTCAGGTGACCCCTGAAGCCCAAAGCAGAAGCGGACCTGAATTATTTCAAGTGGGCATTATGTTCAACATACATACAACACAGGGTTCGGCCAACCAGGACGTGCCAAAAAGTGAGCTCACCTTCAAAATCGGCGTAAAACAAATTAAAAGATAATCTTATATATCAATCCAGCGTTGAACTGACGGCTTTCCTCCTTGGAGTGCGTCGGTACTTCATGTTTGAAGTTGTACCGAGGCTCCAGCGAGCAGGGGAGAGGCCACAGCGGCGCCTCCTGCACGGAAATATATTCATATCGCCCGCAGCACTGGGCTCTCTCTGTGTCTGAGTCAGAGAAGGCTGGATTCAGGCGGAGGCTTTGGCAGGCGGAGGCGCTTCGCACGTGCTAAAACACGCGGAGCAGGTGGTTTCTGCGAGCAGAGGGGGGCCTCTGTGCTCCCGTCGTGCCCTAGCGGGGCCGAGGCTATTCGCATTAGCATTTCGTACGCCGATGAGCCTGCACGCCCGCCGTCCCGCAGCCAGGTGGAGTCCCTTATGAGAGGATGAAGTTCAGGAGATTCGAGGGTTATTTCCGCCGCTCGCCGCAACGCTTCCCGCATCATGAGCGTTTGGAGGCAATTTCGGCGCAGGTGAAGGTCACCCCTGTGATTGGTTCCGGCTGCTGAGAGCTGAGAGTACATTTGCAACGGTCAGCTTTGTCCCTTTTTTTCCCAGTACTATATTTTTAGTATTATTGTTCTTTTTTTTAATATCATTATATTCTATTATCAGGACCATGAATATAAATTAATCTATTACTAAAAATAAATAAATAAATAAAATCATAAAAAAAATAAATACAACCACAACTTTACCCACTCTGAATCGAAATGATTATTTTCAATAATTCATTTTTCACCATCACCGCCGGGGTTTCTTTTGATTTTGACTCGTTATATGCTAATTATCGTCGCTCCGCCGAGGCTGATTATTGCACCGCGGTGCGTCGAGAAATTGATTTTGGGGGAAATATCTGTCCGTACGTCGGCCGTGGATAATGCGGTTTGTCACGTCGGGCTGGGATATAGAATGATAAGTTGTTTTGAAAGTGTCAGTCATGTTTTTCTTTTTTTGGCTACTTTCTTCACCAGTGCAGCCATTCGGGTTTTCAATACTCATAAACGGGTTATTAGCATGTGGAGGCACTATTAGCCTGCACCTTGAGCTCCGCACTCAAAAACAAACAACCGAAGAAGCAGAAGAAGAGGAAGAAGACAACACTAAATAGTCTGAAATGTTAAGCGGCTACCGTGCAGACCCACGCTGCTTCAGAGAACTCGCCTCTAAGAGCATGTTCGTGGAGGTTCTCAGTCAACCGGGTCACGGTTGACTGAGAACTGAAAAAAGCCTCTTGGATCAGTTGTGAAACATGTTCAAGTGAAGAAATTCAAGTCCAGTTGCCACGACAAGAAGATTTCGACAAGAAATCCCTTCTAAGAACTGTCGAGCTTGAGTTTCATTCCGGGAGGTAGCCTCCTCCTGCATTCCCACAGGCAGTGAGCAGCCATGGTGGGAGCCTCAGGCTACAGCCTCCAAAACAAACCACGCAAGAAGAGGAAGACGACGTGGACAACGTGGAGGTGGAAGCTGCCACAGCGTTCATGGAATAACAACCGTGGACCATCAGATGGTTCAAGTGTTTTTATCTTCTCTCTGCACTGCTTCGCCGTGTGAAAAACCCCGTTAGCCGTTAGCTAACTCCGCACTTATTCTGGCAAACGTAGATGTTCCTCTTGGAGCCCTGGAAACCCCTCTGAGGCAAGGCAGGGAAGAAGAGCTTGGAACTCTTGGTAGCTCAATTTCTTACAGCGCCCGTTCAATTTGTCCCAAGAAAACACCTGACCAGGATAGTTTTGTAAAAACGGCGCCCCGCGTACGAGAGGTATCTCGTCGGGGTCCTAGCTTATGAGTTCCACCAAGCTCCTGCGTCATGGGGCGTTCCTGTGGAGCCGCAAAAGGACCCTGGCAGAGAGTAGGAGCTGGAGTTGAGGTCCATGTTCCCTGGTTCCTCCCAATGCACAAAAAACAACAGGCCTCAGCTCAGAAAAGGTTCTAGGATGTTCAGAGAAGCTCGTGCTGTGTGATGGCGGCTCATCACACCAGGCTGCAAGCTAAACAAGAGAGGTGGCCGTCCGTCGGACATCAGGAAACCGACAATATTAGGGATGGATGTGGTTTACTGAGACACAACCTGAAGTTGGTGATGGATACAGTACATTCAATTGTACTCTGGATTCCTAACCCTTTGTCTGGTGTTCAGGCCTGTGGGACCTTCTTTCTCCTTTCTCCAAAAGAAAACAAATTGCTACGATACCCCGCCTCGGAGAAGGAGCCAAAATGGCTCCTAGGAGCTGAAGTCCATGTGCCTGGCCGGTCCCTCCGCTGTCTGCGCAACAAAAAACAGCCTCCTTCCTGAAAAGGCCCTCGCAAAAAGCAGCTATTGTGATGTTGCAACTGTCAAATAAATGTTGTTTGCATCGAATGGATGTCAATGCAACCAATTCAACAGCAACACGACTCCGGAATGACTCGGACTGTTGAACCGAACCAGGAAGTTGCTGTTTGGGAATCTCTCACCCACTGCATGACTGACTGAATAAATCACCAGCGCATATCAGAAACAAAAGTTGATTTGAAGAAACACCACATACGAACACTTCACATGTATAATCCAAACAATCGCACCTCTAACAATAGATAGCTGGCAGACGCCAATGCCGGCATGATGTAAAGCGCTAGCTCGCGTGGAGGTGTGAGCCGAACGCCGGCCGCATCTCAGCTTTTGACTGATGAACTTGAATAAAACACCGGTTTCAAGAATCCGCCGGATGCCAAGGATAAAATTTGCTTCCCGGCATGGACTCTTTTTGACTCTCTCCGCCACGGAGAGATTCATTTTGACACACCGGGGGAGCTGTTTGTCACTCTGGCACGCCGTCTGACATTTTTTGGCTACGGGCTACGAGCGCACAAAGGCAAACACACATACGGCGGGTGATGAATGCGCGCGGTGGGTCCTCAGAAAATCTAGTTACACACTATCCCCGTTATTAACAGCGATGGTCTGTACGTTGCCGCGGCCTGAGAAATGAGGAAACAAAACTAATAACAATGAAAGGGATGGGTTTTATCTGCTAAGATTTAAAGTCCAAGGGATTTCCTGTTCATTGGTTATTTATGCATTTGTTATTAGTTTTTTCTTTTTTTTTTCTTATGCAAAAATGTATTCAACCCTCTGAATTGCCATCCAGACTTCACAAACCCACAAATATCCTGAGGGACAAAGTCGCTATCAACACATGCAGGAACCAGAGGCGGCCTCTCCGGCGGAGATACAAGATGTTCCTTTCCAGGCGGGAGGGAAAATAAACTTCTCTGCTGTCGAGACGCTTCACATAAACATTGATTATGAAGGAAAACAACTTTGTATTAAAGTTATGTATAGGAATTATTGCTCATTCCATCTTCCTTTCATTAAGCGTGGCTCTAGGCTTTCCTCTGTAACGATAGCCGCGGTATCTATGGCGATGATGTAATTACCACACGCGGCCTTTTTAACTGTTAGGAAAAGACATGGCCAGTTTATTTGACATCGAGTAATGGAAATGACGTTTCGAGCAAAAATCCGCTCTTCTTCCGATGCTGACCAAAATATGTCTAACAAACATGTTATTGTGGCACCATTTTTTAGGAAATGATCAGCTGCTTCATTCACTCCTTTCTTTTTTTCTTTGGGGCTCTTGGTAGAAATATTATTTCGTTTTTACATTTTAACATTATCTTCAACTTGCTTCGAGAAGATAACATTGAAATGTTGAAATGGAATACTATATTTAAAAAGAGGTGCAAAAAAAAAATACATACATGAAAAAAATAAAAAGGAGGAAATCAATCACATGATTATTTCCTTCAAAAATGGCGCCACAATAACATGTTTGTTAAATGTATTTTGGTCAGCATCGGAAGAAGAGCGGATTTTTGCTCGAAACGTCACGCTAGGATAAATTGTCTTTTTGTAAAAGAAATGACCTTTATTTTTGGAGCACTCTTGTTGGCCGTTTTTTTTCAAACCTTTATTTAGTCCATACTTCTGACCCAGCACCCGTCACGAACTGGGCAGCGGATGCGCCGGTTTTTCTTTCTTCTCAAGAACCGACGCGGAACCACGTTCTCCCGTCAATGAAAGGTTCTGAATTGCCCAGACGAGCGGATGACATTTTGAACGGATGAATGTCTCTATACGAAGCCTCTTTCTGATGCCTGAAAGAATGAGTGAATGTTTGAATGCCTCTATTTGTGACGGACTGACGCCGGCCGCCCGCGGCCCTGAATGCGGGATAATCGGTAAACTGCAGGTAATGAATGAACGGATGAATCTTGTGACCAGAAACATGTCTGCGGAGGTTCCCAGTCATCCAGGTCATGTTGAATTCTTTTGGAAATGTCCTTGTCGTGGCAGCTGGACTTGACTTTCTTCACCTGAGGATGTTTCAACTCTCGTCCCAGAGGCGTCTTCACTTCAGATGTCAAGGTTATGCTGGCTTGGCTTTTTTTATGGTAATCTGTCCATCGTTATCTGCCGCTGACAACTGCGCCACCGTGCCGTCCACAAAACCTAGACCCTTGTTATGAAAATTCATATTTCCATAACATAGACCGGGCATGTCAAAAGTCCGGCCAAATGCGGCCCGTGTTTGAATTTACAGCAGCCCGCAGCCTCGGTCATAAAATCAATAATATATGGCCGCCGTCACTGATGACCACAGTATAAACCCAGCGCACAAAAAGGTATTTATATTTATCTATTTTATGTGATTTTCACGTTATGAATTTATAGGTTCATTTTGAACATTTAAGAGTGATCGTGGTAACACGTACCTCTCAAATTAATCTAGATCTGTTGAATCTTTCTGAAAGTTTTTCCTCATTTTATGTGTTATTCAAATATGACAGACAGAGAGATTTGGGTAGAAATGTAGATTTGTGTTCCTGTGTTAAGACATGAAAAGTGTGCCATTTGCAATGAAAGTTATTCATGGAACAGTTGATTTGCATTTAATGTTAATGTTTTGAAGGCTGTCAGGCTGAACGGTCGTCCCTCACGCATTTTCACCTCGCCAAATATGGCACTCTTTGCAAAAAGTTTGGACACCCCTGAACTCAACCCTTGTTATGAAAATATACATTTCCGTAACAAGCTATCACAACATAAAGCCGCCCACAACCCTTGGGAAACTCCCCACAGGTCACTAGAACTGAAGAAACCTCTGGGATGAGAGTGAAAAAATTCAAGTCCAGTTGCCACGAGAAAATTTCCACAAGAATTCTTATGACCGGCTCTTATGACCTCTAAGAGTTTCTCCTCCGTTGAGCACGTTAGGTTTTTCATGCTAAAAAATATCCTCCTTATTCCTTTGAATTGGAACGCTGAAGAACGGAGGAAATACTTTGCAGCCGGGAAAGAAATTTAGGCTCTCGGGCTCTCAAACGGAGGACAGAAACCTTTTTTTTTTCAGCAGAAAGCAGTGTTTTGATCGTCTCTTCTTCCGTGACAGCAAAAAGATTCTATTCTATTCATAAAAAATATGACAAAGCGATGTTTTTAAACCGGGGGCAAACAAGGCCTCCAAACTGGAAAAAACCTGTCAGCCCAAGTTTCATTTCAATTTCGGTGCTTGCGATTTTAAATGGCTGGAACGTTTTCATTCATTCATTATCTTTGCTGCTTTTCATGTCATTGGGGGAGAGGTGTGTGTGTGTGTGGGGGGGGGGTCCACCCTAATACAGACACCACTATCCATCCTCTCATTCACACATCTGGGCAGTTTGGGGTCTCCAGCCGACCGACTGCCTGACCAGAGAACCGGAGAACCTCATTTTGTTGATGATCTTGATTTAGTTTATCATCTTTAGCTTTTCATTCCCCCTTAAACACAGAAGTAATGATCCTGCGGTGCATATGAATCCCATGATGTTAACAATAATAATAATAATAATAATAATAATAATAATAATAATAATAATAATAATACTTGTAATGAAGGTAATAATAAAAATAATTGCAATAACGCTGAAGTAATGATCTTGCGCTGCATACGAAGCCTATGATGTTAATAATAATAATAATAAGAACAATAATAACAATAATAGCAATAATTATAAATACAATAATTGCAATAATGAAAATTAAATTGATTGTAACAACAACAATAATAATAATAATAATAATAATAATAATAATAATAATAATAATAATCAAAATAATAATAATATTATTAATAATAATAATAATAATAATAATAATAATAATAATAATAATAATAATAATAATAATAATAATATCTCAATGGTAGACAGACATTAGCCGCAAACCAAGATAAAAAATAAAATAAAAATAGGTGTAAAATTTGCACCATAGACATGAGTACTATATAAACAAAATATACCAAATGAAGCATGCAAAGGATAATCGCTTCCATCTTAACTCCCACCTTGCTGAGCTATTGCTTCTTCATGAGGAATGTCAGTGGAGGCTTCGAGTGAATTGAAAAAAAAAAATTACTCATCTTCAGTCCACTCAAGACCCCCCCCCCCCCCCCCCCCCCCCCCCCCCCCCCCCCCCCCCCCCCCCCCCCCCCCCCACCCGCCCTCCCCGTGGCGGCCGTGATCTTGTTGTCCGTTTCTGTCTCTGT
>CAAKHD010014131.1:0-21240 GCA_901007705.1 Fistularia tabacaria
TTTTAAATTATTAGAGAAGGATTTGTTTTTAAAGGGGATTTATTTATTTAATGTTAAAATTTCCCCCCAACCATGACAGCGGTGGGGAAAGAGGAATTCAGTGTTGAATTCTAATAAAACCACCACAAAAAAGGTAATTAAAAATAAACAAAAAATTTGAATTAAAAGTCTGATTTTTTTTTTAATTATCAGAGAAAGTAATATTTTTTATTTTTATTCATTTTTTAAAAAGGGTTTATCTAATGTTATGACCCCCCCATCACTGTTAAATCCTTATAAAACCACCCAAAAAAGGTAATTAGAAATAAACAAAAAATTTGAATTAAAAGTCTGATTTTTTTTTTTTAATTATTAGAGAAAGTAATTTCATTTTATATTAAAAAGGGTTTATTTAATGTTATAACCCCCCAATCAGTTGTATATCCTAATAAAACCACCCAAAAATGTCATTAAAAATAAATAGAAAAATTAGATTTCAAAATCTGTTTTTTTTATTATTAGAGAAGGATTTGTTTTTAAAGGGGATTTATTTATTTAATGTTAAAATTTCCCCCCAACCATGACAGCGGTGGGGAAAGAGGAATTCAGTGTTGAATTCTAATAAAACCACCACAAAAAAGGTAATTAAAAATAAACCAAAAATTTGAATTAAACTCTGTTTTTTTTTAATTATTAGAGAAAGTAATTTTTTTTATTTTTATTCATTTTTTAAAAAGGGTTTATTTCATCTTATGACCCCCCCATCACTGTTAAATCCTAATAAAACCACCAAAAAAATATCATTAAAAATAAATTAAGAAATTAAAAAACTCTTTTTTTTTTTAATTATTAGAGAAGGATTTGTTTTTAAAAGGGATTTATTTATTTAATGTTATGATCCCCCCACCCATGACAGCGGTGGGGAGAGAGGAATTCAGTGTTGAATTCTAATAAAACCACCACAAAAAAGGTAATCAAAAATAAACAAAAAATTTGAATTAAAACTCTAATTTTTTTTTCAATTATTAGAGAAGGTAATTTTGTTTTATATTAAAAGGGGTATATTTTATGTTATGACCCCCCAATCAGTTGTAAATCCTAATAAAACCACCCAAAAAATGTAATTAAAAATAAATAAAAAAAACAGATTTCAAAATCTGTTTTTTTTTTTTAATTATTAGAGAAAGATTTGTTTTAAAAAGGAATTATTTATTTAATGTTATGATTCCCCCCCACCCACCCATGACAGCGGTGGGGAAAGAGGAATTCAGTGTTGAATTCTAATAAAACCACCACAAAAAAGGTAATTAAAAATAAACCAAACATTTGAATTAAAAGTCTGATTTTTTTTAATTATTAGAGAAAGTACTTTTATTTATTTTTATTTATTTTTTAAATAAGGGTTTATCTAATGTTATGACCCCCCCCATCAGTGTTAAATCCTAATAAAACCATCCAAAAAATGTCATTAAAAATAAATAAAAAAAATAGATTTCAAAATTTGTTTTTTTTTAATTATTAGAGAAGGATTTGTTTTTAAAAGGGATTTATTTAATGCGATGACCCCCCCACCCATGATAGCGGTGGACAGAAAGGAGATCAGTGTTAAATTCTAATAAAACCACCACAAAGAAGGTAATTAAAACTATACAAAATTTAAATTAAAAGTCTGATTTTTATTAATTATTAGAGGAAATAATTTTATTTTTTTTAAAAAGGGTTTATTTAATCTTATGACCCCCCAATCAGTGTTAAATCCTAATAAAACCACCCAAAAAATTTCATTAAAAATAAGTAAAAAAATTAGATTTCAAAATCTTTTTTTTTTTAATTATTAGAGAAGGATTTGTTTTTAAAAGGGATTTATTTATTTAATGTTATAATCCCCCCCCCCCGCGCCATGACAGCGGTGGACAAAAGGGAAGTTAGTGTTAAATTCTAATAAAACCACCACAAAAAAAGTAATTAAAAATAAACAAAAAATTTGAATTAAATGTCAGATTTTTTTTTCAATCATTAGAGGAACTAATTTTATATATTTTCTAAAAAGGGTTTATTTAATGTTATGACCCTCCCATCACTGTTAAATCCTAATAAAACCACCCCAAAAATGTAATTAAAAATAAATTAAAAAATTAGATTTAAAAATCTTTTTTTTTTTTTTATTATTAGAGAAACTAATTTTAATTTATTTTTTTTAAAACAGTGGTTTATTTGCTGTTTTAACCCCCCAATCAGTGTTAAATCTTAATAAAACCACAACAAAAAAATTCAATAAAAAAAAAGAAAAAAATTTGATTTAAAATCTGTTTTTTTAAGTATTAGAGAAACTACGTTTTTTTTTTATGGGTTTATTTAATGTTGTGGCCCCCCGAATCAGTGTTAAATCTTAATAAATCCACCACAAAAAATGGTAAATAAAAAGAAACAAAAAATTAGAAATAAAAATTGTAATTATTAGAGAAGCTAATTTTAATTTATTTTTTTAAAACAGTGGTTTATTTGCTGTTTTGACCCCCCAATCAGTGTTAAATCTTAATAAAACCACAACAAAAAAATTCAATAAAAAAACAAAAAATTTGATTTAAAAATCTGTTTTTTTAATTATTAGAGAAACTATGTTTTTTTTTAATGGGTTTATTTAATGTTGTGACCCCCCCGAATCAGTGTTAAATCTTCATAAATCCACCACAAAAAATTGTAAATAAAAAGAAACAAAAAAAGAGAAATAAAAATTGTTATAATTAGAGAAACTATTTTTTTTTTTCAAAAGAATTTATTTTATGATCCCCCCGCCTTCATGGCTGATGGCACGTGTGAGAGCAGTGAAGAAAAAAACTGTAAATCCTAATAAAAAGCACAACGAAAAACTGTCATTTAAATTTTTTTTTTTTTTAATTAAAAGTCAGATTTTTTTTTAATTATTAGAGAAAAGAATATTATTTATTTTTTAAAAAGGGTTTATTATATGTTATGATAAAGTTATGATCAGTGTTAAATCTTAATAAAACCACAACAAAAAAAGTCAATAAAATAAACAAAAAATTAGAATAAAAAATCTGTTGTTTTTTTTTTAAATTATGAGAGAAACTAATTTTATTTGTTCCCCCCCCCATTCCATCCTGGCTGATGGCACGCATTACAGCGATGAAGAAAAAAAAATCAGCGTTAAATCCTAGTAGAACCACAACAAAAACATGTCATGAAAAACAAACCAAAAATCAGAACAAAACATTGTAATTTTTGGAGAAGCTAATTTTATTTTTCAAAAGGATTTATTTAATGTTATGATCCCCCCCTTCGTGGCCGATGGCACGCATGACAGCGATGAAGAAAAAAAAAATCAGCGTTAAATCCCAATAAAACAACAACAAAAAATGTCATTAAAAATAAACCAAAAATTTGAATTAAAAATCTGATTTTATCAAAATTATTAGAAAAACTATTTTATTTCATTTTAAAAAAGATTTATTCAATGTTATCATCCCCCCCACCCCATCGTGGCCAATAGTGCACGTGACAGCAGGGAACAAAAAAATATTGTGTTAAATCCTAATAAAAACACAACAAAAACTGTCATAAAAAAAACAAAAAATCAGAATTAAATCAGATTTTCTTTTAATTATTCGAGAAAACATATGTTTTTTAAGTATTTAATTCAGTGTTATGATTTTTCCACTCTATGATGCTCAAGGTCTCCAGGAAATGAATGTCGGCCAATGTGGCGTTCGCTGACGTGCGTCCATGTGTGTGTGTGTGTGTGTATGTGTGTGTGTGAGCGTGTGTGTGTGTGCGTGTGTGTCTGTGTGTGTGTGCGTGTGTGTGTGTGTGTGTGTGCGTGTCCTCCCTGGGAATAATATGAATTTCACGGTGGCTGGACGCTTTTAGAGGAGTGACCTGTCCTAAAGTAGGGTAGTAGTGCAGCGCCCGAAGCACACACAGAGCACTTTGGTGTGTGTGTGTGTGTGTGTGTGTGTGTGTGTGTGTGTGTGTGTGTGTGTGTGTGTATTCCTGACACACTCCCATCCCATCTTTGCACACACACACCCACACACACACACACACACATACACACATTGCATCTCTTGAGTCCACTTAGCTCGGTTTCATCACCCGGGAATCTGAAAAAGTGGATCTGCAACATCTCGCCCCGTTCCAGGAGGTCCAGGAGGTCCTGGAGGTCCTGGAAGTCCACCCGTCCTGCAGGGAAACCACACGGACTTTCTCACCCTTCCACAGGAAGTCATACGTGACCCACTCACGGCTCTCGGTGGGCGGGGTTTAACCTGGACGGGTCACCTGTCAATCACAGTGACGTCCAACCGTTAGCGCGTAGCCACGGCGCCGCTATCGAGGAGCTTCGCGATGAAGATGAAGATGAAGATGAAGATGAAGATGAAGATGAAGATGAAGATGAAGATGAAGATGTCACTAACCACTCCAAAAAATTGGTGAGTCAATTATTGATTATTGACTATTTTCGTCATCAATCCTGACGATCGGATCCTGGTCCCCCCCCCGCCATCGTTGCGGCTCATCGTCATAGCAACCAAATGTTGTTTATACATGTTCCTATAGTGTGTGTGTGTGTGTGTGTGTGTGTGTACACATATCTACATAATTATGTAATCCAGGAGTCTGCCGGGGCTCTCTGTCGCCCCCTGCAGGCCTCGGCTTCATTCTGGACCTGCGAACCTCCAACGAAAATCAAACTTCTTCTCTTCTTCTGGGCTGCTCCCTTCAGAGGCCAATCCACCTCCTCCATCTGACTCATCATTCATGTCTGCTGCCTCCAGCTCTGCTTCCTGTCTTCTCCTCCATGCCACCTTCTCCAAACCATCCAGCATCTCAGGTCTCACTGTCACCTCCACCTTTCCTTTCACTCTGGCTGATGGTCTTTTCTCCAGCCGTTCCATCCTGTTTGAACCCGTTTCTCCACGTCTTCTCCACGCTCTCCATATTCTGGACTCTTGATTCTAAGCACTTCAAATCCCCCACCTTCTTGATCTCCACTCCCTTTAGCATCACCGTTCCGCCTTCTTTCCCCTCCTTTCCAGAGCATACCTCCACCTCTCTAGATGTTCCTCCACCTGCTCTCCTGCTGCATGGTCCATGGAGATTCCTGTCGAACCTCGTCTGTCAGCTTGTCCCTCACCGGTGCAAACAGGAAGGGGCTCAGAGCTGCTCCGTAGTGTAGCCCCACCTCCACCTTGACCTTCTCCGTCAGACCGACAGCACACCTCACCGCTGTCTCACAGCGAGCATACATGTCCTGCACCCGGCTAACATACTGCCACACCGGACTTCCTCATTCAGTACGAGAGTTCTTCTGCCTGCACCCAGTCGTACGCTTTTTCTAGGTCTACAAAGACACAATGACGCTCCCTCTGACCTTCTCTGAACTTCTCTACCAGCATTCTCAAAGCAGATGCTTCATCTGAAGAACTCTTTCCAGGCATGAAGCCACTCTGCTGCTCACAAATGCTCACCTTTCCCATAACTTCATTGTATGGCTCATCAGAAAATCAAACAAACTAACATCATAAAAAATGTCTTGCCAGGAATGACCTCAAAAATAAAAATAAATAAATAAAGAAGTGAAAAAAAATAGAGTAAATGAAATAAATGACGTACAAAATTATATGAGAAATAAATGAAAATAAATTCAAAATAAAATCATATGAAATAAAATGAAATTCAAAACCGTGACTAAATAAAGGAGGTGGAATCAGCGGCTGGTGTCGAGGAGAAAAAAACAAGCCTTCTCATCCCACCACTAGATGGAGATAGAGACCTGGGGATGAGCCGCCTCACACGCACACACACACACGCGCACACACACACACACACACACACACACAGAAAACACACACACTCTTCCACACGTACAGTAAACATGAGTCCTTTTGATACTGTAATACAATCCTGCTTGTCTCAACTCACCATCTGTTTCAAACTCTCTCCAACACACACACACACACACACACACACACACACACACACACACACACACACACACACACACACACACACACACACACACACACACACTCACACGTAGCAGCCGCAACTTTTATAATGCCCCAGAATTAATGGTCTGAGTTTTGCGTGTAATCTGGCAGAGGCTCTGCATCGTGAGGAGGATCCATAAAGCAGCTCTTTTATGACAGTGTTATGAAGAACTGAGGCGTTGAGGAGACCTCCATAACACCTCCTGGCTGACCGGCTGGAGTCTCAGCTCAGCCGTTTGAACGCCGCCGAGAGCCTTCTCTCATTTCCCCCCAAAACAGGAGGTGAAAGCGCAGCTGCGGCCCAGCTTTGACTCCGGAGATTAAGACATGAAGAAGCTGCAGTCGTTCATCTTCTATTCAGAGACGAAGATCTGCTGCTCGGGATACATCTGATGATGACGCACATACACACACACTCGGGCAGCCATGACGCTCACACTCAGTTACTATCACCGCTAATAGCTATTTTCCCTGAAAAACCTCTCCTTTCCATCCACGGCTGCACCGTCATGAAGCAGGTGGAGACCCTGATAATTACCTCCACCATCTCTCCTCGGCGTCTCTCGGTGCTTTCGAGGAAAATGAGCTCAAAAGGAGAGTAAAACACCAGGAGCTGCTTTGCTCCCTAGCGCTGATCTTCCAGTCTATATAGAGTTATGAGCTGCGTTCGGGTGCAGACTTCGAGCTCCACCTTCCCTGGAGTAATCAACAGCTTTTTGCTCAACACAACTCTGAGCTGCCCGAAACTTCTGGTGAACTTTTTCTTGATTCTATGATCTCAACTTCTCCGATACTTTGAGAACATCTATATGATAACCCTGAGAGAATCCCTGCTACATGATCAACAGGAAGTTATTGTCTGCTCCTCCAAACGTGCTGGAGGCGGTGGAATTAGAGGTCTCCAGTGAACTCCCTGCAGGTGCTTGGACTGTGGGAGGAACCTGGAGGAAACCCGAGGGGAGAACATGGAGGCTCCACTCACAATTTGGAATCCAACAGCTTAGCTCCTTGCTGCACAACAGGAGCGCTAACCGTGGTGCCCCCGTGTATGTATGGGGCTTGTCTGCCCGGGGCCCCTGTGCCTGGGTCACCTGTGGGTGGGGCCGGGGAATGAGAGCCCAGATAGCCCAAAGCCTTGGACAAAGGATGGCCTTTCGAAGAGCATCTGGGCATCGCTGTAGCGATACGTTCACCGTATGGGCGGCGTGGTGTAGGAGGCAGAGCGAATGTCTTTGGATCAGACCTTCCTGGTTGGATTCCCCGCTCCTCCAAGTGTGTCCAAGTGGTGCTGAGCAAAGACACGGAAGCCCTCACTGCTCCCCTGGCGCTGGCAGACGGCAGCCACCTGCTCACGGTTCATCCATGATGGCTTCAATGCAGAGAACCAATTTCCCCACGAGGGATTAATGAAGTATCCATTATTATTATCAAGAAAAGTCCCAGTTTCTCTCCCCCTCCTTCTGACAAGCCCCTCCCCCCATCCCCCCACCCCGTGGTCCTGCTGAAACCCCATGTCTGGGCTGAGGGCGGACGGGAGCAGGGGCTTGTATTTGACACCACGGGGTGTTTTAAAAGTCTTCATCAATATTAAAAACCCCTCTGCAGTACATATGGACGCTCTTCCTGTGTTTGGTTGCATTCCCGTATGAAGTAAATAGCGTGTGGCGTCACATACTTACTTCTACTTCCTACACTTTGATGGACAATAAAGTTTCCTTCATCTCCATGGTGAGCCATACTGCAGAGCTTTAAAGTTGCATGGGAATCTATTATTGAATGCAAACTCTGATTCTTTTGATGTCACTCCTTTCCCTTGGCGCAGTTTTCCCCAGCAGAGCATCTGGTGTGTTCTCTGCACGCCTGCCCGCCATCAGGAGGCCGCGGAGGGCGGCTGGTAGCGGACGTACCCGGCTGTCTCTGTGCGCTGTGATGTGCTTCTGGCCTATCAGGTACCGGAGAAGTGCATTTGCTGATTAGAAGCCATGTGATCGATGCTTTTTAGAAATTGTTTTTTCTTTCGACTGAGTGTTTGAAAAGTCCACGTGAGTCGAGGGTCTGAGCGGGTTGGAGCGAAAATAAAAAGAGAGAGAGAGAAGCTGGCTTGGATTTACATCAGCAGTTGCTAGTCAGTGCCGGGGCGTTGTTGGGAGGACGGCGGCCGTCTGTCGCTGCAGTGTCCTGGCAGCCTCACCTGCTCCGGGTAGTGTGTGAGGACCTCCCCAAGACCCCCAGCTCCTGACCCGCTGCTGCGCTGCCTTCACATTGAAGCTCTCTGATTCCCCTCCTTCCTTAATTACCAAGCCCGCGCCGTCCGTCACCGAGCGCTCAATACCGCTGGACGTCTTTGCTTACATTTATGACGCACAGCGTCATTTTTTCCAAACGCCGTTCCTCTTCAACACAGCCTGATGAATGATTCCATACATGATGTCCAGGAGATAATGCCGTTCTGACCATCTCTCCGAACAACGCCCACGATGAGCTGGCTCCTCCATGTCAGCATCGTCCTCTGAACAACGCCGGTCATATTTCACGGATTCATGAGTCAGAATAAAAAGTTGTCTGAAAGGAGTGGACAGGTTTCCATTCACCGTCGGCCATCGCTCACTTCAACACTCCTCTGCACTTATTTACAAGGTTCTGGCTAAACCAGAAAGATAAAATGAGTTCATATTCAAAAGCTTATTTTCCTTTGAATCCTCACCTGTCTTCTGGCCGGACTCCTTTTTTTTCTAAGATGCCCTGACCGTTAGACAATCTGCTTGTAGAGCTGGTTTGCCGCTGCATCTTCTGGTTTGGAAATAAACCTCAGGCAGTGCACGTCGTTGCTGGAATCACAGACGAGCTGTGGTTGTGCGAGGCCGTCTCCCTGAGCTGGAGCCAGCGGACCACATGTCGGAGTGCATCTTCAGCCTGGCGCCTCGGGGTGACGAGCATTTTGGCCTTCACTCAGAACAAACACTGGATCCGTCCGGCTCGCTCGCTCACCCTGTGAGCAACACGTCGGCTGGCGAGAGAACTCTGCTTTTTCCGGTGTTTGTGTGAGAATCGTCCGGCTGGACTGCCGCCTGCCGGGATTGATGCTGGTTGTACATTACAATGATTAGCTTTGCTTTTAACCGCGATGAGGAGGGCAGCTCAAGTTGGGAAATGGTCTCCTGTTTCTGCACCACAATAGAACGCAAAAGGCAGATAAAAGGAGCATTTTAAGCCATAAATTGGAGAATGTTTCCAAATTCTTACCGCAGTCGTCATGTATTCAAAGCAAACAATGCAAGTGCTTTGTGACGAAAATAAATAAAAATAAAAATAATTGATTCCGGTACTCGAGGTATTCGTCATGACTAAGACCCACTCTCTGTCTCGGGCTTCCCTTTCTGATAGTAGAATTGCCAACCTCACCGCTGCGTGGCCTCGTTAAATGGTGAGTTGGATGTTTTATGAAACTAAATATACAAAATAAAGACTGTGAGAAAGAGAAGATTAAAACGAGGAAATCGAGAGGGAGAAAAATCCCGGGAATATATCAACTAGAAAGAAGGACGAGGGGGAGATTGGGGCAGAAAATTCAATGAAAGTGATGTCAGAGTGGATCTACTGTCCAGGGAGGAGGATGTAATGGAGGGGAGAATAATGAGTAAATAATGAGAGTCAGCTGGAATGTACAGTAAATCCCTTCGACTTGTAAATAATTCATACACGCTTCTCTCCGAGCTGACCATCGTTTTCACTTTTTAATTCGGTCCGCCACGTATCGTCAGCTTGCTTCTGAATTTAAGACGTCACAGGTACTTTTGTGTTCCTGCTCTTCCTCCCGCGCCGCTTCTGCTGGTTGGACCTCATCTCACCTACCTTTCCTTCACCTGGGCCGAACCCCGAACTGGTGCTCAGCTCGCGGCAAACCAGAAAAATGAAGGCGTGTGTTTCATGCGTTTCACTCCTTCAGGGTGACTGTGCTGCGGATCCGTGCAGGATGAGCGAGGAAGAAATATGCACTAATTGGTGTTTGTCTTGAAGCTGTGCTGTGCGGGGGAACAAGGAGGAAGCCCACACCCGAGAAAAGTTTACAGACAGCGGTCCAAAGAGCAGTGGCAAATGTTGAGGTTTCCTCAGATGACCCACCTCAGGAGGAAGGAAGGTGCCGGGGGGGGGGGGGCGATGGGGTGGGCAGAGCCACTGAATGCATGTCGTCGGCAGAGACGGCGAGGAATGATTTGAGGCCTGCAGGTGTTTTCATATCCTAAAAGAGATCGATATTTGCGTTCTCTCCAACACTGACTGTACTGCACGGCCCCAAATAAATAACCATAATCACAAAACGCCCCGAGATTGACTCCCAATAGAATTATCATTCTTTCCTCCCTGGCAGATTTGGATATTGCTCCTCCAGGGTTCTCAAATGACTTTGTTGTCGAGAATTGTGTGAACGCGTACTTGTTTATTTGCGTGTTGAGGGCATTCAAAATGCACCGAGTCAATGAAGTATGGACATTATATGAAGTGTGTGTGTATAAATCTTGAGACAGTGTATAGATCTGTGCTTTTGCAGGCGTGTGTGTGTGTGTGTGTGTGTGTGTGTGTGTTTGTGTGTGTGAGTTTGTGTGTTGCCACGGGCTGTAAACAACAGGCCACAGTAATTGAATCTTCATCTGAGCCCTTAAGTCTAACCATTAGACAACGCTAAGACTGCACACACACACACACACACACACACACACTCACACACTCACACACGCACACACACGCTGCTCGTTCAGTCTCATTTCAGCTTCGGATCAGTGTAGCAGTAGCTGAAGTGCACAGCGGTGGCTTTTGTTTCCATCATTACCAGCTGATGCCCACTGTGTGTGAGCCCCGAGAGAGGCAGGGAAACCAGAGGGGTGGCGGAGGGAGAGTCGCAGACACTCATTCATTCACATGTCATCTTTACGCCGTTAGTGCAAACTTCAGATGCACACAGCGGGATTTGATTCCTCTCCGCCCTGAGCTCTGCAGAGGTGGCCAGTGCTGCTGTGTTTGGCAGAGCTCTGAAGAACATCTCCACGTGTTGTAGCTTCTGGGACTAAGAGACCCGGACCTGCCGAGCAGAGTGCTGCTGACTAGTCTCGGTCGGGGCCCCGTCGTCGACGCCACTCTAACTGTTGTCTTAATGGACCTCTACCCCCCCGTCCCCCGTCCCCCGCCCATCCACCCAACTTCCACTGACCATCTATCCCAATTGCAATTCAGCCCAGGTCTGCAAAAAGCCATGAAATAGAATTGACTCATACCCACACAGTGCATTACAGTTATAAATAATAAACCAGGCGACCAGCATCGCCAGCGGTTCTGATTTAATCCAAACTTTTACACGGCTTGTCACTAAAAATGTTGGACGGAGGAAACAAGTTAACAATATATCTTTATTTGCCATAAAACAAAAATTTTCAGGTTTCTGAAACATTTCAAAAGATGAAATGCGAAATGCCTCAGAAACTGCGCTGCATTGCTCACCTGGCCAGATTCAGATGAAGGTCTGCAATGTTTGGCACCAGATTTAGTGATTGAAGGTCCCACCTCGGTCCTCAAAGCTCTGCGGACAGAAAAGTTCTTGTTGTTTGGTAGGAACAGCCTGGCTTTTTGCTAGCTTCAGCAATGATGTGCTTTGCCTGGAGAAGGTCCTTTAGCCTCACTGAGCTTCACTGGAACAGCTTTGGTTTTAAAAACATCTCAATTCAGAGTTTTTTGAGAGGGAGCTGTCCATCAGAACAATGGAGACCTCTTCTCTAATCATGATTCTTGGTTGGTTTGCTCGTCCTCTCACATCCTTACCCCCCCTCCTGGCCTGAGGCAAGAAAAATGGCTCTAATTGTCAAAGGGATGTTTTCATGTTCAAACTTATCGGTCACTTGATGTTATTAAATACAATAGAAAAATGAGAGGCATCTACAGTGAAACATAGAGACCCCCCAAATGAATGAGAAGAAACAAGTGGGCGTCTCAGGCATCTCCAGCTGGAAAGGCCTTCACACTGATTTACATTCATTACTGACATTATAATCAGCAGGATATTTACTATGATCAGTTCCACATAAGGATTATGATTTAGCAGGTTACTGTTGGAATTATTATGACTGCTAATTCCTGATTCATGATCGCAGTGCTATCCTCTTGAACGGGATCCTTCTGATGTGTTCTGACGTTGCCTGAACCTGAATCTTCTGGGACCTCCATCCATCCAAACACCAAGACATCTGGAGCACGTCTAGGTGAGTCTATCATTAATGTCTCACAATTGTAATGCTGAGGATATTGAATCCTGGCAGATGTGGTTTTAAGATTCTTCAAAAGGGGAAGCTTTTCCATGCAAAGCTTCATGATCACAGGATGTTGTACCTTTACATTGTACCTTTACATTGTACTTCTACATTGTACCTGTGGGTTGTACCTGTGGGTTGTACCGGGGGGGAATTGCCTTCTTAGATAAGGGGCTTTGTAAAGAAAAGTTACTTGATATAATTTGCTCCCTCAATCCAAACGGCCGTTTCATTTCACGACATACCGTCAAAGAATAACACAATGTGCTTTAAAAATGATTTCTTTTGGGATATTGCTAAACCTAATCATGAACAGCTGGCTGTCATAAACATGTCTGAAGTTATTCGGCACTCCAGCTTATATTAAAACTGCTAAGTATAATTCTGAGCTGAGGGAAGTGTGTGTGTGTGTGTGCGTGTGTGTGTGTGTGTGTGTGTGTGTGTGTGTGTGTGTGTGTGTGTGTGTGTGTGTGTGTGTGTGTGTGTGTGTGTGTGTGTGTGTGTGTGAAGCTCGTCCGGGTAAAAATAGAAGGGGAGGAAGTTGCCGATGGAGTCAGGCGTCCAACCGTCCAACCGTCCTTGGCTTTGGTGTCAGCTGACGGGTGGGTTGGTCACCGTATTTGGCCGTTATTATTTTCTAACTTTTATTTTTCATACTTCCGGATGAAGTCAGTCTTGGGAAGTAAACGCTCTTCGCACAAGTTATTGATGGTTTTTATCAGAGGTTCAGATCTCCGCAGCAGGTCCACCTTCCCTTTCGGGCCTCGTTCTCAGATGCAATGACCCTTCGATCAAATACGCACGCAAAGAAGTTGGATGTATTTCAGCCTGCTTCCCACCATCCATTAGCTCCAGGCCTTCTTCTTTTCATCCAGTGCTGGCAGACGTTTTCAGAAAGGACCTATCAGTTAGGCTGACATTGCATCTACACCAGAGACACACGCCTCTGCAATATAGGACGGCATGGTGCAGTGTGTCCCACAGAATAGCACATGGAGCGTCCCCCAACAGACATCTGGTGTCTCTTCTTGGTTTTGACCGACCGATCACATCTTCCTCTCAGGATCTTACTGTCATGGATGCAGCAGCCTGGGCCCCCTGGACCGTCCACAGGCTACCAAAAACTCATCAATGAACAGGCCTCTTAAAAGAAGAGGAAAAAGGTTCCCAATACCGTGGAACAAAGTTACTTTGGTAGAAACACATCTTGCTTGGAGTTCATTCATTCATTCATTAGTTCATTCATTCATTCATTCATTCATTCATTCATTCATTCATCATCCCACCACTCACGCGGTGCCGTGTCGCAATAACAGACAAACAAAGTGGGTCCACCCAGGATGCTCTTTGGCTCTTCGTGGAAGACCCAAAGCCCCTCAAAGGCCATATGGAGTCATATCTCCAGAACACTGGGTGATCATGGCTCTCCAGCCAGAGGACATGGTGGAAGGATACCTCTAGCAGAAGGTAGGGAGGAGACACATCCATCAGGAGTTCCAGCCATCACTCAGCTGAATAGTGGGCGGGCCAGGCTGTTCTTTACACACCTCCTACACATACCTGTGGATTCTTTGGGATGTCTGCAGCTGTTCACCCACTTCCTGGCCCATCAGTGACTAAGAATATCTGTGCTGGTCCATCTACTGTACACCACTGGTCTGATAGACCAGGCACTTCGACATCCCCTTGCTTCTATACTTCAGGCTGTCCCAGGAGTTAGGGTTAGTACAAAGTACAAGTATTGTACAAAACCCAGCAACTATGGTCTGGCAGTGGACGGATGTGTTAGCACTCCTCAGGTGGTCAGCCCATCAGAGGATATCCCAAAACAGTCTCCTCTCGGTCTCGCTGAGAACATCATGGACTCTGGCCTACGGTTCGAGCAGAAGTACATTTCACCTTTCTTGTGGAGGTAACTTGGGCAGGATCTGAGGGGAGGCAGTGAACACAACATGTCGCAGCTTGAAGTAACCACGTTAGCTGTGCTGTTCGCGAACTTTTTTTTCTCCAAATTGCATTTGTCAAAAAACCAGGGGGCTCAAAACTGGGCTTCAGCAGTTTTCCAGGGGGTACGTTTGCTCTCGCTCCAGGAGAGCTCAGGTGTGGGTGACTCATTCATAGTTTTCTCCAGCAAATACATGCAGCATATCCAGCAGATACATACATGATGAACATAGACATATTATGGGACCGCTGACAGTCAATATACCCGTTTCTACAAATACGATATTTTTCTAATCCAATGTCGTCCCAGCCATAGCTGAGGAACGGCTGGCATCGCTGTGTGGTAAACGCCTGCATTTCATGGGATCATGCACTGACATTTGGTGACTGATAGTTTCTCTGGTCCCATCGAAGCTGAAGTTCCAGCCCCCTGATAAAGTTCTTCATTCACCAGCAGAGGTTTAGGTTCACCCCCAGATGACCAGACGATAGGAAATATCTCTCGGTCAAGTCCCAATATGTGTGGTTTTATTTTTGCCTGCGGTAGAAATGTGTTGCCTGTGCCCGATAACGAGAGGCGTTAACGCTGCCTCTTCAGTGACCGGTGGCGTGTGACCTCCTTCAACATCAGTGGTAATGGATGCATCCAGAAGTGCCCTTTGCTCTGGAGTGACGGTACGTCTGCCTGTCTCTGCTCCGACGCAGCTCGGCCGCAGGTCTCCAAAAGAGGCAGTTTAAACTGTGGACTTGTCTCGTAGCGATGTGTCCATTTCAATATGAAGAAAAACCCCTCACTTCCCATTACACTGCTGCCTTTGTGTTTCCAACGCGATGAACCGCCTGTTTCTGTATCAATCAGTATTGATTAGAATGGAAGCTCTCCTGGATCACTGGTACACCCGTCCAGGTGCCCTCAGTTTAACCTCCCCTGGATGACTGACTGAACCTTTGTGCAGGTCCATTACCTCCTCGGCTAAATCAGGACTATTGTTGCTCAGGGATGG
This sequence comes from Fistularia tabacaria, assembly GCA_901007705.1. Lineage (NCBI taxonomy): Eukaryota > Metazoa > Chordata > Actinopteri > Syngnathiformes > Fistulariidae > Fistularia > Fistularia tabacaria. The sequence continues at coordinate 15,235 of CAAKHD010014131.1, forward strand.
TGTTCAGTGCAACTGCAGCCTCATGTGAGCAGGATGACACATCGCTGGAGACCTGGAACCCCATGGAGGTCCTTTGTGCTGGTTGTGTGTGTGTGTGTGTGTGTGTGTGTGTGTGTGTGTGTGTGTGTGTGTGTGAGTGTGTGTGTGTGTGTGTGTGTGTGTGTGTGTGTGTGTGTGTGTGTGTGTGTGTGTGTGTGTGTGTGTGTGTGTGTGTGTGTGTGTGTGTGTGTGTGTGTGTGTGTGTGTGTGTGTGTGTGTGTGTGTGTGTGTGTGTGTGTGTGTGTGTGTGTGTTTGCGTGTGTGTGTGCCTGTATGCCGGGGAGGGAGCCATATGCCTCCGTGCGCCCGCTGTCTGTGTGTGTGTGAGTGTGTTTATACTGCACATATAATACATCTATATTTTTATATCATATATATATATATATATATATGAGTTTTTGTCTTCCGTGGTGTTGCTCCTCCGCGCCTCCCTCCATTTCTCCTCGCAGCCTCATTGGCTGCTTCGCTCCAAACCTTCGCCTTAGGACCTGGATGGATAGAATGAATAGATAAATGAATAAGAAATAATAATCAAATCAAATCAAGTCGTCAGGTGTTTATTAGCGTGAAGGTGAGTGTGTTCTTTCCACTTCCGGGGCCTCTTCGTGCTGCTTCTCATCTGAGTCGCCGTGGCCTGTATTAATATTAATAGCAGTAATAAAGTAAAGTATTAAACCCCTAAATAAAAGAAAAAAAAAGATCAAAATAAACATAAGCATAAAAGCTGTAATTTGCCGGTGCGTTGTCGTGTTCGGACCGCGTCCACGCCTCGGCCCACGTCCTCCGTGGGCAGAGCGGAAGTGCAGAGGGACCAATATCCCATGTATAAATAGAAACAGGGAGATTTTAAATTTTTTATTTCAAATGTCGCGATGGTTGCTCTGCTGTTCTAGGAACCCCTCCCACTCCCACTCGCACTCCCACCTCCACCTCCAAACACCGACTATTCAATTTCACGGCACTTTAATTGATCACTGATCAGAGATTCCGGCCAGGAGTAGATGGATACGTTTACATCCTGCATCGACGTTTCCGTGTTTCTATTTGCGCCGCGCGTCCATCCGGGCTCTCAGACCTGCGGGGGCCGCGCGTCCCGCGGATCCCGTGTCTCCTCCGCCGCCCACGGGTGGGGAGAGGAGGGAGGGAGGCAGAGAGAGGGACGCATCGCTGCTGTGCGCTTAACAAACGCATAATACACAAGGGAAAGTGTGTGTGTATGTGTGCGTGTGTGTGTGTGTGTGTGTGTGTGTGTGTGTGTGTGTGTGTGTGTGTGTGTGTGTGTGTGTGTGTGTGTGTGTGTGTGTGTGTGTGTGCACAAGCATTATCCTCTGTGCCCCCGTCTTCATTCCTTTCTTCCAAGCCATATGTTTCCTCATGTGATGTGTGAACATGTGGAAGTGGACGGTTGTGGTTGATTGGGCTGTGAGCGAGGAGGTGCCAGCTGGAGGGGGCTTTCATCAGGTTGAGAGGAAAACATGAAGAAGCAAGGCAGCTGATTGGAAGGAGAGAGGTGATGGAGTTAATCACAGCTCATCACCTCATCCGTTTTCTCTTTATTTATCCTCAACATTCAGAGAAACATTTCTCCCAGGAGCATCTCCAGCTTCCTCTCTCCCACCCAACCCATTCTCTCAGTATTGGATTTTTGGGGCTCTTTTGTAGAAATCCACAGCACCAGCTTTATGTGTCAGCAGGCTTTGTTCCAGCATGTGTTGCTCCACGAGCAGGAGACGGAGAGGGAAGTGAAACACCGGGCAGATAATGTCTACACCCGCTTCAGATACTTGCGTTGTCTTGCATCATGTCCCGTCCAGCAGTCAAAGCTCCTCTGCAGGAGGTGAGCCCCACATCTCGGAACCAGTCAGACCGCAGAAGAGTGAAACGGGTGGAGGATCGGCAGAGAAAGTACGAGGCGGAAAGGTCGTCGTGCCCTTGGAGAACCTGTCCCTCAGGACACTGGAGATGGTGCCAGTAGCACACTGGCTGGATAGCTGAGCTTCTGCACCAAAACTGCATGACTGCAGTCATGTGACAGTGATTCAATCAGTTCTTTGAAACGAGGTGCTGGAAGTGGACATTAGTCAATTTCAAGAGGAACATCTTTGATTCAAACGTGTTGGGATGTGGGATGTGATTGTCCAAGAGGCCAGATATGAGAAAGCAGGCCTTTGACGCAGTCGGGGACGTTCAGTCGTGTCTCTGTTGCGTTGTACGTTGATGTCAAACGTTCAGTCGAAGCTGAAGCTGTGAGGGAGCCTGCACACAAGTCTGAGGTAAAAGTGACGGACTGGCTGACGAACGCATTTTCCTGCGTGTCACTAATGACCAAAACCCAGTGCTCAGCACCGCGGGTCAGAAGAGGTGCCTGGAGCCAGGAGTCCGGCTCCCGAGCGGAGACTGACATCCAGACGGGACATTTGTAATGGCCGCCACCTCCTGCCCGCTCTGAATCGCTCTCAGCACAGGAATGCATCGCTGAGGAACGGAGGCGTGTTGGACAGGGTGATCGCCCGCTCACCGATATCCCAGATCCTACCAGCAGAAGAACCTGCTCCACCTTCTCCACAAACACCACAGCTCTGCTCAACCGTGCAGCAGATTTAACAGAACTGTGACCAATAAGGGTTCCCACGGCCTAAGCCTCCTCCTTCACACTGTGAGGGAGCATCGACGCCCACCTGGACGTGGAGAACCCCTGGGTGTTAGCTCCTGACCAGACAGCACGTGGCCGGCAGCACAAAAACACCCAAACCCTCAGACCCTCAAAACGCACAACTAATCCATTTTCACGACATTGTCGTGCCACAACAAGAAAAAAGGCCAGAAGAAAAGTCTCCTGAGACAAAGTTTGGTGGCTTTTCAGTTCTCTGAAGAGAAGAAGAGAAGAGAGAAGAGAAGAAGAAGAAGTCCAAATCACCTGTAGCTACTTTACGTATGTCCAACCTCTCAGGACTCTCACTCAGGCCAGTAGAATCATCAGCAGTGAAATCCACCAGATGACTCTTACTTTCAAGGCAAGCTGAGAAAACCCACCCACGGGGACCCAAACATGCAAAGGTTCTGCAGAACCAATGTTCTCCAGATTAGCAGATCAGCAGAAGCAACGCCAAAGCAGCCAGTAATTGCGGATGACCATCTTCTTTGAGGATCCAAAAAAAACAAGTTCACATCTTTAAGCCACAAACGAAAAGCAGGATAAACAGGATCTGTAGCTTCAAGCTGCGTGGTGATTGTCTCCTGGCCAAGTCCTCGGGAGTTGCGTGAACCTTCTCTGTCCTCAGCAGACCCTCCCTGTGTTTTCTCTCTGGCTCCCTCGCTGTCGGACCCTCCATATCTCCATCATTGCGGGTGTCCCGCCTGGTTCCTCACTCACCAGCAGCCTCTGGAGGCGCTCCCTGGTTTCAGGCATCTGCATCCCCGGGTTGCTCCCTGCAGGTCCATCTTCTCTGACCCCTGCTGAAGGAGCAGTTTACGGACCCCGGACCGCTTTGCCCACTAAAAGACTGTGTCTCTATTTATCAAGCAGCTGTTATCAAACATGCTTGACATAAATCAAGCCTAGCTGAGGGGGACTCCCGTCCTCTCCGAGCAGCAACTCAGAGGAGCATTAATGGAAGCTTGATGGGAGTTTAGCTCAGAAGTAATCTGGAGGGCTTTGCGATAATAACACACTGATTGGAAGATTCTCCTCCGTCTGAGTGTTGTGATTCACAAGCAACACACTGCTTTTGTCATTTTGTTGTGTACAAATGCTTGGAAACCTTCTTCTACAACAGAGCATCTGTATTTTTTGGACACCAACCCTTGATGGCTAATGCCTTCTGACCACTGGGTGAGTGTGTGTCTTTGTGTGTGTGTGTGTGTGTGTGTGTGTGTGTGTGTGTGTGTGTGTGTGTGTACAGAGTTGTGATCTGCCACCATCCACCTTGAGTTTGACTTTTCATCTGTGTCCCACTGCTTTTATTGAAATGTCCTCCACCACATTAGGTACACAAAGGTACACAAAGGTACGCACATAGGTACACACACAGATGCACACAGGTACACAAATGTACAACACAGATACACACAGGGACACACAAATACACACAGGTACACACATATACACACATGTACAAACACAGATACACACAGAGATGCACACAGTTACACACGCAGATACACACATGTACACCCAGGCACACACAGGAACACACAGGTATACACACAGGTGTACACACACACTGGTACACACAGGTATGGTGCCTGGAAGTGTGGTATGTAGTGGTCGTGGACGTCGATGGAATGGCACAGGAAGCAGCTGTTCCTGTGACTGTGAGTTGGCAGCTCGGCTGTGGGTGGAAGCCGAGGAGAAGTTGTTCCATCTGATGGGACCTGCGAGCGAGCAGCGCTTCCTTATTTCACCGAACCTCCGAAATAACTTTTGCTTTGTGCATTTGCAGATTTTCTCTTCGACAACAGATTTCAAGGCGGGTGTTTTGCTTCTCCTCCGCCTGCCTCCTTCCTCACACGCCTCTGGGTGGCTTTCTAAAACTTCTTGCTGCACCCCTATAAAAAGTGCACACATCAAAGAAGGAAAAAAAGACATTTAAAATACCTGCTTAGGAGCCGATTTTCCATGATGTAATTCAATTCCACCTGAGGTCAGAATGATCCAAAAAGACATTCTTAGCAGGTATAATGCTCCTAAGAAGTATTACCAAAGCTGCGAAATGCAATGTTTGGAATTTTTCATTGCACATTGATTTCGTTCTCACCCCCTTGGAGGAAATCGAGCTCATCCAGCTAATAAATTAAGCAGCGTCCAGCTGTCTAACCCCTGCCTTGATCTGAGAAACGCCTTGGGGCTACTATTCTCCTCCACACCTGAACTAACTTGGTCGGATGCTTGAGCAAATTTATGGTACACAGTATAAAGGTCTGCTCAGGAGGAGATAAGAGAGAGGGACAATGATCGTGACTGACTGCGAGGAGCTTGGAAAAGAGAACATGAAAACAGTAATGATGAGCTTCCCTCCTGGTCAGTCGTCTCCAGCTAACAGCCTTCTGGGAAGGAGCTGACGGCCTCCAACATCACTGCCTACAGCCTCGTCCAGTATCTGAGAGCTGCTCGTATCAATGGTAGTTCTCGCGGTAGCAGGGGCAGGACTTCCTTTGGGTAACCATGGAAACATATCTATTTCCTCACAGGTCATACAAAGTGTGATAGCTGTTTTACTGATGGATGTAATTAGCTCATAGCCAACTATTCTTGGTGTACTTACTGCTTTATCCAGCTGCTTTTAAATGCACTCTTTTAATCTCACCGTCAGATGTTACCATGGCAACTGTACTTTGTTGTGTTTCTTGAAGATGTTCCTCCTCTCATCAAAGGTTCCTCGCTTCTTACAGATTGTTGGAACGTGATGCCAATGTGTGCAAACTGGGTAGCGTTTGGCTTGAATGGAGTCATTATTTAAAATCCATTCACCCTCCCATCAGCATTACACACACACACACAGAAACACACACACACACACACACACACACACACACACACACACACTCACACACACACACACACACACACACTTTCCCCTCCCATCAGCACCACAGCCACACACACACACACACACACACACACACACATTCACCCTCCCATCAGCACCACACACACACACACAACACACCCACCCATCAGCACCCCCCCCACCCACACACACACACACACACACACACACACACACCCACACACCTTCCCCCCCCATCACCCCCACACCCACACACACACACACACACACACACACACACATTCACCCTCCCATCAGCACCACACACACACACACAAATTCACCCTCCCATCAGCACCACACACACACGCATTCAGAAATGCTGTCAGTGACATTGTAACGTCTGTCCTGACATTAAAAGCACATTTTCAGACACAGTTAATTCAATGTGATTTATTTTCCTGAGAAAAGCCACATC
>CAAKHD010014132.1:51607-63666 GCA_901007705.1 Fistularia tabacaria
CTTTTTCAACGCGGGCGCCGCGCCCCCCCCTCCCTTTTCCTTTTTTTCCCTTTTTCCCCCCCCCCCCCCCCCGTCCCAAAAACTGCCGAACGCTGCGATCCCGACTCTTCTCAGGTGTCAACGTTTGATGGCTAAATAGCGGATGAACCCGTCGTTGAGTCAACGGAAGACCGCGCGGTGCAGGAAGGCGGGAGGCCGCTCGGGAACCAGTCCAAAACAAACCAGGGTTCCAACGACAGCGCGGCTCGGACAGAGTCAGATGTTCTCCTTTTTCTCCGGATTAACTGATGAACTAAAATGGCATGTTCTTAAAAAAAAATATATATATATATATAATTAAAAAAAACATTTCATGATCCAGAGCTGACAGAATTTCCAAAACCCATGTGGCGACTGCTTGCAAAATACATTTTTACAGCATGAACTCCTTTGAAAACTTGACAGTCACCCAAAGAAACTTTCTTCAGTTTATCAGCAGCCGCTGTCGGCGTGAATGACCTCAACCGGTCACCGTTTAACCGCGAGCCTCGCAGCCCCTGCGGTTCGGGGCAGATGAGCGGTGGACGCAGGCTGCAGCGTCAGTGTTTGTCTTGGCCTCCGCCTGTTGCCTTTGCGGTTCACATGCAGTTCGTTGCCGCTTCTCGGCCAAATCCGCAGCCTAAGAGACCAAGCGATCCCGGTCTGGGACTCCCAACAAATACGGCTTTCAGTCCGAGGACCAACTACGTCCTGTAAGGAGCCAGTTAGGTGTAGCTGTAACTACAGCGAAGACAGGGCCGATTCCTCAAAGTCACTCGTCGGACTTTAGCCGTTGCTTTTATTGGGATGCTACCTTGAAGTAGCTAAATTATTAGATTAAAATCAATTTTATTGTTATGACGCATGTACAAGTAAGTGGCAACGAAAAGCAGTTTAGCATCTAACCAAAGGTTTAAAAAGAGCAGCTGAAGCAGATATAACAAATAAATTAACAGTGTGATAAATAAATTAACTGTGTATTTTGTCAACAATGTTAATTATTATCAATGCACATCCATTTTCTACAGTGATTCCTGTTTTAGATGATTCATTTTTGATCGAAACATCGACATGTAATTTTAAAGAAAACACATGCCTTTTTGTTTTGTATTTATTTTTTCCTGCTTATGGGTCAAACTTAAATTAATTCACTTGATTATTTGCAAAATGAAACTCAAGTTTGAAGTATGAAGACAAATGCACACACACACACACACACACACACACACACACACACACACACACACACACACACACACACACACCAGGCCACTGAGGCCCGGTCATTGTGACCAGTTTGCATTGACATACTCAAATGCTATCAATAAATCTAAAGTATTTGAGTAAAAACACTTGTTCAGCTGCAGACGGAGAGGCTTCTTATCCCACCTGCATCCATGAGCCTTCGCCCCCATGTTGCTACTTCATCAGTTCTCCTCTCTTGGATTCATTTTGGAAGGTTACGACCACTGAAGAGCGGGACAGGCTTCTTTGATATCGAGCCTGATTTTATATATATATATATTTGCATCTATATTTACATTTGTATGAGCCATTAAACTGAATGGAATTACAGTAAATGTGCGTGGATCAAACTAAGATAATTCGGGTCGTTACTTTCGTTGTTTTAGTCGGACACATCCCTAAAGTCAATGGGATTTAAGCAAACCAGCAAGGATTTTTTTTTTTTACTATTTTGAAAAAATTGGGTGGTGAAAGTGCATTTGAAGTGCCAACCCTGAGCATGCATTGTTTCATAAGAGTATCCCAAAAATAAATAAAATAAGAAGTGATTGAAAAGTGAACCTGATAACCATGACGTGATAGTACGAATAAAATATGTAAAACAAAATAAACTGCTATCAATTCCTGCAACTAACATAACTCAGCTCATCGCTGAGAGGAATTACCCTGAGAAGAAGCGAGGGAGGAGTGCTGCAGTTGCACAGTACAAACACAGGACGGCAGAAGTCGCCCTCTGCACACCTTCCCTGAGCAGCAGCTGCATGTTCCCAGCCACCTCAGACCTTCACGGCCAGAAGGACAAAACTAAGCATGGTTAATCCAGATGGCAGGAAGTGACATAGTTTGACTAATAACAAGCTTTTTAAAGAAGGGCATTTCTCATCAAAAAAAAAGGGGGGGGGGGGGCGACTCGGGAGTTTTTGGTCACAGAAGGGAGGAGAAGACAGAGGGATAAATTGTGTGTGTGTGTGTGGGTTGGGGGGGGGGGGGGGGGGTAATCTTATTACAGGCAAAATACAAACACACATACACCCTTGTACATCTGCTGAAGCTGGTTAATCTCCAAACTGAGTCGATGCCTCAAATAAAAAATAAAAAGAACTTTTCCTCACAGCCATTTGGATCCACGCCATAAAAACACTCAGGTTCTTCATGAACATTCAAGGTACAAAAGGGAGTTTACCCGCGAGGAATTAAAAATCTAATTGTGACGGAACGTATTGCTACTACAATGCGATTGCACGCATACAATTTCAGTGACGCCATCACTTTATCTCAGCTGCCATTCAGACGCACCACGACAGTGCGTTTCTAATACTAATTCCTCGACGAATCGGACGCCTCAAAATAACCGACTGGAACAGGATAATTTCATTCTAAAAATTGGTTAAATGGTGCTGACTGGCTACTTTCAGTCTTGTATCGTCCTGAGATCTCTAATTCTAGATTGTGAATAGTTCCTGCATCTTGTCTACTATTAGGTAAGATCCTTCACTGATACTATTAAGAGAAGATTCATTGATTCCCATCTGGGAAATGTATTGATCCCCATTGAGGAAGTTCGAAATTCCAGCCCTTTTAAGGGGGTTTTTATGAATTGTTTTTGGCAATTGATCCAAAGACAATGATTTAGGTCCGGTTCTATTTTGAATGACTTGTTTCCCTACACTGACGTACTTTCCAGCTGTGTTCTGTGTCATTTCTTGCTCATCTCTCAGATACTCTTTTTTTTTTTTTTTTTCAGCATCATCACTCTCCACTCGACGTTTCATCATGCTTTGTAGATACGCTTGAGTCTGGGTAGTACTTGCTAATTTTTCCTCGGGAGGTGACGAGGATGGATCGGATCGGATCAGGGATAAGTAAGTCAGAGCGTATGTTCGATGTTTTGGAGATCAAGCCAGACTGAGACGGTTCGAAGAAGTGCACAGGAGGGATAGCAAATACATGGGTGGAACCGCCAGGCGGGAGGCCGAGAGGAAGACCGGAGAAGAGATTTATGGGTGTAATGAAAGAGGACGTGAAGTGAGTCACTTGGATTGAGAGAAAAGGATGCAGGGGAGAGGGATAGGTGGAGGCGCATGGTTCGCTGTGACGACCCCAGAAGGGAGCAGCCATAAAAAAAAGGGAAGTTTCGAACATGGAAGTTTAATACTCAAATACTTTGAAAATGTATTTTCGCACGCGGTGAAACGCATATCCCGGCTCTCAAAGACTCCATAACCTTCTCACAGATTAACCCATTGGTACAACAATGCGAAGCCTTGGATGTTCATTATTTCCACCAGCTTCTGACTTTGAGGCAGCTGCGTCGCACTTTATTTGTGTCCATGATGACAACAAGGTAGCTGACAGGTGAAAACAAGGGCAAGGGGGTTCCGCCCGTGTTGTATGACCCTCACTCGGGCATAGTTGGTTCCAGGCTTAACGTCCGCGGCGTGGAGAGACCCCCTGTTATTTTGGCTTCGGCCATTTTCAAGTAAGCCTGCTAGAAGCCACGAGGAGCGGAATGAGCTTTGGGCACCGGAAGGCTCCGATGCTAATCTGGGAGCGGGACATCGGGGTGGATACATTCAGCACATACAAGCAAATATGTAGGGAGGCTCTGACGGGGATGAATTGAAATAGCCAAAATCGGTGCAATGAATCATGGACCGGACATTTGCGCTAACGTGATACAATGCCAGCATCTTTTTCAAGCGGAATGCGCTGTTGGCTGCCAATTTTTCAGAAATGTGTCAATCGTGTAATAAGTGGACTCAGTGGATTTCTGCTGTAAAAAATTTCAGAGTGAAGGCATGACTGGGGTTAAAGCCGAGTTTTGTCTCGTTGACGGCGTAACTTATCGCCGCGATGCTAAAATCCCTGGACGGGTCAGCTCGGCAGTCTGGCCTGCCGTTCCTGTTTGCCATATTTTTTCAAGTTCTGTTGTTTCATGACAGTGTATTTTGTTTATGCTTTCTTATTGATAGTACCTGCCACTGTGTCGTGGTGCATGAATATGTCACATCACAGTGTTACAGAGTTTAGGGGTCGGCGTAACCACCTATTTCCACGATAGCAGAGACGAGAAAAAATAAATTGCTTCATTTTCTTTTTCTAATGGACCTAAACAAGTGTTTTACTGAACGGTATTATTGTCTGTTTCGAACAAAAAGAAAATCCATTAGTGCTGCTAAACCTCGCTGAAATTTTACTCATAAAGATAATTCTTTTGAATGGTAAAATACCTTCGAGATGCAGCATTTACAAAAGTAGTAGAAGCCACCTGATTGACTCATTTGCCCTCATTCATTTTAAGATAGTTTTTTAGCTCTGTTTGCATCCCTGCAGCTGGCGCAATTCTATTATTCTTTTAACGTTATCATTTACATTATTATGATTATAATTCTCCACAGTGTTATAGCCCAAAGGAAAAGGTCTGTTTTTTGGCCTCTTTTATTATCAATAAAGTGTCTCATTTCTATTATGGCTTCTCTTGTATTATTAAATCCTAGTATTATCCCTATTATTGCCTCTCTCCACCCCAAAATCCATTTTCTCGAGAAAAGGATAGCGAATGTTATGTTTAAGACAAGCTTGAGGCTGGACCAAAAATTCTAAGTGTCTCCTCATATTACCTTACATCTTCAGCGAAGGCAGTACGACTAAGTCATCCCAATGTCGATGGTTTAAATTCTCGTGACATTTATTCTTCGTGAGGCCGGACTAACAAATCTGTTTGCTGAAATGATCGGGAAATAGGCACCTGAAGTGGGAGTAGTATATACATGCTATATGCAAGGAATTGCATTCTCAACATGTAGTTTCGGTATCAACACTGTGCAGGCGCACGTACCACAGTCGCACTGTAGGCAACACAATGTCAAGTAGGACCAATGAACACATCGTGCTAGACTGAGTGTGCTGATTGATTGAAAAGAAACAAAAATTGAAGCTCACAGGATGCAACGCGAGTGCTATAGAAAAGTATTTTCTCGGTCAAGGGTCGGGGATCCAGTCGGACAAAGCGCCTGACAATGAGCAAACGGTTTTCACGTGTGTGATGTGTCCGTAAGCGGAGTTAAGTCGAAGCTGAAGAGTGTTTTTCTGTGTTTAGGGATTCTTTTGCATAGTTTTTAAATGTTTTTTTTTTTCCCGAGAGCGTTGTGCAAAACCTAGGCTGCTTATTGAGAACTGACAAGAAAGAGGTGCTATGAATAATCCTGATACTGCATTGATCCCTCACTGTACCACTCACCCCCTTATACACTACATAGACCACACTGAGCTCAAAACCAAGCCATGGGTGATTTCCATCTTATATCCGGCACATACTTTGTCCCACAGAGGGTGCTCTTGCTTGATGATTTACTTTGTGAGCAAAAGAGTAACCAGATGCTGCCGAGGGACCAGAGTGAGGCTTTTGTTGTTGCAAATCACCGCCAAGTTTGTAGAGTGCTACACTGACACTGTCATTTTCAGCGCAGTACAGATCTAATAAAGCCCCGGGGATAAAGACTGTACTGTGCAAAAGTCCTGAATAAGTTAAAGTTAGGTCTTTCCCATCATCATTCAGTGGCAAAAGTGGTTCACGGGCCCGACGGAAGGGCTCTTTTTTTTTTCTATCCAGCTCGAGAATTCCCTGTATCGACTGCCATATCAGTAACCCGTGATTCATTTCCTCCCCCAAATCATTATCAGCCGCAAAAGGCCTTTATCAGTCATGCCCAGATTCCTATGTCACACTTACAGGCATGCACATACAACATGGGGAGCAATATCTATGGTTTACATCACGCCTACAATTCTTGTGATAAGTCCGCCGTGCGTTATTAAAAGAAAAAGTGGAAAGTGGAATTGTTTTTTTTTCACTCCCGGCACGATACGAGTCCGTAGAAAGATAGTTCACCGGCGTGTCGGTCAAACTGTAGCATCTCAAACGGCAGGATATGCACGGTTCACGAGCGCAGCTGCGAGTGAAGCTGTGCCTGAATCATGCAGCTCAGTCAGTCGATCCCACAATATTAGCTCCTTGCATGAAAACCTTGCCCACAGAAGACGGCGGTCGAGATACGGCTCCCGATCGCCACCCGCTGCCTCGCTGCAACTCAGCCCACGGATAATAGCATCGGCTATGCGGCTGAAGTGATAAAAATCACGAAAACGAAGCCTGCCGAGGCGTCGAGTCTGTGTCCATGTAGGGAGCGGTCTTACAGACGCTGTGGGAGGTGAAGACGACCAGCTCGGGCTACCACACAAGGACAGGATGGTGTGCAGAATTACCTCCCCGCTCCGAGGGCACTTTGGACAGCGGGGGTTAACTGGTGCCGTGCGAGAGGCCGGAGTGCACAAAAACACACACACACACACACACACACACACACACACACACACACACATACACACACACACACACAGGACAGTGGTGCCTGAGGTATAGACGGGTAACCATAACTAGATGTGAAACGCTGAGACGGCAAGGGTTTGAGGACTCACTCGAAAAACATTTAGGTCATTTTCACAGCTAATTGTCCGGGGAACCAATTGGGGGCTGCAACATTCTCTGACTTTCCTTGGCCTCGGGTAGCGTTCATACAGCGCAACGGGAAAAAAAAATCATCCGAACAATATCAAGGGGTTGGGCGAATCGCTCATCTGTCACGGTGATGCATCTTCCAGGGGGATGTATCACCCTGCCGTAAAAACCAAAGAAGAGGACTGAAAACAAAAAAACAGAACTGCTTGTTTATGGGACAGAACAGTGAAGGGAAATTCCCTGCCGCCGGCTTATTCAACGGTACATGGTTTCCATTTATATAGGCTTTTAATCACCTTGCGGTTTCACAGCGCTTTACACTGGACCACGTTCGCCCATTCACACACACACACACTCGCAGAGAGATGACGGCAGGGATGCCGTGCAAAGCGCTGACCGTGCCATCGGGGGGAGCAACACCGGGGGTTCGGTGACTCGGCCGAGGACACTTCGGCGTGCAAACAGAGGGGGCCGAAGATTGAGCCGCCGACAGCCGCCCCAATGAGCTGGACCCAGAATTTTAACTTCACTGCAACGCTGCTCAACTGTGCTATGTAAACCCGTTGCCGTCCTTCCCTCGATGAACATTATTTACACTTTTTGAATACTTCATTCGTCCCTTGCGGGACATTTAACATTTAACCCATCGTGGATGAACCATGAGCAGTCGGCAGCAATCTAGCGGCGCCAGAGGAGCAGATAGGGGTTCAACAAGTGTTTAACAACACTTTGAACCAGGAATGTTGGGTTCCCAGGACGATCTCTCTAACCCCCTGCGCCACGCCGCCCCCAGTGGCGGCCGCACCTTAACAGGAGATACTGCAACAGATGCACGGAGAGGACGGAGAGAGCCCCGGTTCCATCTGCCTGCTGTCCCCACTCAGAGGACGTATCAGATATCAACCTGATAAGAACAGATACGACAGCTGACCTTAGCGAAAAGGCAGAGAAGCGATGAATCTTCGGATTCATTTGAATATCTCACTGGTGCTCACGATGCACTGCGCCTCGCTCTGGTTCCGCTCTTCGGTCTGGACACCAGTCTGCACACCAGACTTTGCTAGAAAGCACGGCAGGGTTGGTTTCGAGCAGACCAAATAGAGCAGGTCCCTTCGTATAAAGAGGCTAAGGAAAAATATCTGAGCGTTCTTAATGGGAGGGCGATGTAGCTCGGTGCTATATATCACTTAACAGAGTCGGTGAAATCGTCGCTATATAATAATCCCATAATTTTTTCCCCTTCTTGCCTCATTTTCACCCACTATGGTTTGCACAGTTATATTGCACAGCAATTTAACCTGAGCTGTTTTAAATTGAATTAATGGGTCACTCTTTATATGCGGCATAAATTCTCTAGTACTCTAGCGCTTCAAGGAAAGACTGCAAGGCCTCTTTATTCTGGAATAAGTCTCCATGTCTATACAGCTTCATCGAAACGGAAATAACTAGTAAATTAACAGAGCTTTAATTTAATTCCCCATATAATTATATTGTAACTACACAGAATGTTATAATGTGTATGCCGATCCCTTGCAATGCCATTCTCCTGGCAACAGACACACACTTGGGAGACATCCTGAGGCTCCGTAAGGGCCTTTCTTTCAACATTCAACACGACCCAACAGTAACACAGCTTCCTGCTACAACCTGCTACAACCCTGCACCTCTGAACACTGGAAGCTGCCACTGAGCTGAATTTAGCCCCGAAAAAAAATGGTTGAATTACTTCTGAGTAAAACAAGAAGACCTTGTTTGGATGAAATTCGGGGCGAGTTGAAATTTAGGGAATAAGAACTCGTCAATTTTGACAGGGGGGAAGGATCATCTATTTTAAATGAGTTGATAATTAACAAGCACATACTTTCAACTTTTTTAAAGCTGGTTGGATTTGTAAAAAAATTAAAAATTGTTGTCTTTCATTCTTCATGTATCATTGAGGTGTAGAGATAGTTACAAATAACTGCAGATGTTAAACAAATCCAGTTTCATGCTCGAAATCGTCCCTCGTTCGGGAGACAATTCGGGCAATTTCTTGCCAATGCTTTAGTTTTACCTTCTGATGCAGAGCAGAGAGCTTTGTGGTTGACGGGAAGGTAAGCCCAAACAAACCGGCTCCCTCTTGTGTTCTGGGATCACGATATATTTGGCGTGAAGTTGAACCAGCTTCTCGTTGAGTGTTTGTGACACACGGCGAGGCCACGATGATGCTTTGCTTCCTCCCTGACTGTGACTGAAATGACTGGTAGGATGAAGTTTAACTCTAAATGTGCAAATGCAGGTGACTTTAAAAAAAAAAAAAAAAAAAAAGTTTTTACAAAAATACTTCACTTCACACTGTTTATTGACTGCATTTTATGTTCATTGAATCCAACTTTAAGCAAGGTAGGAAAGTAGTTGCTGCACTATGAATTTCCTTTCTTTTCTACGTCAATTTTACTCATTATTTTGTTTATTATTGTGTTTTATTGTCAAAGATGGCTGAATACAAGGGAAAAAAAAACACTACAATTTTCTTTTGCACAATGACGTTACAACTAAATTGCTGCTTCTATATTAAAATCGCCATTTGGAAATGAAGAACGGCTCCATTTGACCAGCTCCAACTGTCCTCAACATTCTGTATCAGCGTATCTGCTAGAAAGGCATCATCTTGCTTTCATGGCCAGGGGGCTTCGGACAAGGGAGGCACGGGGAGGAGGAAGGTGTGTTGGAACAAATGAGGTCATCGGGAAGATGCAAAGGACCGAGGAGGGACCGGCGCTGGAGTTTGCTGAAAGTAAGAGGATCTTCTCCTGTCAGTAAATCGACATGAGAGAAATGTGCACACAAATTCAACTGGAATGCAATCAAGTTTTTACATGTGTGGGAGTATTTGGGTCTCCCTCGGTTTAAACACGACAAAGTATCTGTATTTCAGAATGGAAGAAGGCTGTGTGATCATTTTCACTCCATTTTTCGCTGACCCCTCAAATCCCTGTTGCCGTTGGAGGATTTCCACTTGGGCACCGATCCAGAACCTTCCCATAACAGCGCAAACCCACAGGTCTACCTCCCTTTTATGGCTTCAAAAAAAAAAAAAAAAAGCCTGTTGCGTCACTCCAGCGGCTGAAAATTCCAAACCCTGCCATGCCTCGGCCGGCCGGTGGAAATGGCAACACGCGAGACAAGCAAACGTCTGCGGCCATAGAATCCCCCTTGCGTGTCCTTGCGCGCGACTGTGATGAAGATCAATAAACGAGACAGCACAAACGCGCCGCCGACGACAGATCAATAAGCGGCGACACCTCTATTGGTTGGAGTCAGCGAGCCCCGAGAATGGAAATGGTTTGTGGAGGACGAAGAAGGTCTACTCTGGTGAGCCAGCAGCTTCGCTCGCTTCCATCGGCCACAGCCCGGAGTGTTCTGCTGATTGGGATAACAAGCAAGGAAATGCTGAAAGACGGAGGAGGGTTATGATGATTTTATTTATCCGTATTCCATTTAAGATTTCATGACAGGCGCTGTGTGAGGAATGGCCTACTTACACAGTCCCTACAATGAAGTTTCAAGCAGTGCAGGATCCATATAAACTGCACAACACTGTCTCACACGTGCACACACTCATGCACAAATCAGAATACAATCAAGTCCTGTAAAAATGTGTTTTGTCAGTTTGTAAAATATTGAGCACTGATGGGTTTTAGACTTGAATCTGTAGTAAATTTTGTTACCATCCCTTCCTCACTTCTAATTTTTCTGATTATACCTGACAAATTTTCCGGCTATTTGCCAGGAATTTTCTGGCAAGGTCTCTCAGATTGTCCGGTCGTTCTTCACAAATATTTCACGCGTGTCCTCATAGAGTTTCAGGGACTATAAAAAAAAAAAAAGCATATGCTCTGCTAAATACCACAATGATGCGTTCCTGTGGTAACTCCTGTCGCCGAGCCAGAAATCAAGAGGAAATCCGCCGTAAACAACTGGGCTAATGGTGTATTTAAAAACTTTCAACATAAACAGCAAGGTAAATTGTTTGAATCTGTGTGTGTGTGTGTGTGTGTGTGTGTGTGTGTGTGTGTGTGTGTGTGTGTGTGTGTGTGTCATTATCGAATTTTTGCGTCTGAGACACTCCTGATGGAAGATGGAGCGAAGGGAAAAACCCAGGTCACAGCCCGAGAGTGTTATTATCCTTGTGCTGAAGTAGTGTGAAATAACTGAGGAGTCAGTCGAACCCCTGTGGAACAGACAGCAGACATATTTCACCAGGATTAAAAAAAAAAAAAGACTCCACGCTACACACCCAAATGTGTGACTGCGGCCAGAGAGTCTGTTGATGTTCTGAGACGGGACACACGAAGAACTGAAGTAGTCGTTCTCACAAACCCCTCTGTGTGTGTGTGTGTGTGTGTGTGTGTGTGTGTGTCTGCTCATCTGCTGCACGGTAACATTAGACCGAATTCAGCTGGAAGAAGCATATCGAGTTGCGTCAAGTGCGGCATGCACATAAACCAGACTAGAAAGTGCACACCTACGTGTTTCATGCATGCATTCATTGACGGAGGCATTTCGAGGTCCAAGTATGACAGAAATGTAAACCAGTCATGTCGATGAGTAGATACAGTCAGATACAGAAAATGGGTTTTGAAACTCTCCGTCCACGTGAATCCAACTTTGACTTATGCCACCTCCCTAAGCGCTGTTGCAGACCATGTACACCCTTTCATGGAAACAGTTCCCTGCTGGATGTGGCCTCTTTCAGCAGCATAATGCCACGTGCCGAGTACGGAAAAAAATGGCTCAGAAACGGTTTGAAGAGGACAACCACAAATGAGAAGGCATCGTCTTGGCCGCCAAAGTCCCCATCTCTCGATCCAATCGAGCGTCTGTGGGATGAGCCCGACAAACAAGTCAGATCCATGGAGGCCCCACCTCGCAGCCTCTGATGCTAACATCTGGGTACCAGACACTACAGAACACCTTCAGGAGTCTAACAGAGTCCCTGCCTCAGCGGGACAGGGCTGCTTTTCTTAAAAGTGGGAGCTAAAAGTGGGATTATGGTGGTCATCACGTGACGGCTGAGCGGTGTACGCTTCCATTGAAAGTCAAAAACTCAACTCCGACGGCAGCTCTTAACACTACAATTTCTGCCAGACAAAGATGGAGTCGCAGCGGCTGCAGCTGTGCAAGACACGGGGGGGGGGGGGTTTTGATGACCCTGGCACCGGAACCCGGAGGTATGGCTGGGTGTGTGGGGGGGGGTGGGTGTGGGGGGGGGTGTGGGGGTGTGTGGGGGTGTGTG
>CAAKHD010014132.1:126437-153176 GCA_901007705.1 Fistularia tabacaria
TTTGTTTTTGAAGGGGGGGGGGAAATATATGTGGATTAGGTGGGGGGGGGGGGGGGGGGGGGGGGGGGGGGGGGGGGGGTCGGTTCAGATGACGGCGGCTCTTTTCTGTCAAGTTTTCTAATGTGCGTCAAGCCGCGTCGAGGGAGAACGGCGGGGGGCGGAAGCTCCCTTTCAAAATAAAACACGAAAGCTCCGATTTGCGGGGGAAAGAGTTCCTCGCTCGCGACAGCGTTCGTGTGGGAAACAGTTTTCATCATTGTTGCAAAAAATCAGGTTACGATCACGAAATTATGACAATTAAACCAAGTGCGAATTGAGTTAGATGCGGCATTTCAACTTTTGCATCGGCGGGAAAAGGAAAGCGAGGTTCGCGTTTTGTACTTCAACTTGACGCTAGCAACGCGACGAAACTTTAGCACAACTTTAAAAAATAATCACAAAAATAAGTTATTTGGATAAAATCGACAGGAACTCGGTGGAGGGACACAGACGGGCTGGGAGACGACACAAGAAAAGGGGATCCTCAAAGAGACATGAGTGAGGAAATGGAGCAGGAAATCATACAAGACACATGGAGAGCTACTCAAAGAGTGTCAGATATTTCAAAATATCCGTGGGATAATAAAAATACATTTGAAAATAATGGTGGGTTTTGTACATAAAAAGTGAATGTGTGCATTTAGAGATACGGAAAGTCATCGCGTGCTGCTGTGAAGCATCAGCAGCACGGAGTCTTACAGTAAAGTTTTGAGGAAAAATCATAATTTTTGCAGTTGAAATGGACGACAAGCCCTAAAGTGAAAGACATTTATCAAGTCGGTGATACTGTGGACTGGCATGTCGAGGGCGCTGTGGGTTTCACAGTTCTATTCAACCTGCAGAGCCCTGGCCTGCATGAAAGGGAGAACTACACATTTGAGCTTTTAAAAGAAAATAACATGGACATTTAAATACGGTGCTTAAAAAGAGGGGGAAATGTAGGGGAAAAAAACACCAGAAAAAGCCAGAAATGAAACATTTTGAATAAAATACCTCATAATCAACAAGAAATAATTCTATGAAACTAAAAGAAGACGGAATAGCTGAAAATTAGACGACTCGTGTGACTTCTAAAACTAGTAAATCAGCGCACAAACATATTGAACTAAAAGCACCTGAACACTCAGGCAACACGACACACGTTGATGTCATAAAACTGTTTTCAAAAGATTTATTTTGTTTCCATCACAAAGAAAGAAATGATCACGTGGTCGTCATTCGTACATTCACACGGGCTCCGATGGTTCGGGAAGGAAGGGACACTTTCGCTTTCCTGTCACCGATCAGGTGCTTCTTGGAAATCCAGGGTTTGTCTCTTTTTTTTTTTTTCCTTCCTTCCTTCCTTCCTCTCCGAGCCGGACTCTTGTTCGGTCAGGTGCCTCGAAGGGTTCCCATCAAAACACGCGTGATGTTGACCGCAATCAAGGCCATCTGATGTCTGTGGAATGTGTTCCTCTTCAGACTGCTGCCATGAACTGTCATTGAACATTATGCAAGCGCACACACACACACACACACACACACACACACAATTATTTTCAAACTCAATGTAGTGTTAATACACACATACACACACACATGATTATTTCTATTTTCAAACTCAATATTATAGTGTTAACACACTCACACACATATTTACATATATGTGTGTGTGTGTGTGTGTGTGTGTGTGTGAGTGTGTGTGTGTGTATATATATATTGTAATTTCCAGACTATTGAGCGCACCTGTATATAAGCCGCAATGGCTGGAAGTCAATAAATAAATATAAGTGTACAAATAAAGGCCGCACTTGTCTATAAGCCGCACGTGTCCACGTTGTAACATGAGATATTTACACAGAAAGATGTTGCACGGACAGATTTTTTTTAAAACTATAAATACATACCACAAATACGTCCTGGAAATGCTTTTTTTTTTCCCCAAACAGTGGCTGTAACACAGCTGACGAAAAAGATTATTAATAAATAAAACAAGGAAAAGCCCATCCATCTATTTTCTATCCCCGCTTCGTCCGACTGCGGCCGATCCCTATCTTCGTCTTCCTCCTGCGCACGAAAAACCATTAAAGTCGTCTTGTTCGGTGTCGGAATTAAACAGCCTCAAAATGACTTTGTCACTAACTTCCCCGGCCTCTCTTTCGTCGCCGCTGTCAGTGTCACTTTCCCCCCAAAAATCCATCAATTAGCCGCGTCGTTGTTTGAGCCGCAGTGTTCAAAACGAGGGAAAAAAGAAGTGGCTTATAGTCTGGAAATTAGGTTATATATGTATATATATGTGCTACTGTGAGACTTCCTACTGCTGATATATATTGAAATGTAATGGCATGAAGGAGCATTGCAACATCTCACAGCCCTCAGGGCTTAGAGATCCCTCCCTGTTGACTTAGCCAACGTGCTGCCCGAACAGGACACCTGTCAAAACATGGCTCCGCTCAGCTACGCATTTTTCATCAGGGTTGGGCAACATATTGATATTTTTTGAGTGCCACAAAACAGTGATATTGTGATCTTTTTTACATTAGAATTTACAGTTTTTTAGTTGTTTTTTTGCCCAATAAGATAGCGTTTGGGGGGGGGGGGGGTCGCGTCAAAATACCATCAGTGAATGTCAATTCTCCCCAGCCGTGTCACCTGTAATCCACAACACATGAAGAAATGTTGAAAAAGTGAGTGGCCCCCCCCATGCCCGTACAAATCTCTCTCGACAGTCTCTGAATAACTGCAAGAATCTGCCCTGGAAGCCTGCAGGAACACATCTGAAGTGCCCGAGAAATTCACTGAAAATCCTAAGAAATGGACCGTAGAGTTGCAGCAAACTAGCTTAAAAGGACAGTTTATCTTCAACTTTTTATCCAAAGAAATGTATATTATTGTTCTTCTTATTGTTGTTGTATTTGTCATTATCATAACATTTTAATTCAATTAATTCATTCATTTAATGTCTCCCAGAGATCCAAATGAAATACTGAATTGAGCTCCCCAAATATAAGTTATTAATTATTGAATGGATTCATGACCTAAAACTTAATAAAATGTTGTAAATTAATTAGCCAGATATTAACTTTTAATTAATATTGAATTGTTTATTGGCAATTAAAAAATAAAGCAAAATATAACTGAAATTTAAAAAGAAATAATTGCAAATCATTCCTTTTTCTATTTTCATTATTATTATTATTATTATTATTATCTCAACCATTGTTGTGATTATTATTGTAGGAGGTCTTGAGGCTGAGTAATTACACAATAAATGAATATCCGGTAATTCTATGAGCTCTGAGTTTAATTGAGTTTAATTTAACTGACTTACCTCAGCTGACTAAACTGCGTTGATTTTTTAAATTTTCTTTTTTCATAAGATTTTACTTTTACTCGAACTGGTAGCCCAAGGTTGTTCATGTTTCATGTCAGGGTTAGTTTTTAAAAGTCTGACGCTGCATGAAGGCTAAATAATTTGCGGCTGCTTTGCAGATTAAAAATGTAATTCCTGAGCGCCACCATTAATAACGCGCCTGTCCGTCCCTGTAGCCGAGTGATGATGGATGCCTCCGTGTCCCAGTTGGACAGCAGTTTGAACACCCCGGTGACAGACATGGAGGAAAACCAGGGCGAGGCATCACCCCCACCTTCAGCCCCTCCTCAAGTAAACACCAATCCCTTTCACTTTGCATTTCCAGCGTGGCATCTTATCCAGAGAGCATCGCTTGCACACAAGGACGCATTGTTCACGGACATGTTATCTGTTTGTTCATGCCAGATTTAAACGCAAGGCTGCCTCGCTAGAAAACGCCTGAATTTGTGTGAAAGCCATAGGAAGAGGGACAAAATCTCCGTTGGGCATCTGGAAAAGCCTGACGTTTGGTTTCGCCACAGGAAATGTTGCATGGTGCTTCATGTCAAAAACTAAAGAAGTGACTCTATCGCAATCAGGAGCTAGTTCTGTCTTTTCGAGTTCCTCCTTTCCTTTGGGCTGGTTTACACAGTTTTTAAAATATTGTCTAATTTTGATGAAGGACCACTGATCCCCTTTTTTTTATTCAATATAAATGTCTGATACACAATGTTACTGTCAACGTCCTGACATGAATGCTACAATGAGTGTTTGCTGCTGGGTTTAGCAAATTCACTTGTTTAACATATCTGCCCGCCTGTGTGGTTATCAAACTAGTTAGTCCCAATCCGACTTCTGCGTGCGTGCGTGCGTGCGTGCGCGTGCGTGCGTGCGTGCGTGCGTGCGTGCGTGCGTGTGTGTGTGTGTGTGTGTGTGTGTGTGTGTGGGCGCGCGCACACTCAACAGTAAAATCAATACGGAAAAAGGCTTCTGAATATTTCCGTTGACGGTTCATGCTGGCAGGGGTCTCCTGGGGTCACCGTGGTCCAGCTGCCCGAGGGTCACATGGTTCAAGTCCAAGGGGTGATCCAGGCCTCTCAGACCTCCGTCATACAGCCGCCGCAAGGCCAGACTCTTGAGGTGAGCACACGTTTGCGCTCTTCTTCTTTCACAACAGGCTGGCCTGAAAGGCATTTTGGGTCTTTCAACTGCCCACATGAATGAAAATCTCAGTGTCGTTTTTCGCCTTCAGGCCTGGGTTGGTTCACTTGGGGAGAAAAAATAATCTACAACACCTGTGATTTTTTAAATGTGTCTTATTTTTATAATCACCATTGTGATGTACAATTTAATGTTTCTGCAAAGTTCATCTGATCATTGTCCGAAAAGATCAAGATGAACTTGAACTAGAGTTAGCCAGTCCATGAGCTGATTTATTTATTTATTTTTCAATAGGAATCACAAAAAGGACAAATAATGATTGCATTTTTTTTCTAACTGCATAAAGAAATGAGATTTTAATGATGAGAAAATGGCCTAAAATCAGCAATAAGTGACCTTAAAATCAGGTAAAAGTAACCCTTAAATGCACAAAAAATGATTTGAATTGAAACAACAGCGGGACTGAAGTCCTCTTCATCGTGATGAAGTTTGTCTGTTTCCCCACAACAACCCAACCGTTAACCAAGATGACACAAAACAGACTCAAGACTTTTCAATGATTCAGTAATTTCTGTGAAATACCATCTGGTTTTCATAAGGTCACTCACAGGAAACTGAGAAAAGTGCAACAACCTGTTGTTCTCTGGGCAGGAACCGTCGTGATTAGATGCAGGCACTCATATATTTGTATCCCGAGACATATTAGCATTAAAATAAGTAAATGACCCGCGCTGGTGACATGTGGCGGAGCCGCGTGTTGGTTGTGTTGCTGGCGTTGGTTGTGTTGCTGGCGTTGGTTGTGTTGCTGGCGTTGGTTGTGTTGCTGGCGTTGGTTGTGTTGCCGGTGTTGCCGGTGTTGCCGGTGTTGCTGGTGTTGCCGGTGTGTGGCGCTCACTGGCGTCTGGGGATTTCACCTCCATGTGTAGGAGAAACTGTCACGTCGTAATGCGACTGATGAGAGCAGCGGCGTCTTAGCCTTCGCAGTCCGGAGATGTTGTCATGTCTGGGCAGTCGGGGCAGCCTCAAATAAACTGCCAGATCAGGGACAATGAGCTGCCGGAAACCTCCCCCGGTTTGTATCTCAGAGTTGTGGTGAAGACAGAAGGCTGTCTCTGCACTGCTTGAAACAGGAAACAAACAGACTGTGGATGCAAAACAAAATAAATCCCTGCAAGTAATCTAGGAACATATTCTTTACACCTGATGGCTCTTTTAAGGCAATGCGAGTATCATATTTTGGAGTCTGTTTTCCTGATAATTTCACTCACGATAGCAAAACTTATTTTTGGGGGGAGTTGATGGGTGCGCTGCTATTTGCTAGTTTCACAAAACAAATCAGGTATTCATACGAGCTATTATTTGATTGCAATATTGGTGCCAGGCTAGGACTGAAGACTGGGCGAACTGTTAGCATCGTTCACATTTTTCTATTACATCTGTATAGAATCTGACAGCGGGGCATCTTTGGAAAATGGCTGGCTGATGAATGGGCTGAGTCCTTGCAAACACCATCTTTTGCATGTCATAATTTGACAATGCAGTGAGCAAAATGCACCTGTAAATACTCAATTTCTTGAAATAAACTGACATTCATCTGCGTTACACAAATGGGACCCAGGTTTTTGCATGATATGCACAGCGTCATTGGCACCGGTGCCTGTTTTGTATAGAGTTTCATGGGATTAGCAGTAGGTGGTGCTAATTCTGGCATCAGCCCCCATTATTGCAATTGCGTAAAAGACAAGCATACTCCCAGGGACTAACCTATGAGTAGTTATTTGCCTTTAGTTTGGTTTTCTTTTTTGCGTGTTTTTTGAAATCCCGAAATCAATGCAAACTAAATTGGACTCTGCACACCGAGTCTTGTTTAAATTTTCAGTGTGGCAGCTTTTCCTCTCCGGGTAAATACAAAAGCTGTATTCTTTCAAATGCTCTCCCTTTTGGCAAAGTTTTAGCAGCCAGTTGAAAATGTACCTTTAAAAAGGAATGGCTGGAAATGTCACTCTTGAAATAAAACAAAAGTCACTGTGTTACCGACTTGCTACGTATCGAATGATACCGTTTTCTACACTATTGTTTTTTCCTACTGCGTACGATTACTCAAGCAATTCCATCGTTTCCTGTATCTCCAGAGATGCGTCCATTCGAGAGACACATACGGGATTGCGATGTTCCTTAGAATATTGTCCTGTTCTCCCCAGGTTGCCACAGAAGCGGAGTTGGAGGGCGCCAGTTCGGTTGCAGACACACAGAAGAGACGGGAGATTCTGTCCAGGCGTCCGTCTTATCGGTTAGAGCCCATCATCAGTAAACAACAGCCGGATAAACGGCAAAAACAGTTTGCGATGCCCGGCTTTCGACGAGGGGATTTTTAGATAGCCCCCTATCTCTTCACAGAAAAATCTTCAACGAGCTGTCGTCGGATTCGCCCTCGATCCCGAGAATAGAGGAAGAGAAGATGGAGGAGGAGGAGGCACCGCCGACGTCCAGCGAGGCCTCAGTGTCACCGCCTCCCTCCATCTACCAGACCAGCACAGGACAATATAGTCAGTACGGATCAACAGGCGTGTTCGTCCAGACTAAAGCGAGCATTCCTGATGCTTGATTGTGAACATTTGCTTTCCAGGCGTTACATGTCCTTTACTGATTAGGTTCAGAAAGAAAAAAAAACATGTATGTAATTACCGTGACACCACACAAGGTTCCCCCTTTTTTATTTGTGGTTTATACGTTATATTTATAAGTTACACACAGGATTTTCACAACATCAACAGACATCAACAGGGGAGAAATCTCACTGGTGAGGGCACAGATACAGTAAATACACTGAGATGTGTACAAAAATAAAAACTGCATTGGCTAAAACAAAAAATCGGAATGAGGCCATTTGTTATTCACATGGATTTTTAGTCTTATCTGGCAAAATAAAATAAAAAAAAGTCACTAAACGATAAACAAGTAATATGTAATGAAGAATGACATTCTTAAAGCACATTGAGGAGGACATAAAGATTTAGAAATCATACGAATGTAATGCATGTTCGGTGTAAAAACGGAGCTCTTCCAATCATTCATTTTGAGTATGTATGCCAAACCATATTCAGCCAACAAAGACTTGCATGTATGGCAAAAGAAATACACGAATGAAGGGAGATACGTAAAACCTACGTGAAAAAAATGCAATTATACCACGTCGTTTCGTGTATTCATAAACCCGGGCCACCATTCTGTGACTTTAGTTTTTCAAGTGACTGTCTTATGTGAATCTGTTAATAGGTGTCAGTGAAACAAGGCCATTTTCATTTTTGCTTTCCATTTCCTAAGCAACTAAGGAACAAGTATTGCCCTAAAACTGAAAATGACTCACAAATATTCTTACGAGCCGCGGCTCCTCGGTGGTTGTAAATTAGGTGGATCCAGCGATTTAGCCATTTGCCTCTCTTGGTGTTTTCAACAGGCTGCGACACTCAGTCAAGAGAAAAAAAACAACCCTCACATCCCCAATGTTCCCTTTCGCACCTCTCAGTCGCCATTGCCCAGGGCAGAGCCATCCAGCTGACCAGTCCCGGAGCCGAAGCCTTCCAGGGGGGCCAGACGCTGACCGTGGCCAGTTCTGCGGCCCCTCAGCCCGGAGCCACCATCCTGCAGTGTGCAGCTCAGCCGGGGGACTCGCCTCAGCAGTTCTACATCCAGGGAGGACAGGTGGTCATCCAAGGTAGGTGGAACCGTGAGGATCCGGCCGGCGCTTCAGACAAATGCGAGCTGTCAGCCTGGAGTACGAGTTCTGGTTTCCTAAACAAAGTAACAGGCAAAAGGGGGGGATGGGTATCATCCTGATTGTTAATAACCTTACTGTGGAATGAGATCATGGATTATTCTCAGGCTACAATTAATAGCCAAATAATACTATTTCCGCTAACTTGCTAATTGATCTTTTTATGAAAATGCCAATATTACTTTGGCTCGGGGGTCAGTGTTACGGAGCAAAAGTATGTAAATTTCACCAGGAAAACGCGCTCAAAGTATCACAGTTATTGATCGATTGCAGAAATGTGTGTTTTGTCTTCTGCTTAAACGTCACTTGATCTGCTTTTTTTTCCCCCCCTTGGTATCACGTATTTGATCCGATCGTCACGTCTGCACCTCCCGTCGCTTTTCACCTTTGCCAGAAAAGATCCGAGAGGGTCTGCTGGCCCGTGCCATTATTTTCATTCATCATGCATGTCTATCGGTGTTTCCCCGACAAATTCAGGCAAATTCAAATACCGCCCTAGAAATGAAGCGCCTCACCGAGCTTGAAGAAGACTAATTTGAGTTATGTTTCTTAAGATATGAAGACGCCGGTCAATGAATTACCACTGTTGTTGTTTTTGAATTTTTTGAAGACGCAGCTTATTGAACTTATTCATCGTTGCAGCTTTCATGTACAACAACAACCGTGGTGGCATTCAAAAGGCAGCATTTTCTCGTAAATGTCGTGCCGTCGAAACATCAAGTGCCTCACATCATTGAACGATGAAGTAAATGTACGTTTGAATACTTGTGTCAGAAGTCAATATTCAAATTGTTGGGGGAGGTGGAAACAGATCACACAAAAACCAAATTATTGTTTCCCTGCTGCTCCCAAAGTGCCCGGTCCGGGTGCTCAACAGTTTGCACGGCAGCCACTTGGGACACAATATCCTCTTGTTTGTCGAGCGTCTCTCCTTCAGTTGCGTCACTCGAGCTAAAAATACGCCTCCCCCCCCCCCCCCCCCACCCCCCCGACACCCCCAGGCTCCTCCCCCTTCCTCCCTCCCGGCACGCCGCTTCTCTGCCTCAGCTTCTGATCCACATGGGGAGGGAGGGAGGGAGGGAGGGAGGGAGGGAGGGAGGGAGGGGGGTTGGCTCATCTAATCCGACGTTTTTTTTCACTGACTTCAGCGGGGCAGGAGTGATG
Source organism: Fistularia tabacaria (assembly GCA_901007705.1). Lineage (NCBI taxonomy): Eukaryota > Metazoa > Chordata > Actinopteri > Syngnathiformes > Fistulariidae > Fistularia > Fistularia tabacaria. The sequence goes on from CAAKHD010014132.1 coordinate 135,908, forward strand.
TCATTGTGATGTCAATGCCCGTAATTGTAATCCGGCTGCAAAGTTGACGAGCGCCGGCTCTGATGCAGAATTAGCCAAGCGGCGGCGGGGGGGGGGGGAAGGAGACAGAGAGGTGGTTGTAGAGCGGACGGGAATAAGAGTAGGAGAGCGCTTCAGTTTGCAGTGGTGTTTGTGCTCGACGCGGTGCTGGATTATTGGAACCAAGAGATGGCTGTGACCGGGGACGAGACTGAGTCAGGTAGAGTTTGTTTTGTTTTGCGTTTTTTCTCCCAGGTGCAAAAGTCTGCCAGCTTGTGTCAGTGCCTATTTATTTCCCTCGCGACACCTGCCGTTGTATTTCCCGTGTCTTGAACACAGGAACGGGTTTGAGTCACTTAAGTGTTTTAAAGATGACCATCTTTTTCAGAGAAAGGGTAGCAAACGCTTCACAGTAACGACAGGAGTGTTTTCTCGTTTCGACACGGAGCGTGGCGGCAGCCCGGGGTCGAAAAGAAGGGGGGAGAAGAGAGGGAAGAAAAAACAAAACAACCTCCTTTTACGCTGCTTCCAGTCTGTACAGAAAGACCAGCTTTCCCAGAGCGAGTCACTCCGGCGGTTGTCAGGCAGAAAGCCGAGCAAAGGGGGAGGTGTGTGTGTGTGTGTGTGTGTGTGTGTGTGTGTGTGTGTGTGTGTGTGTGTGTGTGTGTGTGTGTGTGTGTGTGTGTGTGTGTGTGTGTGTGTGTGTGTGTGTGTGTGTGTGTGTGTGTGTGTGTGTGTGTGTGTGTGTGAGTGCGTGCGTGCGTGCGTGCGTGCGTGTGTGTGCGTGCGCACCTGCTACGCGTCCCCGCTCCGTGTGCATGTGTGTTTATGAGCGTGGACGTGAACCTCTCAGGAACAGAGCGAAGTAGAGAAGCTGTAATGGCGAGAGACGGGAGTCAGAGGTGAACGGCTGAGTCATCTGTGAGATGACTAAACTCAAATTGCACATTAACCACTTCCAGAAAGCCGCCTGCTTCCTTTTTTTCCGCCATCTGTGTCACTTTTACTCCACAATGTGTAATCGATCACCAGTTCTCTCAGAACTGTTGAGGGTATGGGGGGGGGCAAACAGCTGAATTTTGTTTGTTTCTTGTTTACTCTCCTCCTCTCTTTAAAAATGACTCTTCTTGTTCCTGGAGGTTCTTGTTATTTTGCTTTGGGGTCACTTAAAATCTGATTAAAAGGTGTCGCCTTGTGTCTTAATAATGGTCACGAGATTAGTTTGGGGAAAAAAAAAAAACCAACTCAGCAAAAACCGTTTATTCGAATGCTATGGATGAAATTAGTCTTCTTTGGAAATAGAACATTCAGGGCCAGAAGTAAGCAGAACTGAAACATGCATTTTGTAAGAGGAGATCACCGATAACGTCACTGCGGTGGGGGTAAATTAATGAAAAATAAATTGAAAAGAACGATGAAAAAATACATTTATCTGCAGAATAAAAATAACCTAAAGACATATTAAGATACATGATAAAATCAGCAAATCCCCATGGGCTAACTGCTGTCCTACAAAAAAAAATCTGTCCAAGCATTTTTAAGTGAGCGCTGGAAGTAACGTAAGTAACGTAGAGTTCATATTCTACGAGATGGAAGTTTGAGTCCTAGTCATTTCAGATTTGATAAATAAAAGAAAAGAGCACTGGTAACGATGACATGTAGTTTGCTGGACGTTTAAAGCGCCCTCTACATTTTCGGGTTTAAATGAGCAGTGTGAGGCGCAACATAAACAAAACCAGGTCATCGGCTCGACTGTTTCTTATTTTTCCACAAGTGTGGACAGTTCAGGAAAGCTGGTCACAAGGACGGTCATGAGGGAAATTCACCTCTCCAGGCAGGAAGCTCTCACATGGCTCCTGTGACATATTTAAAGTTTGAAAACATTTGTGAAAAATCTCACGTTGGAGTTTGAAATGCTGAACGGAGAGTACATCTCCGTTAACTTAAAGAAACAAATATTTTTTTGACTGAATTTCGAGCCTTAATATTTCACTTCCAACCTCCGCAGCCGCCACTGGAGACATACCTGCCTACCAGCTGAGGTCCCCAAACTCAGGTCTGGCCCAGAGCATCGTGATGGCGGCATCGCCGGGCACCACGCATAGCCCTTCATCGCAGCACGCAGAGGAGATCACCCGCAAGAGGGAGGTCCGGCTGATGAAGAACAGGTTAGGCAATCACTTTTCCTCCGTGTCCTGAAATATTATATTTCAGGGAACTATAGCAAGATGTTAAAACACTTAGATGTGGAGTGAAAAACCATACTTCTGGGGCTCAACGCTCGGAGGCGCATACATAAATACTGCAGCTGACTGTTTACATTGTTTTCTAGATTTTATTTTTTATTTTTTTTTCAGTTTTTTTGCATAGACTTAGGGTGTACAATTTTGCTAATTCAATTTTAACAACCCGACGATAAGTCAAAGTTTTGAACAGCAAATTAATCTGACTTTTTTTTTTTAATGTAAAACATGGTGTGAAAAATTACCCCCAAATCAGGAAGAAAGCTTTTGTCAATAAGCAAGTAACTGAGTCCATGAACATGAACAAGTAGTTATTCAAAAGAAATTAGGTCAACATTTGCAAGCAATCCTGTAAACATCAGCAAGAAATTACATGGAAATGTGAAGTAACAAAATAACAAGACATTTTACTCTGAAAAAGACACAATACAAATACAAAGACTGTGTAAAAGTTTGTGAAAAATAAAGTAAAATGGTCAGAAAATCACCGAAAAAATTACTAAAATGTGATAAGAAATAGCCAAGGTTAATTGAAGATTTTTTTTTCTTCTTCGGTGTGACTTTCTGGACCTGAAAATTGGCCTAAAGTGTCCGACTGTAGAAAAAGCTGTGGTAACACCTGCACCGGTGGGGAAGCTGTGACCCAGATGAAGCCAGGACTGCTAACAAACAATAAGTGCATTTTGGTCGGTTTAGGAGCAGCGCTTTCTTTCGGAGCAAAGAGCTCAATTTTGTGGGAACTTTGAAATGTTACTTCCATCAAAATGAAATGAAATATGTATCCAGATAAAGAAAAAAAACAAAACTACCAAGATGAATGTAGCTGCGGTGAATAAATAAGAAATCGTCTCCCTCGGCCCGTGCAAGCTTGCATTTTTTAGCATCGAGGCGGAATTAGTTGTTCATGCCGAGACTCAACAAATTTTCCTTTCCTCCTCTTTCCTCTCCAGGGAGGCAGCCCGCGAATGCCGCAGAAAAAAGAAAGAGTACGTCAAATGTCTGGAAAACCGCGTGGCGGTGCTGGAAAACCAAAACAAGACCCTGATTGAGGAGCTGAAGGCACTGAAGGACATTTACTGTCACAAACCCGAGTAACGGGCGCTCAGCGGCGCCCTTTTACGAACTGCTGCATCAAAACAAACGGAAAAAAAAAGAAAAGACTCCGGAACAAAAACTGCTTCGACTGTCTTTGTTTCCCCGCTCACTCAGGCCTGGTTCACGCTGAAGTCAGAAGAAAGTCCAGTCACTTGAGCTTGCCGTTTTTTCGCTCTCGTTCAAATGTTGTGCGTTTTTGCATGTGAAGCCTCAAGTGTCCTGCGCACTCTTGCTCGCCGTTGCCGCCGTGCACCCAGACAGTGAGCCGAAGAAGTGGAGTAACAGGAAGAGGAAACGCAGGTGCTTCCTGATAACGTAGGGCTCCGACGTGGAGATCGCGGCAAAAAAAAAAAACAACCTATCGCCGCGTCTCCGAGGTCCGACAAGGTTTAGATCCAACACCAGCCTCATGAGTCAGCCTGACAACGATAAATGCCATTTCTTTTTTCATTCATGCTTAAAGTTTGGTGGTTTCTTCATTCCTTCCCGCAGAAACATTGAAGTGAGTGAGCTACATTCTGTCAACTTAATTTCTAGGTCGTAGAACGGGGAGCGTCCGCCAATGTTTTTTGGTTTTTTAATTTATCTGCTTTTTTTCCAGACCAGACAGTAGGACATTATCCGAGTCAGCAAAAGCCCAGAAGAATAATTTAAGTCGTTATTATTATTAGTATTATTGCTATCATTATTATTACTATTATTATTATTACTATTCTTATCATTATTTTCATTGTATTTGAAATTTTGGAGCTCGACCGCTCTCTAATCATGTCTCCACGGGGTCCACAAAGTCTTGCACCCAACTGCTTAAAAACTTGCAGATGCACTACCTGAAAGCAAAGCGCACCTGTCTGTTTGAAACTCGCCCCCAGAGGCGAGGTAAAAATTGACCTTCGACGCTCTGCCCAGAAACGGAGCCGACTGTCACTGATTCCACAGCCGATTGGTTTGAGCACAATAGCAGTGACCGCCTAGTTTTCAGGAAAAAATAAATCAACTGTTAGCTACTTTAACATCAGCAATTTCTGTTTCTAGCAACAACGCGCGATCGTCCTTTTTTGTCAAAAGTTGCTGTAAAGCATTCAGGTCGAATAACTAATCTCGAGAATCCGAGTAACCGACAAGAACCGTGAACAGCCATTTTGCCAATATCAGTATTATTTAAGATAAATTAATTTACAGTTAATTACTAAAACAAAAGGGAAAAATATACATTCAAAAAAAACGGAGAAAGCCAAAACGACATGTTTATTTGCTTTTGTGTCGGAATAAACTTCCCCATTGGGATAAAACCGTGTCCGGCAAAGTCTGATCTTATTTACCTTTTTTACCATTGGATAACCGACATGTCCAAATTACAAGGAAATCTGTTGTATCAACAAGACATCCAATTGTATGGATGATAATATTTCGTCCCACGTGTTGCCATGGTGAAGTATGTAAAACATTAATTTCATCTGCTGAAGGTCACTTTGAAAGTGTTTGCTCCTCCGTTTCCATGTCCACTGAAGTCGGCATCGATCATTTGTTTATATATGTAACATCCCAGCAGTCTTTGAATCCACCGGAGTGTGTTTCCACATGCACCAGCGAACCAGATTGGCTCGTTTATTCAAGTGGTCATATTAGCAACCCAGATTTTGCCCAATATTTTATTTTTAATTATTTGGTGAACATATTCAAAGTAAGCTCTTTTTTTTTTTTTTTTTCCCGTGTGTATTTGAAAAAAAAAAAAACAGGTCAACCACCGTGTTTGTTATGTGCTTGATGAGAAATCTATCTGGCAACGTAACGCATTTAAACACGACTATTGTCATAACCCGGCTTATTTGCCACTGAGGGATTACTGCGTGCTCGTAAACACTCCCAGTGTGGGACGAACCGGGGACCAGCAGCAATAGAACCCGGAAACAGCCGTCAGAGCTTGTTCGAAAGTGGATCGATGCCTGCACGAGTCCCGCGTCGGGGTCATCAGGTCAGACCGCTCCAGCCTCTTCTCTGTCGTCGGAAGGCACATAACTAACCGGACGCAAAGCATTTTCTAATCAAGAATAACATCACTATCGTACAAATTCTTTGTTTTTTTATTGATGGATATCAATTGTCTCATGGCACTGTACTTGATCCTGGTTAGGTGTAAATATGCTCTGTTTAAAGGGTGATGCCAATTATTTTTCTTTTGTTTTCACAAAAATTTGATTCTACTGACTCTCTCGTCAATGTCATTCTTGCAAAACCCGCTTTCCGCTTCAATAGTTTTGCTCCACTGAATATTTTAAAGTTGGGCCGGTAGAGAATCCCAGAAAGTGCACTCCAGCAATTTGGCTGCCAAAGCTCTTTAACTACCAGTTAGACAGTTAATTACCGTTTAGGCCTCGAAAAGAGTAAGTCAGTGCGTCGCAGCCAAAGCAGCTTGTCATGGTTTGTTTTCACAAACCTCCTGTGAGAAGGCAGGTGGTGATCGCATCCGGGTCTTTGATAACAACCGAGTGGGATTTCTCTACACTCGCCCCATCAAGTGGCTCCCTCTTTTACCAGGTGTCGTCTTTTCAGTGTACTTCCTCATTTAGATTGTAAAAACCAAAACTATTTTTGTTTGTCTAATAAAATATTCAAATGTAACACGGAGTCTTACTTTGCTTGCTTCTCACTCTGATTCCCGCTCTTCCGTCTGCTAGCTTGGGTCGGTATTGATGCGGGAACCGCATAAAACACAATCTGTGGTGATTCCAGGAGAGATATTGCTGTACTTTGTACTTCCAAAATCTAGAAATACTAAAACATTAGGCTTATTTCCAGGCAAACGTCTCCCAAGAAGAGGCATCCTATAGAGGAAAGGTATTAATTGGTAAAATATGTTGGTTTTTTTTTTCTAATTTTACATAATAAAGGTAATTTCTCCAGAATGCAAACAAAACTAATCGTTAATTCAGTCACTCTTTATGTGTGAAATTACTCTGCCTACTTTCTAAATGCAAGAAAGGAAAATGAAAATTCTCTCTCTTCTCTCTCTCTCTCTCTCTCTCTCTCTATATATATATATATATATGAATATGAATATATAATGTCAGCAACGTAACACAAACTTCACTCCAGGTGAAGATCTTTAAAAGTGAAAAATAAAACAAGCCTCTTTATTTCTAAGCTGCCAGTTTTAAAGCGAGTCTGTCTCCTATCCGGCTAAACGTATAAAAAAGAGAGAATCTAATGAGAGCGTTGTCATTTGAAGGTTTTGTAGGGTCCTGAAATATGCAATTTAAAGTGCTTGTAGCACCAGCAACTTGACGGATGAGTCCAACAAAACCGACTAAAAATGACCAATTTCTGTGCCTGTGGATGAAACACCGGCGGACAACAGGTGTCTGTTAGTATTTACTGCATGTGTGCAGAGAAATAAAATATCCTTAAATGTGGCTGGTGGTAAGCAAATGGGTTTCCTGCACTGAGTGAAACATAGTTTTTCAACGCTTGTCCACGGTTAGCAGAGGCTAATGCATAACAGAGAGGTGCTAATGTTTAGCCAGCGTGGCCCAGGTGCATGGAGGGGGTTATTTTGAGCAAAGGGTAAGTGATGATTATCAGAGATGCAGCTGCTATTTCATACCATAATGAGTCACTGGCAGAGTTCACAAAAGAGTTCATACGGCAACGAGGTGTTTCAAAAAGACTTAAAGATTCTTTGACGTGTCTCAAAGTGTCCAATAATGGGCTTTTCTGGTCCAAATTGCGCACAGAGTTGCAGCATCGAAACATTTCCGTGGTGATTTTTTTGTCTTTTTTACCGTGTTCATCCAATGTTAAAAGGCTCATCGCAAGAGAACCAATGTTTGACCTTTCCTTTCTGTTTCACGTCGTCTTGAATCTCGGTTGTGTAAAAGCAATGAATAGAGCCAAGGCCAAAGCCACAACACACAGTGTACTCACAACTGACGTCAATGCTAAAGTATACAATGCCGCTGCTGCAGACCTTTCGCTACGCTGCAGTACAAACATGGGTTGCCGGGGGCAACGATTTCATAGTTCTCTCTAGCATGGTACACATCAAAGTTTGGAAACATACTGACAAGTTTTGGGGGTTTTTTTCATGAAAGTTTCTGTGACGGGTGAAGGGTCAACCCTGGTATTTAAAACAAACAAAACACAAACACACACTTTTGTTCAACAACCAGTCGTCGATCCGTTTCAGGGACGCGCAGGATGAACACTGTTTATTTCAAAATTACACTTTAAATGGAAATTTGAACAAAAGAAATCAAGATACAGCCTCACTTATTTCATTCTCTAACAAGTAACTTTTTATTCTCTATCTTTTAACTTATTAAGAGTTTTAAGTTGAATTTTCCGTCATTTCATCTGTTCTTTGAAAAACTATTTGTCCTTTTGGGGTTCATGGGTTCTTAATCACTGCCTCAACTGTGATTTGCAGAATTTTTCTCCCTCAACAAACGTCCGTGCATTGAGAACGTCTCCATGCGCAGTTCTCGTTCCTGTTCTCGGTGACCCGAAGCACTTAATAACTACCCGAAGCCATAAAAACACGACCGACTTCACCGTGCACTCCGGATCGTGTCCACGTACCCTCCGGCTGTATTTATCGTCTTTTATTCCTCAAGGTCGATCGGGTTTTTACGGCATTCGAACTTTCAAAAGAGGAAAGTTAAGTCTCAGAAAAATAAAAATAAATCAAATTGCTCTGTGACAATAGGTAGTTGTGTGTTATTTGCCAAGAGTGGGCAACGGAACGCTCCTCAAATTATTTGTTGGGGAAAAAAAAAATGAGAGGAGTTTGCAATCTATTTATGTATGTATTTATTTTCCCTCACAGCAGTGCCAAAATCCAGCAACTGACGTCTGAACTTGTGCATTGGATGTTTTTCAACTGTTCTCCCGTTGGGCTTGTTTCACATTGGTTCAGGGGCCACGATGAACCCCCCGGGGGGAGCGGCAGCGAGACGTAAATACGCCGAACAATTGCCCCAACCAGATACCCTAACAGTGACCCTAACCCAAGTTTGGCGATCCGTGCCGGACCACATGACATTTGGCTGAGGAAACTGAGGAATCAACGGCGGGGGAAAAAGTTTACTATTTCGTTCCAATCGTACGGAAAATTTATAGGGGAACCAAGAGCGCTTTAACCTGTCGCCTTCCCTGCGCTATAGTTCCCCGCGCACTTACAGACGGCATATTATCAAAATACAGATTTGGCCTTTTTTCATGCCCGTTTTGGGTCGTTTCAATTTCTGAACAGAGAGTGAGAAAATGAGCCCCCTCAGGTGATAAATGAATTTAGAGCGTAAACCCATGATGTGGCTTTAACAGTCAAAGCTTTGGTTCATTTCAGAATCACAATCGCAGTCACAATCTCCGGCAAGGTACGACACCAGAGGAGGTGGATCAAAATTAGTAGTTTCCATGGCAACCTCTGAGACGCATCTTTAACCTTGGAGGAATTGAGTGCAATAAAGGCAGTCATAAGTGGGTTTTGCTTGATTAAAGTGGGATCGGCGGTTTTCTCTTTTGTGTTCACGCTCATGAGAGCGCAAGAACACGCCGTACCAGCGGGTGAAAGTTGAGTTTCCTCTCATGAGGGGACTCGCACACGGAAAAGGGAGACTTTCGTTTTTAATCTTCATTCGACGACTCCGGAAAACATCTGTTTGTTCTTGATGTGTCGCACCAAATCGCATGGGCATGAAGAGGAATGACGAAAAGCGATGGGAGGGCTCGGAATGAAAGAAAAATGGGAATATTGGGACAGTTTTCTTTTTTACGAAAATGCGACGTCAGCTCCGGCAATATTTCTTTTATCCTGATATGGAAACGTATGACCCAGGTTTTAACCGAGTATGACGTTCATCCAAGAACTTCCCATTAAGACTGTTGCAATGAACCCACAAAAGTACATTACCAGGAAAGGTACTGTAAAAAAAAACAAACAATACTAGGTTATTTTCAAATGCATTAGTGGAAAGTTTAACTTGGTTTTGGTGAGAACAAAACACAACTGGAAAAGTGCGTGGGAGTCTCTTTAATATTTTATTTTGTTGCCATTCAACCATCTTCATGGCCTTTAGTCCACTGAGGCTGGAGTGGAATTTTCCACCTAGAGACTAACCGCCTCCAAGCTGTGAGAACGAGCCCCACTGCCTTGACAACGGAGCCCGGCTGTGGAGATGGATGGGGACCTCTAGCGGCCAACTGGCGCTACTACAGCACACAACCAGCTGGACACACGATTTTCTTCACACATAAAGTACAGATATTTTTGGTATTCTTTAACTATGACTTTTTTTTTTGTTTGAATTGAACCTTTATTTTACCAGGAAGTTCCACTGAGATCAGAAGTTTCGTTAGCGAGGGAGACCCCGCCGAGAAAGAAGCCCGTGACATAAAACACAAATGAATGGCTCCATCACAGATGAGCACATGAACGGCAACGCGAGGGAAAATAAAACAGCATTGAGGCACAGAGGTCTCTACGGTAGAAACAACGATATTCCTCCTTTATTGCATTCTTTGTGATTCTGTTAAAATCAAAAATTGAAACAATTTCACAGATTTTTGGACAGATGGAAAACTAGCAGAGGTAGTAGAAACATTCAGGGAGTTTAACCCACGTACCTCACTGCATCTCTTCCTTTCTACATTATTCTTATATATACATTATACACACACACACACACACACACACACACACACACACACACACTCATGTGTGTATATATGTGTGTCTATATGGAGGCAGATGATTGGCTGTGACCAAAGAAGGGAACAGAGGCCGGTCATTGTTACAGATTCCAAAGTTGAAATTTTCTCATTATTGCTTCACACCACTGTAAAATGTCACGCACGGTCCAGCTGGCAGCGGCGATTGTCCTCCACTGTTATGCGTCTTTAAATCGTAGAATTACCAGCTGCGCCAGACGGTTCACCGGTGACGTACTGGGTGGTCCTTCTCCTCACGGTTCTGGGGGGGGGTCATCTTGTTTCTGGAATGCAAAGTCAGAAAAGATCAGATGAGCTCAGCTCCCGAGAAGGCACCTTGTGTTCCTCGGTGCTGCCAATGTGCAACTCGATTATTGCACCACAGAATCCCGACAAAGTGTTCCGACCCAAATGCTATTTGTTTAGACGATGGTTTGAAGTCAGCGGCTGAGGAGCCAAAGGTCCCGTGCATTCAGTGCCGGTTTCCATGTCACGGAGGTTTGTCCTGGACTGATTTTTGGATAAAACCTTGGATGGTAGACAAGTGAATGTCAAGCCACGCAATTCTTCAATTGTAAGACAATGTCAGCAACTCGTCAACCTGCTTATTTTAGCTTAAAAATGACCGCTGTCGTGGAGACCCTTTCACACCTAATCACGATAGAAGCACCTCTCGAGAACTTCCATCTTTCATCGTGGAGTTTTTCAAGCGTTTCCGCGATGAAGTTAGTCAAGCGTTCCACATGTCCCCCAATCCTCAGGTTTTCTTTTCAAAAACGTGTCGTTGCCATAAAGGTCGGCTTGGTCATGTATTTAAAACAAACAACATTGATGATGGGGTTGGATATCAAATGCGGTGAGAAGGTCCCTGGTTCAATTCCAACAGGGGGCCTTTCTGTGAAGATGTTGCGTGTTCTCCCCCCCCGGCTCCCCCGGGCCACTGACAACTGGGGTCGGCAGCCCCGAATGCAGGATAAGCCGTATGGATAAAGAATAACTTAATATTTCGTATAGTATCACAACTTACTTCTGTTTTTTTTTTCATTTTTAGCTGCAAAAAAACAAAATATAGAACAAGAGTTGCAAGAACAAGATGAGACGAGATGTAGTTGAATGATTCAGTAATTGGGAAATAGTTTTGCAGCGGCAGCAGCAGCAAGACATACAAGGACAAGACAGTGGCAAGCTAAAAATAAAAATCAATATGTAAATAAAGTAAGATAAAATAAACTCTGCAGTGTAAAAGCAAAAAGCACACGTGTCAAACTCAAGGCCCGCGGGCCAAATGTGGCCCGCCACGTCATCCTATGTGGCCCGCGAGAACGTCTTAAAAGGTCTGATTGTCCGAAAATAAATAAGTCGAACGCATGCGTTCATCAGAAACTACATTTCCCACAACCCGTGCCGATCATGTTCCCCGATAAGTGACTGCATCCCGCCGTTAGATCGCAGTGGATCCTCATCAATGCCATTTCCAACAAGTGGAACTGAGAAATACAAACGATCCCTAAATGTCCAGGAGGAGAAAAGTTGATGCAGATGGAAGGTTGCTTCAAGATAGATGATTGTGCTCCGAGGAGGAAAACCGGTATGTCTTTTGTGCCGTGAGCCGCTGGCGGCTGTCAAAGAGGACAATCTACGTCGGCATTTCGACATCGAACAGGAAGCTAAGTGTGCCGAAGTTAGTCTTCCAGAAAAACATCAAATTGTTCAAGAATTAAAAGCCAAACCACGACGGCAGCAGAATGTGTTCACGAAAACCACATCCAAAAACACAGCGGCAGTGAAAGCTCGCTTTACTGTGGCTGAAGAAATCAGTCAAAAGGATTTATGTTGTAACAGAGCAACTGGTAAACATCATTTTTTACATTTATGCAAATGCATATGGAACAATTTGGACTTGAATGAATAATAAATTCAGAGTTATTTAACATGAATGAGGAGTTACATTTATTTCACGTTACTTTTGGTTACGTTTAGTTACATTCATACTGTTGCCGTTCCATGTGGCCCTTTGAGGGCCACCGTCATGCTGACGTGGCCCTCGGTGAGAATGAGTCGGACGCCCCTGGTATAAAGTATAATCGGAGAAAAAAAAGAAAAACAAAAAAACATCTCTACATATTTAGCGAAATCCACGATTGAATGATGAGCAAAGTGATCAATGTGAAGTAGCGCAGTGACTGATGAGAGGGAGTTGCTGTCGAGGGCTATGAGGCCGGAAGGATTTCCTGTATCTGAGAAGCTGCTCCTCTGGCTCTCCAGTGTGAGGCGGAGGGGGCCGTCCGGGTTGTCCACGATGGATGACAGCTTCTTCAGCGTCCTCCTTTCCACCAAGGTCTCGAAGTCCTCCACCCTGAGACCGATCACACAGACAGCTCTCCTGATGACCCTGCCTCGTCTGTAGGAGTCTCAGGCTCCGGTGCTGCTCCCCCAACGCACAGCCGCCAAGAAACATGACGCTGGAGACGACTGACTGATAAAAGATCTCATCCATGAGAGGATCTGAGATCATCAGAGCTTCCTGAGGAAGTCCATTCTGCTCATTCCTTTCCTGTACACAGACTCGGTGTTGGATCTCCAGACCCGGGGAATCAACACCCAGGCGCTGCCAGTGGTCGTGATCCCTGCTGGTGTAGTATCCTGACCACTGGAAGAAGTGGAAGCTCCAACATCAAGACGAGGAAGCTCAAAGTCGGAGGCCCACTTGAATGTAAACCCCGGCATTCCCTTAACCTTTGCAATATTCTTCGATGCAGTAAGTAAGTCACAGGTATACCAAAAAAAAAAACAAAAAACATATATATCTAAATAAATGGCAATACTATTTCCACCCATCATGATGAATTTTACTCACGGAGGCCTTTTCTCGACATATCACACAAAATCTTTTGGGTGAGTGACAAGAGCAACGAGTAAAAAGTACACTGACGGATACAATTGTGTTGCAGCTGCTTGAAGAAGTGGTTCAAATATTAATGCGAGGATTTAACGTCGATTTTTACTCAACACCAAGAAAGTGACTCGTGTTCTGTCTGGTCAGAAGTTTGTGTGTCCAAATGTATGGCCATTTCCGTTGCTTTACCAGCAGATGTCACAACTTCCCCGGTACGGCACTAAAACTACAAAATACTACAAATAATTTAATTTATATGCCTATTTACTGGGGCATATTTGAACGTATTAGAAACTGACTGCACATAAAATATAATCATTTGTAATGACAGTGATAATGACCAATTGTGTGAAACATTTATGATGACATCATTTGACGAACCACAAACACAGTAGGCGGTGAACAATGTTTTTAGGCACAACAGTTCAACAACAAACAAGACAAATGAAACTAAATGACGCTGTCATTTGCCCATTTTGAACAACCCGTTGCCCTCATTACAACAAACACTATATGTTTAGATTTTTTTTCTTGGAAGTTCACATAAAAAGAAAAGAAAACATAAATAAATACGTACATAAATAACGTTTCCGCCCCCACAATCTTAGGGTTCATGTTGCGTTTTGATTTTTTAAATTTTCTTACATTGAGCTCAGTTTGCGAGCGACATTTGTGACGTCATGGGAAGTGAAACCAATGGCAGCCCAGTCATAAGAGGGCAAAAAAAACTGCGATTTAAAAGGTCCGGGTAACACACACACACACACACACACACACACACACACACACACACCTGACAACATCAACATTTCCTCCCACATGATATGATTCATCATTTTTCAGTCCCATAATTATCCAGATTTAGAGAAAAAATGCAGATAAAATGCATTGAATAAATATGCATACGCATATACATAAACACACAAACACATATATATAGATATAGATGTATGAAAAAAAATTATCATATGTATCACCACTATCACATTTTTTGCATCAAAGTGATGAATATTTTTCCTACGTGTCAATAAAAGGGATTCCCAACTAGTATCTATAAAATTACCCGTATGTTGGTCGTTGAATGCAATTCCATTTTTTACAGTACGTTTTCAAAAAAAAAGAAATCAGTCTTCTTTATTTTTTTTTCAGTCATTCACGTTTCAATGACTATTAATTTCATTTGTTTATTTCTAACAAGCATTAACGCTGACACACGAGTTCCTCATTATTATTCCAAAAAGGCAACTGAGTGTTTCAAAAATGCCCGCAAACGCGAGTTCTATATTTATCTGCCATATCAGAGACGCGGCCGCCATCCCTCCCTCGTTGGTAACCACCCCCTTGAACCGGAACCGTTTCCCGGGATCCTCAGCCCTCCCTGCCGGTCCCTCGCCGCGACGTCCAGCTTCGCCGCCGAGCGCCCGTCCGCCCCCCTCCTCCGCCCCCTCTCCCCGGGGGATGCGTCCCCCCCTCCGGGATGCCTCGGGAAGCGGAGTCGGCTCGGAGCGCCAGCCGCTGGAAGTGACTCGGACGACCGACGGAGGCTCGACGGGGCGCCGCCGCCGCGGATGCGACCTCCCTCCGCTCTCCGGCGTTCCGCGGTGAAAGCGAGCGGCGAGCGGCCGGTTCCGGCGGGGAACCATGGGGAGCACCACCTCTTGCTGCGTGCCTTCCAGCCCCAAGCTGAGCAGGAACACCCACTCCCGGCTGGAGTCCTACCAACAGGAGTCCGAGCTGAGCCGGGAGGAGACGGGATGCAACCTGCAACACATCAGCGACCGGGAGAACGTCGACGGTAAAACCCCAAGTTGTTTTTACTCCCGTGCATTTTGACTCTGCCAAGAGTCACATAACGTGATGAGGACTGCAAAACTAAAGCATCTGCAAAGATCAGATCAGATCAGATTGTCACTCGTCAATTGTCACTGCAACATTACAGGGTAGAAAAGTGTGCAAATGCTAATAATAGAAAGAATATGCCAGTAAAGGATATGGATACAAATGAACGTACGATATAATATACAACAGAATAGAAACTATAAAAACAGAGAAAAGAAATGCCTGGTGCCTTGTTATAGCAATAACAAGTGTCCAGCGGGAGATGTGGGTAGCAAATGAAATGATA
The DNA here is from genome assembly GCA_901007705.1 of Fistularia tabacaria. Taxonomy (NCBI): domain Eukaryota; kingdom Metazoa; phylum Chordata; class Actinopteri; order Syngnathiformes; family Fistulariidae; genus Fistularia; species Fistularia tabacaria. The sequence continues at coordinate 150,993 of CAAKHD010014132.1, forward strand.
ATAAGTACGGTGTCCTGGAGAAAGTATGAGTATGATCTATGAATATTGCATGGAGGAGAGTGGTAGGAAGAGATGAAGGTTGTAGGGGAGTGTAATTTTTTTGGTGAGGCCTAAAAGCTGCATCAACATGGATGGGGCAAAACCATTGGAAACACTGCAGATAACTAGATATGGCACAGGAATAGTAGTCCCATGTGCTTTCTGAAGGCCCAAAATACAGCTGAATATTGAAAAAAAACAACCAAATACATCTTACTTGAAGCACCATCTCAGCACTAGAAGCCGACCAGGTCGTATTTGAAGTGATTTGATAAAATCAGATTGGAGCTGCTTTCCGATGTCGTGATACTACAGCCAATATCACTATCAAACCCTGCAACTGACGTCGGCTTATTTTTCAGCCGGGGGCGGAAAGATGCGGGTCAGACAGACGCCTCGTTAGATACATATATATATATATATATATATATATATATATATATATATATATATATATATATATATATATATATATATATATATATATATATATATATATATATATATATATGTATATATATATTTATACTTGCTAGGTTTATAACTTTAGAAACAGTTCTGCTCGTGCCACAAATCCCACGGCTGCAGCTGCTGCACTTTGCCATCGTCAACCAAATATCACCGTGTACACAGCGCAGCTGACGGTCTGAGTAAAACAAACCGATCGGATCTTGTAAGTACAAAGTACCGATGTGTAAAGTTTTTTTCGTATCGTGAATAATAACTGATACTGACGAGCGTCATTTCGTCAGATCTCTGCTGAACTGCGACACAAACTGATTTTATGAGCAAAAAAGTCAACGTGACTCACACGGCTCAAATAATGAATGGGATAGTAGTGTCATTGTTTAGTCTCGGGTGACCCACGGTCGACCTTTCAGTGACCTCTTTTTGGACCTTAGAGATGCTATGGAAGTGACTCCTTTTTGTCGGGGATGCACAATTTCTGATGTTCTTCATATATCGAGCGAAGACAAGGAAATAAAATCCACCAGAATGATCAATATTCAAATCGGATGATGCAAAATGGGCCAAATTGTCAGTTTTGATGTCATTATGTCGAGCTTTTTTTTGACATTTCGGCATCGTTCGGAGGACGCGCCGGAGCCAGCTCCGACATACGCCACTGTTTGATATCTGTCGCAGCTCAACATCTTGACATGGTTTTTTTTTTATGATCATAAAAAGAAAGAAAAAAGAAAGACATTGTCCTAACCGTCTGAGTGAGACGGAAATCCGATTGATGCTAAAATTCAATCTCGGCCTCGAGTCAGACTCCGTCATCAATGGAGATATAAATATCATGTTGCGCAGACTTGGAGATCTGGACGTTTGTATGATATTTTGGTTTGCCGGCAACACTCGATCGATTCTTCACAATGAAATGGCCACCACTGGACAGCCAGGCACTGAATTTCCACCCCTTTGCTAATCGAATCCCACCGGTGACCGTTTGCATCAAAGAAACCCAAACGCAGCCATTTACCGAAAGCACGCCTCCATTCCGCAGCTGGTTTCAAGCTAAACCGCAGGTCGGTCGGTGAATTGTTCTTTTTTATGCTTCAAGAGAAGTTGAACCCCTTTTTAAACGGAGGAAAATGTACAAATTGTTTGTGCTCAACCTTCCACATAGGGACAATAGAGAACAGGGAATCAGACTGTGTCAGGAAATCAGTGCATCTTCAATACCAGAATTCCCGCGCGGTCCCATTTCTAAAGAACATTGAACTGTGCAGATGACATATCTGCACACGTTGCCCGCCTGATACGCCTTTACCAATACAAAAGAACCGAAGACGATTTCCCCGGATTATAGAAACCTGCGGCTTAGTCACGTAGAGGGAAAGCACGTTGGCCTTTTCGGAGCGTTTCGGAGTGATTGTCTGAAAGCTCTGGGTGCAGCAGGACCAGGAGGGAGTCACGTGGGCACCAATCCAGCAGGGAGACATGGAGTCGCAGACGCCCTCCTGTTCACGCAGACTGCTTTGTGTCGCTCTTTGTTTTCGTTCCGTGCATAAAAGAAACTGAAACTATGGAACGCAGGGCTGCAACCCCCCCCCCCCCCCCCCCCCCCCCCCCACCCCCCACACCCCCAAACCCCCACCAACCCACACCCACAACCCCCCACACAACCCCACCCCCCCC
>CAAKHD010014132.1:158537-173345 GCA_901007705.1 Fistularia tabacaria
CCTCGCCGCGGTCTCATTTTTTTTTCTTTTCTTTTGGAACTTCCCCCCGCGGTCGCTCCATAAATTCTTTAAATCTCCAAAGTTTTTTTTTTTTTTTTTTTTTTTTGCAAATTAGAGGAACTCGAGTCAGATCTTTAAAATATCGTATCACCGGATCACTTTTTTTAAAAACTTTAATGGTCCTCTCTGTCTGAATCGGTGCAGCTATTGACACGTAGGAATGCCTACGATGGCGGCTCTGCGATGCTCCCCCCCAGAGCCAAATGTTGGCAGCTGCTTAAATATCCAGCGTCTTACAATTTCCGACCGATCCTGCTACTCTGGCAGGGTTTCTCACGCAGCCAGTGTTTAGGGAGGTAAGGTGGTAGATCATGTTCTTAACAAGGAGAACCATAAATCCCCAGTAAAAACCTACATGCGGCTAAAATGAATCAGCAGCATTTTTTTTTTTTCTACAGTGAGGAAATTGGAGCTAAAAAAAGAATCATTTCCATTTTATAAATAAAAAAAAAAAAAGCGAGATATTTTACCCTGAAGATATTCAATGTCTTCGTGTTTTATGGGTAAAATATGTTTTGTGATGCTAAAAGTGTTCGCTTGTGCAAAATGTTTTAGCATTTTCTTATTTTTTTTTCCTAACTAACGGATCTCACCTCCGCCATCTCAGTCCGACAGATTAGATGCCTTTTAAATTCAAAATGCTAAAATAGAATCCGCGTCACGGTTCTCCTTTCAGCTGAAAAATATCTAAAAATACCTAGCTTCTATCCATGAGACCCGTGTCCTGGTAATATTGATCAGCTGCCTGGCACTCCATTTATCAGGGATCAAACATCCCCGATCAGCATAGGGCTTTATTTCTTTTTTCCTTTCTGCAGATTTCTGATTGGCTAATGACCAGATTCCTTTTTAACAGTTTTGTCAAAGTGCAGATTTGGCAGGTTTATGTCATTTCCACATTTGTAGAATGCATATTGCATTTCGCCTCAACTGAGCTCCAACACAAGTCTTCGACTCGACCGCACGCATCGGTTTTGACCGTCCAAGATACCGCACAAAACCCATTTGATAATTGAGGTGTTAAGACAACCAGCTCATTAACACATCAGAAGCGGCTGTCACATGTTTGGTCCCTGCCATTATTTCCCTCTCATCAGTCTCACGGCAACAGGCTGCAGAATACATGAAAATGTGTTCCAGCCAGGCATTGCCTCCAACCACGGGCTTGTAGAACCGGGGAATAATTAGAATCAGCCGAAACGCATCGTCCTGAAAAGCGATCTTGAAATCGTGAAACGAATCGCCCCAAGAAAATCAAGGCAGGACCTTCAGTTTAAGGCCAGGATGAGGGAGAATATTAATAACACGAGAGCCTACAAAAGAGGAAGACATGTTTAAAAGGCCAGATTTTTGTCTTTTAGATACTTTTAAGATAATTTCATGTGTCTCTCTTGTGCTTGACAGAGTGAATTTATTGTTTCGTATCAGACGTGTGATCAGAACACAACAATCACGAATCCTCAACTTACTCTTTTGCATTTTCTCTGCATTACTTTTCTTAAAATTTCCCTTTTTTTTTTCTCTTCACTATCTCAGCCTGAAACTTACTTATATACAGTCGGAGTGGAAAAAGAAAAAAAATCCCCATTTGTTCGATTTAAGAGGCCTCATCAAGTCCAATCACCGTAACCGGCACACACACACACACACACACACACACACACACACACACACACACACACACACACACGGACGAGGCAGTAGCTGTGTGCTGGTGCGCTGCTCTCCCAGCTCCGTATAAAGGCAGTTCTATTGGAGGTGAAAATATAGTGGAAAACAACATACAATCAGCGGCCGACGACGAGAAGAACAAGAGCTGTGCTTTGCTGATGATAGACAATCCTTCTCGGGGGTCAGCGTGTTCACATGAAGAGGGTCCTCCGTTGATTTATTGACTAGCAATGAGCCAGTAATTTACTCCGCCGTCCTCTTCCCCGTCTCACTAATTATCACTTCAGATGAGGCTGTTGGCTTTGAGCCTCCAAAGTAGAAAACGCTTGAAAAGATGCTGTGATTCACAAGGCTGACAGTTTAGTTGTTTTTTTTTGGTTTTTTTTTTTTACATTTCTCTTTATATGGGCCGATTCTCAGAACTAAAACGCCGTTCTGGCTGAGAAGATGTAAATAAACACGCTCGCAGCTCGGCGCGTTTTCCGTCGATGCATGTTTTGTTTACACGGCATTGTGCGACCGCCACAACGTCGCTGATGGAAAGTCAGGCATCGTAATGTCTGTGCTGCTTCAGCTTTCCGGTTTAAAATGTCAACAAGTTGAGCTTCGTCTCCCGGGGTTTTAGAAACGTCTTCGTCGACGAGGACACGTTTTGTTTGGTTATTTATTTTTCTCGACGTCATTAGCGTTGCCGCTAAATCTCTCATCACTCGGGATCCACAAAAATGCAGCGTCGAGAATTACTAATATTTTGTCTGGAAATCGTTTGGTCTGTTCCGTGTTCCGTTGTGTAAATTATACTTCATTATCATCATCATCAGTAGCTGTTTTAATAAAGTGGATTCATTCTATTTTTACACCGATTGATATTATTTTGAATTTAGATTCAATCAATGGAATAAGCAGTGATCATATCACAGATTTTTTTCAATTTTGCTGGATTCTTACCATTTGTTTTGTTGTGTTTTTATAATTATTAATATATATTATGTTATTTAATGTGATTACACTGCTATCAGAGGGACTGCCTTGTCTGTAGCATTTTGTTTTTGTTTCGTTTAGATTATTTGACTTTGATGAAGTTGAATTTTCTTTGCTCCCGTTAGTTTTCTTTTCTAAATGCGTCGAGTTTCGTGTATCGTGACACAGTCCCTTTTGAAGCCTCTTTTTAACAGGACCAGATATTTTATTATTTTATTAAAAAAAAAAAAAAAAAAATCTGAAAAATCATCAAGAAATTGCCATTTATTCTTTTGTCAGTGTTTCGGCATGTAATTTCCACTCCGAAGCAAATATTGTGATTAATAGACAAAAAACAGTTTGGGTTATTATTTATTTATTTTATTTTAATGGTTTGTTTGTTTCTGTCTTAAGATTCAGCCTTCGCTTGCTCCATTTTATCAGGACAAACAGGATTTAAATCCCAACTTTCAATGCTGGGAACCTGCAGAATCTTTCATCACCCCCCCCCCCCACACACACACACACACACAAACACACAAACACACAAACACACACAAACACACACAAACACACACAAACACACACGTTGATCAATTCGGTATATTGAACTTTTTCCTTTTTCAGAGGGAATATAATTAGTAGCAGTGATTCTGTTTGCCCCTGGGAAGAATCTAGCTATTTTCTGAAGGTTTGATAGCTCTGGGAAAATAATAGACTTGAAAATGCATCTAATTGAATCGTGAGCGTTAATAGACACAATTATATATAAACATATACACATATATGGGCTATCATTGAAACCCCCCCCATGAAAAAAACACAAATGTAAAAATGTTTTTTGCCCTCACTCAATGGATATAAGATAAGATAAGATAACTTACGCAGTTTGTGAGTTTAGACGGAGACTATTTTCAAGGTGCGAAAACTCCGTACTGCCAACTAAGCTGTGATTAAAAATACATTTGTTCGTAAATCGTTACTTGATAAAAAAAAAGCCAATGCACTTGCAAATAGTTTGTCCAATTGTTTTGATCGTTAGTTTGGTCATACGTACAGTCTTTGTTTGTGGTCATTTGCAAATCATTGTTTTTCACGTAAAGAAATGACAAATAATTTACTGGAAAAGGTTTCATCGAGACATTTGCAAAAATTTCTTTGATATGATATTCACACATCCCAGAAACTGTCAAATGCCTTGAAATCGCTGTTACCAAACTGAAATACATCGAAAACCATCTCAGTCTTTCAAAGATGAAACATTCAAATGTCAATTTTGACATACATGAATCCTGCTGCAATAATATTGGTCATTTCCTACTTCTAACTTGTTCTTGTTTGTATCGCACTTTGATGAAAAATGCTTTATTATTATTGTGAACATTGTTATTCATATTTATTTTTAAAGCTAAAGACCTCGTAATGGAGGCCAACATACAGCATACGTAAAGAATTGTTGAACAAAAACTCAGAATAAAATACAGTTTCGTACAAAAATATAGTTCTGCAACAATAATAACAACAGCAGTAAAAAAAGAATAAATGATTCTTAGAATAATAACAAACATAAAAAAATACGAATAATCATCAGTGTTGTTGTCATAGTTCTTCTTCTTCAACAACAACAACAACAATAATGATAATAATAATGATAATAATGATGATAACAATAGTAAATGCTAATGACAAAAGGTGTTTCACTGGCCATGATGATGGAATTCAGACTCTCCTCTAAGGTGAGACCAGTGGAGGTGAACATGGATGACTGGACAGTGAACATGCTCTCTGCCTGTGCAAGAGTGATTCAGGCTTCATGCGACCGCAGCCGCAAGAAAAACAACGGGATCACATGCAGTCACTGCGCATCATCCTCTCTGGTGCTGAGAGGAAAAGAATCCCAGGGGGTGGAGCCTAAACAGTACATTACAAAGAGGAAAACTTGGGATAAAAAAAAAAAAGAGAAGGTTGTTGATGGTGATTATTTTCTTAGCAAGGATGTCTGCTAAGACCATAAGAGAAAACATAAATAAAAGCTAATTTTAGGCTAATAGTTAACATGTAACATTTAGTATAAATGTGGCTGCCCAGAGTACGGCTCTGTGTGAAGCTGACACAGATGTTTGTCGAATTTTTGGTAATGGACAGCATTACTAAAATGTAAATCATCGACATTCGACATCGAGTGCCGAGCTGAGCTTTTAATAACATACTCCGGAGTCGTAATTACACATTGAAAAATGTTTAACGGTTTCTAACAGAGTCACTCTTGTTACAAAAAGTAGGTTAAACTCGAGCAGAGAAAGTGGATCATCATGGTTTTCAGAAGTCACTCAGCAAACGGTCTCGGTCTCCCTCGCTCAGTCAGCCAACAGAAGCAGTGTGACGATGTCGAGCCCATTTCGGTATTGCAATTCATTTCCTTATTTTATTTCTCTCTAAAACAATAGATAGATATTAATTTGAGAAAAAAATGTAGATGTATATTTTTCTTTCCATTTTTTTATAGCATAATACCATACTTATATTTCTTTCTCGTTTCTGCTGCAGCTCTGCCAAAAACCTGACTATTTTCAGCTTCTCAAAAAAAAATCCCTGGAAATATAGGTGCTCCGAAACATCTAATTGGAGTTTCTAATTCCGGACTACCTCGTAATAATCATGGAAAGACTGAACTTGACAGTGTTACATTTTCGATTTTTACTTGTCTTATTTGAGCACGTGCAATGGGCACACTTATTGCTCACTATTGCACATCCGGCTGCTATTTCACGGCACTTTAGTGTGCAAACTGGCTCATAGTTCTATCCTCGCAGTTTGCATTCCTGCATAGTTTATATTTCTATTGTATATCTCACACAGTGCCTTTTAAAAACTGCTTGTATTGCACTGTTATGCACTTATTTATTCAAAGTAATACGACGTTCACGGTAAGACAGCAGAAAATGTATTTCGTTTTAAAGGGGAAACACATTTTCTCACTGTGCACACTTCAAACACTCGGAGTCCTCAGTCGTTTTTTTCCAACTTTCGAGTGCATCTCCAGAAAACCCGTGAAAGGATGTGCAACTTTCGTCATGGCTCGACGGGCCGAGGCGGCGCAGGACTGTTTTCAAAAAGATAAGCCGTAGGTGGTGAGGGTTACACTGCTACCGCGGATGACGTTTTGGTTCAAGATACATCGTGACACGGATAGATAATGAGCACGGTGCGCGTCGTCCGGTCAGCCGAGAGCAGGATGCGCCTGTTGTTAATTCATTATGTAATACGGACAGGCGGATGAGCTTCTCTTGTTTCACTCGGGAGAAACAGTCGAAGTTGACCAAAGGCGTCACATGACAAATGAAACACTTGACACCAGATGTGGTTCGGGGATTCAGCGGGTAAATGTGGACACCAGGCCCGACAGGTCCCGTCAGAAAAATGTCTCCTCACTCTGGACAACCACGGAACACAATCTTTGAATTTTACTTCAGCTATTCCTAGGGCTGGTATTTATGTTATTTAGCGTTAGCAGCAGATAATGTGTCATATCGGAGTCAGCGAATGGGAAAATAACTTTTCCCGACGTCTTTTATACACACGACTTCAGTCATTTAAGATAAGAACCATCCTCCAGGCCATTTAAAAAAAAAAACTCCTTCATATAATCCAGGAAACTTTTTCAGATACTTCCTTGCAAAGAATCGTCATCATCATCATCGTCATCGTCATCATCATCAATTTTTAATTTTGATTATTATCATTGTACATTTTTGATTATATTTCTTGTTGCTTGTTGGATAAGTTCTGACCATTTTTTTGATAATGAATTGCTTTAAAATAGTGCTCTTGAACTAATTATTGCTGTTAAAAGGCAAAATAGTGGTTTATTCAATCACCTCTGTACATTTTTAATGCCCTAAAAACAGCGAGGAGTAAAACCCAAACTGATTTGAAAGCCTTCTAAATATGCATGAATGTTCAATGATTTTGTAGATACAAAAATTGCACTGTCAAAAATAGGTAAGTGGGATAGAGAGCAATGAAAATACGTTGATAATAGACTCTTTAGTAAATCCAAAAAACCTTCTGTCAAACAATATCAAATGATAATTTGGTGGATGACATGTTGTGTTCATGTCCAATCCAGTGCCCTTCTGAGAAACACCTGGCTCGATGTCTTGTGGCATAGATCGCTCGCCACTTTAATGTGCAAACTCACGCATAGTTCTATCTGCACAGTTTGCATTTCTATTGAATGTCTCTCACACTGCCTCTTAAAAACTGCTTATTTCTTCATAGATATAGAGGTAGTATTTTGGCATTGACTGTCGACTGACGACAGAAAATGTACGTCATTGTAAAGGGGAAACACGTCTTCTTACTGTGCACACGTTATCAACAAATTATTCTTGTTATTGCTATTTTATATTTTTAATTCTATTTGGAACTGCTTGTTTGATACATTCTGGCCAGTATTTTGATAAAGAGGTGGTAATAATTGCTGTTGAAAGGCAATTTATTCACTCACCAATTGAATGCCTTAAAAATGAGCAAGGAACGAAACCCAAACTGATTTGAAAACCTTCTAAATGTGCCTAAATGTTCAGTGATTTTGGAGATATAAAAAGTGCAGTTCTAAAAAGGTATGTGGGATAGAGAGCAATGAAAATACATCGATAACAGACTCTGACTGTCCTTCAGTAAATAACTATCAAACACTATCAAATGATAATTTGGTAGATAATCGTGCTACATTTCGTATGAATTTCCAGCTCAGTGCCCTTGTGTGAAACTCTTGGCTCTCTGTTGCGCGGCACAGATTGCAGTCGAAGTTTCCTAAAGAGTATCTCCTATTGGAACATCCAAGTGTGCTATCATGAACCAAGGAGAAGCGCTCAGTCAGCTGTGTGTCACCAGCAGCCTTTAAGACCTGTTTGACACATCTGACGTGCATTTGAAGCCTCGGTGGCGGCTGCCAGAGATGATCCCCCCCCCCTGCTGGGATTGTTTTGAGTCTACGTTCACGCACGTCCCTCTCCAGTCCGTGCACGCGGCTCACTTGCAGCAGCAATCCCTCACAGCGTTCCTTACGTTTTCTATTCGAAAAAAAAAAAAAAAAAATTTAAAAGTATTTCATGAGTCTTGAATGGATTTTTTTTTTTTTTTTTTTGCCGCTGAGAAACACTCGCTCGACACTCAGATAGAGATCTTTCTTGAAACCCAAATAAAAAAAAAAATCCCAGCCGTTGAGTTCACTCGTTCTGCCGCCGCTCAGACTCTAATCTGCGTTTTAAAAGGACTGGATGCAGACAGCAATACCCGTGATTCGTGTTGCATTAGGGTTTGCAAAACCCACAGTTTCCTCTAATCCATGATTATTCCTTCCAGCCTGGTGTCTGCCGCCTTCAGCCACCTTTAATTAGAGCTCCTGTAGGTGTTTCTGAGAATAGAAAGTTATGGGTAAAGACAGACATGATGCCAGAATATTCTTTTTTTTTTTTTTTTCCTCCTCCGTGCACAGCTGGACTTGGAAGTTACCCTAGCGAAATGCTCAGGACCTCAGAGTCTCATAGCAAAATGTATTTTTTCACCATAGGGTATGTTCGATGAAGAATATCCATCCCTCTTATCCGTTGCTTTTCCGTCGGTATCTCAGAGACAGGACTCGTCATGGTCAATTTGTGTTGTTCAGGGAAACTCGCCTCTTGCACGGGAGAAAAAAACAAATCAACAGAAATTATGTATTTGATTAAATTGTTTTTTTTAAATTTATTTTTAATCATTACAAGACATATCCTTTTTCTAAACTTGAAGTTTGTTGTTCCTTCGTTACTTAGGTTATTTGTCTGTGTGTTTACCTGCAAGCCCGGTTTTGTCAGTTCAACTGGAGTTTGATACTGCAGTGGCGTATTGAAAGTGCTGAGAGAAAATGAACACGACATCGCGTATTTTCGCTACTTCGGGGCGAAAGCAAAAGTGAAAGTTGATGGCTCTGCTGAAAATGACGGGGAATTACCTGAAAATAAGCAAGAAATCATCTCAAAAATACGGATAATAGGAGTTTCAATTAAAATCGTTCCCATTGTGCTTGACACACACCCAACATATTTGTATTGTGCGTCTGAGGAATTCTTTTCTTTGGTCAATCAGTTTGAGGAATGTATTGACACTGATAAAAATTGCCTTCGGACTCTGATGCCATTCATTAGTTTCCACATTACTCCAAGCCCTATCGGGTGCAAATCTCAAGTTGCAAAGGGGCGGCGTAGAAATTTGTCAGGTTTCTCCGTGTGATTTTCCCCCGTAGGCAGCTGTCAAAGAGAGGCTCGAGTGGCGGCGCTTGCATCTCGCTCGGCTTCTGCAGCCGTAGGAGTTGCATGTTTGGCAGGCCAGGCTGCGTGCCGGGCATTTTTAAATGCTGACTCCACCAAAAGCACTTTTGAAGAATCTCACTGTTCCGGTAGAATACTAATGTGCACGGTTTAGCCTGTGAGCAGGATGTTCGAGGGCTACGCCGCTTTTGCAGCGGGCTCTCTGAGGAAAACTAAACTACAAAAAAACAAAAAACAAAACATGTTATCCATCTATCGAACTATTCCGCCAAAGTGGAACATCGATGCTGACATGATATTGGCAACACAGCTTGTTCAGCTTTTAGGGATGATGGATATTCATTGATTATTGGTTGTCCTCTGCTGGCGGCTTCTCCAGGGCAGTGTTATAGAATCTAGCATAAATGATGTAACACTATTTTCACTGTGTCTCAAGACATTATTGTGGCTGCAGCACATTTTTATGCAAGAAAAGACGACGTGCACTGACTCGCCATTAAAATGACAAAACGGAAGTACTTCGAAATTAGTTTACCGTCTCTGAAAAGGATCAATAAAGTACTGACAAGATGAAAAAATGAATCAAAGTAATGTCAATAATAATAATAATGAAAATAATAATGGCAATAATGTAAATCTTAATAATAATTTTAATAATAATAGTAATGATTAATAGGAAGACTAAAATTTAAATAAACCATTTTGATTTAATTACATAAATGTATAACTCGCAAATGATCCCAGTTTTGTGGAAATTAAACAAACACAGGTTTTGCACATGCATTGTAAGCATTCTGAAAATCTCAGCTTACTTTTATTTTGGATTGGATTCCACTGCGAACCTTGTGTTGTTTATTGAATCAATATTGTAGTTGTGCTTTCGTATTGTACTTTCTGGCACAGATTTTCCGAAAATCTTCAGAACCTAAGTAACAATATTCTTATTGTTACATAGGCTTATTATTATTATTATTGTTATCAACCTGAGTCAGAAACGATCTTCTTTCCCGCGTATCGTCTTTATTTGTGAATTCTGGTTTGGGGGTTAAACAGTTTAGTTCCACACCGATGAGCGTGTACAAGATCTGAAAGTATCATCCCTCCTCAGAATTATTATTCCTGACTTCCCTTTCAGTTTTGCTTCTGTCCAGCTGCTCTTTTGACTCTCTCTGTCCTCAGGCATCCTGATCTATGCCTTTGCCTCTTAAAAAAGAAAATAAAAAAAAAACAAAAACGGCAGGGTGCAGAGAATCGGTTTATTTCCTCCCTCTTTAGATGGCCAATTACCACGGTTTTGGATGACGCGGCAGCTGGGAAAACGGATCCCGTTCCAAAGTCCGATCCTGCCCCTCCTCCGCTGCTCACTCAGGACACGGTTCACCTCATCCGTCACCGGGTTTTACCATTGGTTACCGGTTACCCGACCCCGACCGGGTCAGGTCTGCAGCCGCCAGATCTGACTCACCCGGTTCCTTTTCTGGCGTCCGAACCACCCATGGACCCGGTCCCATGAAACCTGCTCGTATGATCGGGTAAAAGGGCTCTCAGCTGTGCACTGAGCTGGTCGTAGTTCATTTTTGCACATTTAATTATTTACCAATACTCAGTATTTATACTCAATAAATTACCAAGTGGTTCATGGAAAGCAGAGCAGCGGAGAAGGTCCAACTTTATCACGATGCACAATTAGAGCCCGGTTAGCTTGGGAAGCTCTACCAGCACCCGTTGAACTGGTACTTTTTCACAATTGTTTGAGCCTGCTGCCAACTGTCTGGAACAGATCCCATCAGGTTTGTCTCTACGGTGTTTAACCCGGCTCAGTTGCAATACTGCTGGACTCTAGCAGTGTTGCACCCGGTCTCTGAGACCACCGTGGACGGGCTACTGTAGCTTCTCGCAGGATCAGTCCAGCGAGACAGGACTGCTCAGCTCTCGCTGCTGGTCAGTCCTGAGCTCTTCTGGTTTTAGATTTGTCAGCTGCCGTTGACGTGATTTACCGCCAAATCCTCCTCTCCACACTCCCTGAGCTCGACTTCTTAGGATTTGCCCTCAGCTAGTTCTCATCTTACCTCTCAGGCAGAGTATCGCAGAGGGAGTAGGTGTCGAAACCACATGGCTCATCCACCGGGGTGCCTCTAGGGTCTTGTCCTCGGCCCCCGTCTCTTCTGATCGTACGCCACTGACTCGGGGCCGACGGTAGCCGGCCCTCGCAGTCTCAACCCGGATCTCCGCTCGGCGACTTTCAAACCCTTAAGCTTTGGCTCGTTGTCACCTAAGACGGTCCCTCCCTTCACAAACAAATTGATATATCCTGCTTGAGTCAACCCAAACCCAAAACTTCAGGGTTCAATCGGGAAAACAAGATACTCGCTGTCCAATGGGCAGCGCTCTTGTTGGCGGCCCTTATAATGTCATACATTCTAACCCACCCCCGTCCCCCGGTAACACGTCCAAACCTCTAGAATATCAGGGGGGTCGTGGGATCTGCATCTTCCCTCGGCTCCCGTTGTGCCTGCATTCAATTCGAATGTTCGGTGTTGCCTTGAAAAAAAGCTGGTGAATTCTAAAGGGCTGAACCTGAACTCCTGACTTCTCTCCCTGCCGCTTCGCTCACTGCACCGCTGGCACTTCCAACACAACAGGGCATGAAATCAGTCTGAACGTTCCTCCTCTTTGTAGCCCCCCCCCGAGTTACCAGGTCAAATCTGAGTCCGTCTTAATAATCTTTTAAGAGAGAAATGAAGGCCTTACTCCTTTCTAAACAACCCAAAACTTGGCATCGAAGAAGGAGAGAGAAGGAACCTGGTGCTAAGAATGGTATATCATGGCTTTAAGTCTAAATCCTTGTTTTCTGGCACTGCCTTATGTCTACTGATGGTTGAGGTGTGTTTGGTTAACGCTCAGACATCTAATGAAGTGTCTAGTAAATGGAATTATAACAATTAAAAAGGTTTTGTTCCTGTTTTTTTTTTTGTTTCGACAGAGTTGAACATGGAGTACAATCCATCGGACCATCCCCGGGCGAGCACCATATTCCTCAGCAAGTCCCAGAATGATGGTAAGATGCTTTTTTTTAAGTGGACAGTATTTAAACAATATTGTCTCATTTTAATATGTGGAACATTTTTTGGGTTTGTTTTCAAAAAAAAAAAAAAAGATGGAACAATGAAGAGACTAAACGGGCAGTGAGTTCGCTTTCGAAAAAAATGTATACAAAAAGTAAAATAATAAAAATAAAGAACAGAACATTTCCATCTAAAATACCGAACAAGTCAACCAGAGATTCAGTGAGAAATTAACATAAATTTGCGAAAACAAAATCAATGAATAAAAAAAAAAAAAAAAGATGAAAAAAAACAATGACGTTTTGTTTTTCAAAATCGCAAGAATATATTCAGAATATCGGGGACGAATCAATGGCTGAATTGGTGAAAGTACAAAAGTGATGTGGAGCTAAGATGACGCTGTGTCGTTGTTCACAATCTGGAGGGTTTTCACAGCCATTGATGTCAAAGTGGAATCACGCCCTCCTTATTACCACATAGACACACTGAATAATGAGCTCATTTGTTCACGTGGACTTGTCAGCATCATGATATGAATGCTTTTCTGTATCGGCCAGCGTTTAAATCTCGAAACTATTCTGCCGTATGATTACCAACGTGCATCACATTGACCCCGGGGTCCTTCAATCGCAACCCGTATAATGGGGCTCCGGAAAGAAAATAAAAATACAAACCCCTTGGATTTCTCTATTGTGCAGAGGCGATGTCTGTAACATATGTAGCTGCCCCGGAGCGTATGATCGTGGGCGGGGGGAAGCGGCCGTCACAGATGTAGTTGAGGAAATGTTAATACCTTTGTAAGACGCAACAACAAGGGATGGTCGCTTTTTCCAGGAAGCCTCGGGCACAAACAGCAACAACAAAACTGGCTTTGTCTTGTTGGAGAACATGAAAAATGCATCTGATTCATGTGTTTTCCCTCCGAAATTTCAATCATAAATATGCAGATATCTAATGTGTTGGGCAGTCTTTTCGCACCGATGGCCTATAATATGCGGGAATGTGTTTGAGCGACGATCGTGTTTGTTGGCCAAATGCAAAATGTTTTTTTTTTTTTTTTTTTTGCCTTTGAGAAAAATGAAAAATCATATGCTCGTGACCTGCCCTATTTCCTTAGGCTTCTCAGGATAAAGCGAGCATTATAGTAGGTTTTTTTAACATTTTTAAACAATCTTATCCCCTAATATGATGACTAGTCAGAGACGGTTATGAACGAAAACAAAATACTTCAGACTTAATTTATCTAATTTCCACTTGGACTTGAACTGTTGAAAATGAGAGCAAAGTTTCAGGATTAGTGCCTGGAGCCATGCGGATTGTCTTTTTGTTCAATATTCATTTTGTATTTTAAGAAAAAGTAGGAAAGCCAAGAACAAAGTGGAACTTTCTGTGTTGGTGCCAGGGAAGGGGATTATCTTAGTTTAGTTTTGGAATAAAGTCTTCAATGTGATGACCAACGTTCAGGGTTGGGATTGAGGGACAGGTCTTCGGTGACTGATACCAGCTGAAATGAACTCTAGAGTAAACGAATGTCAGATTTAAAGATACAGTATTTTATGAGAAATAAAAAGATAGAAAAACGTCAAGGTTTTGGTAAGAATAAAATAATAAACCCCACAAAACAAACAACCAGGAACATTTTTTTTTTTACTTTACTGAAAATGTAAAAATTGCATTTAGGACAATTAAACAAAAGTGCATTCGTTATCAGATGAAACTGGCATATTAATTGCAAATAAGCCTTAGCCTTTCGGATGACTCAACGTATTTATTAACATATTTTTTTTGGGGGGGGGGATTTAAATTAAAATGAGGATATTCATATTTCCACATTTCCAACACCTCTATCATAAAATAACCTTCACTGGATGTTTATTGTTGCAGAATGACGATCATATATGAACCTTTACCGTGTTTGTCAGGATGAGAGCACCGGTTTGTCAGGGCGCAGAGTTTACCAGCAGGGGGCGCTGGAAGCCCTGACGCGTCTGAAGACGTCGCATTTATTTAACTCCGTCAATGAGGATTCTCGTCTTCGAGTCGAGAAACCAAGTCCAGTTGGCACGATAAGATGAGAATGATCCCAACCTGGATGACTGAGAACATTTCTTTAGTGTCTCCCCAAATACAGCATACGTATTTGTCGCGATACGTAAATGACCCAGTGGAATGCATGAAGGGTATAATCGATCCCTGATTCATAATCAGTGAAGCACAGTTTGACTGAATATGTTGAATTCTAGTCATATAATAAACAGACGCCTGGTTCGTCCTTTTTCAGAGATGCCATGCAGGACTGGTGAGTGTGACTCTGTTTCCCTCTAGTGTTCTGTAGACGCACCTTCAGCCCGTCCTCCTCGCCGTTTCCCTTCCTCTTTCTAACACTGTCCTCGGTGGTGACCTCTGGAGTGTGTTGTGCAGGTGTGCCATCCTTTCCTGGTGAAAACAGTGCTCGCTACCGCTACACTCTGGAATGTGATGTTTGGCTTCGCGATGCTTTTTGTGCGAGAAACTGAAAAAATGAACGCGTCAGATAATTGATTGTTTTGCTTTGCTTTTCAGCTCGAGAAAAACGAAAGAGCCTCTTCATCAATAATGTAAGTCTGATTTTTTTTTTTTTTTTTTTTTTCCCCCGACATTTTTCTCACTTGTATATAATTTCCTGCAAGATCACAAATCATTGTTTTAAGTCATCGCTGTCCTGCCCTGATGTGATTTTTTTTAATCCTGTCCAAAAA
>CAAKHD010014132.1:176712-196904 GCA_901007705.1 Fistularia tabacaria
GAACATCTAGAGAGGTCGAGGTTTGCTCTGGAAAGGAGAGGAATGAAGGTCAGTCGCAGCAAGACAGAATATATGTGTGTGAATGAGAGGAACCCGGGTGGAACGGTGAGGCTACAGGGAGTGGAGATCAAGAAGTTGGAGGATATCAGGCACTTAGGAACAACAGTCCAGAGCAGTGGAGAGTGTGGAGAAGATGTTGAGAAACAGGTTCAAGCAGGTTGGAATGGATGGAGAAAAGTTTCAGGGGTTCTTTGAGATAGAAGAACATCATCTAGAATGAAAGGAAAGGTGGAGGAGACAGTGGTGAGACCAGAGATGCTGTATGGTTTGGAGACAGTGACACTGAACAAAAGACAGGAAGCAGAGCTGGAGGTGGCAGAGATGAAGATGTTGAGGTTCTCTTTAGGAGTGACCAGGATGGAGAGGATCAGAAATGAGTCCATCAGAGGGACAGCTCATGTTAGATGTTTTGGAGAGAAGGTCAGAGAAGCCAGACTGAGATGGTTGGGTCATGGACAGAGGAGGGATTGGGACTATATTGGTAGACGGATGCTGGATTTGGAGATGCCAGGCAGGAGGTCTAGAGGAAGACCGAAGAGAAGGTTTATGGAGGTAGTGAGAGAAGATATGAAGGTAGTTGATGTGAGAGAGGAGGATCCAGAGAACAGGGTTAGATGGAGGTGGTTGATTGGTTGTGGAGACACCTGAGGGGAAAAGCCCAAAGGAAGAGAAGAAGAAGAAGGTGTTAAAAAGCCAATCAAGCACCACCTGTTACTATTTAAAGACTCCAACATCTATGAAAGCCTTGAAGAAAATGAATTATCTGCAAGAATCCTCTTGTCAGTAAATCCTAAATTATGCCTGATTTTATTTGTTTTAACTCATAATAAGTCATCTCGAGTAGAGCTGAGAGCAGATTTGGTCACGAGTCACATTGCTGGGTCTCAGAAGATCTTTCATGTGGCTCGAACGAAAGAAGTCCTCTCAAAATAAACCTATTCCCCCTCCCTTCTGTGTCCCTGTGCTGCCTTTCCTCAGCATGGAACGACGGGTCGCAAGTACAGTTCTTGTTCCACCATCTTTCTGGATGAGAACACCGTCAGTCAGCCCAACCTCAAATACACCATCAAATGGTAAATAAAAATAAAAACACAAATAATCTTCCTGTAGGAAGACGTCTCTCGCACTAACATGAGGTTGTTTTCTCTTCACAGTGTTGCGCTGGCCATTTACTATCACATAAAAAACAGGTGAGGACTGAGAAGGACAAGACCGGCTCACTTTTCCTTCCATCCCCTCCATGAATGTCCCGCTGGAAGCGACCGATGGTTCGCGCTTTGTCACCCGCGGCAGAAAAGAACAAGGCTTAAAATAGGTTGCAGCCGCTCATTCTGCGTGATTCGGGGCGTTATCCCCGAGCTCGCAGGAAGGAAATGTGCCGTGTTTCCTGTCAGGGGATATCAAGATGAAGTAAATGGTCTTTAACATGAGGAGTCTCGATATTCAAGTTCTATTCGAAATGCGTCGGAACTGAATTGATTTTCAAGATCCATGCCTCTACGTTTAAACAATTGCTCACTCATCTGTTGCCTTTGGAAGGGACTTCTTGCTTTTTGGAACAAAACTAAATGCAATTAAATAGCCAATTTCCCAGCAATTTTCACTGTAATTGTGTGATGAATCGAATGGAATTTCTTTTGATTCATTTTTAATAATATTTTCACCAACGTGAGTGAACTGCTTTGTGCTTTTTACTTTCTTTTTCATTTTAATGAATCAAATAAATGTAATTATTTTATTGCATAAATGAAATTTACAATATATTTAAATTCATTTATTTTATGACAAACCCTTTCCCTTTCTTTCTTGAATTTTCTCTGTTTTTTAGCAGTTATCAGCGTTTTTTGTAAAGCTTCAACTTCTGTCATTCCAATCATGGCATTCTCCCTTTTTAATTGGAAATAAAAAAAACAAAAAACAAATGTTCTGGAGGATTGAATGGTAATTTAGAGGTCAATAAGAATTTTTTTAATCTCCAATCATTTAATCTCTAAAAGTTTGCCCAATAATTTTCTCTCCATCCATTTGTTCGTGTAAACGGTAAACATGAATAATAGGATAACACAGTTGGACAGTATTTTTTGAATGTCTCATCTGCCTGTTGATCGAACCAGATTCTGGTTGCAGGGACACGGATGGAGGAATGCTGCTCGACATCTTTGATGAAAAGCTGCACCCTCTTTCGGTAAGATGTCCGACAGATCTAAAATCCAAGCAGTCCACGATACTTGTTGATGTGCCTGTCAATTCAACTGTTTTCCACCTGATACCGTCCCCGGCCCGGCCCGGCCCGGCCCGCCTCAGAAGTCGGAAGTACCGCACGATTACGACAAACAGGACCCCGAGCAGAAGCAGATCTACCGCTTCGTCCGGACGCTGTTCAGCGCCGCTCAGCTGACGTCCGAGTGCGCCATCGTCACGCTGGTGAGAGGTTCTGACGGCTTTTTTCACACCAACCTGAATTCACAGGACAGCGAACATACGTACGAATAAACTAGGCCTCCCAGTTGCCTTTTCAATGAAAATGATAAAAACACTCCCAAATATGAGACAATAGAATTCAATTCACATGTCTGTAGCAATTCTTTTGAATGCATTTCAAAGGATGGAGACGTTTTTATTCTTTTTCAAACAAAAAAGAAATGAAATCAAATTAGGCTTGCGGTTCTATTGTAATTCTTAGGATTTGAACATTAGAAGTTAATCTACTTGTTGAAAGAACCTTCTATTGTTGATCCTTGTTACTTTTTTATTGGTTTGGGGAAAAATATTTATGATACAATGATCCATTCATTTTTTTGTAGTATTTCGAAGACTACATCTTTTATTATTTCTGCTGGTTTCTTTTTTTTTTTATTTTTCCAGGTTATTTTGTCTTTTGCAGGCATTATTCATAGATGAATTTCAAGGCCACAAAAAAATAATGAAAATGTTTGCTTTTTAGGTTTGCGGATAACCTGGATTTAAACCACATCCATTCCCTGATTTTGAACATTTTTATTTTATTTAAAATATCCCGACTAGCCGTTCTTTCTTTCCGACCTGCTGCTGCCGCGGGTCGAGCGCGTTGTGTATTCACGGGCAGCGGGGACGTGTTTGTCACGGGGTGGGGATGCAGGTCTACCTGGAGAGGCTGCTGACGTACGCGGAGATCGACATCTGCCCCGGGAACTGGAAGAGAATCGTGCTGGGCGCCATCCTTCTGGCCTCCAAGGTCTGGGACGACCAGGCCGTCTGGAACGTGGACTACTGCCAGATTCTCAAAGACATCACGGTGGAAGACATGTAAATTCAAAATCTCAGGATATTTTGCTTTAAACATCTTTATTACACTTCACAGAACAGCAATAAGTGAACACGTTGCACCGAAAGACGGCTTCACTTATTAGGAATACATGTATTGTTATGACATATGAGACAAATAATGTGAGGTTAGTCTTTTTAAATATCAAAATAAATATTTTTGATGAGATTTTTGTTTGCCGCAGTTTCACCTGGAAACATGATCCTCAGTGTAAGAAGTACCTCGTTTTGGATCAACATTCGTGTCAGGACTCCGTCATTTACCTCGAGATGTATTCTCCGCTACGGTGTTCTCGTTTGTCGGCCCTAGTTTTGTCCAGTTGCCCTCAACCAGGTGCTTGCACACTTTCTAATTTACAAGCTTTTAATCTGAATCACAAGCAGGCACCACCTTTTCCTGGTTCTGCTTAGACAGAGAAATAGAGAATCTCTCTCTATGTTATTTATCAAAATATCAATCAAATGAAGATCATCAGTAAGTGATGATATAAATTAATATTTGCCAAATGTTTATCTACATATTAAATACTTATCTGGTACGATACATACGCATCCATGACAGAGAGAGAGAGAACAGAAACAGAAATCCTGAATATTCAATACCCTAACGTTGTTGCTGTTGTGTTTTTTTTAAATTAAATGGCAGCGCCATAAAAGAAAAGAAAAATAAAGAGTGTTGATTGTAATATGTGCAGTCTGGAAACGTGTTTCTCTGTACAGTGAAATTCTTACTTTTCTGTCCACAGTGAAGTCAGATAGGTAGCGAAAAAAATAAAACCATAAATAAAAAGCATTTTGTTGCAGCGAGAATAAGATCATGTTCACTAAAAATGCTGATCTGCTAGTAACAATATTATTTAATACTGGCGACACATCTTATTGATTTTTATTTGGTCACTAATATGAAGTATGCATTCATGACACCGTCACTTAAAGAAAAATCTATTTTCAATTCTGTTTCTCTCAATTAAAAAAATTAGAAATAAATAAAAAATGACAGACAAACAACAAAAACCAGATAACCTTGCTGTTGTGTGTGAGTTCATCAGGTGTGTAATGCAACATATTCTACATGTTCTGCACAAACCAAAAACCACAGCCAGAATCTCTGCTATATTGCACAGCTTCATAGTTAATGCTTTCATCTGAGCCACAACATTGGACCAAATCAAATACAAAGTATTGAATTCTCATCTCGAATTTCATGTTTTTTAGGAAGGAATTATTTTCAGCGATTCAAATTCTGACCTCTCTGGGGGAAAAAAAAGCATCCTGTTCACATTCTAGCATCCTACTGGTATTCTATTTTTAGCAGGGGTTCTGAAGATGAACTGCTGAGGCCGATGCTGCTTTCAGGTGACGTAGAACCTTGTGACTCCACACACGCATCCCCTCTCTTTCCCAGGAATGAACTGGAGCGTCAGTTTCTGGAGCTGCTGCAGTTCAACATCAACGTGCCCTCCAGCGTGTACGCCAAGTACTACTTCGACCTCCGGTCGCTGTCTGAGTCCAACAACCTCAGCTTCCCCCTGGAGCTGCTCGGGAGGGACAAGGCCCAGAAACTGGAGGTCAGACCATTCCGTCCTCCCGTCTCACGTTAGATAGCATAAATAACGTCACTTTTCTTCATCTGATCCACTTTCTAAGGCGTAGGTGTAAAACTCTGGCTCGCGGGCCAAATGTCGCCCACGGTGTAATTATATTTTGGCCCGCGAGGCCATAGAAAATGACTGTCAGAGCTGACCCGCCGGCGTGATTACCCATTGAATCAGAATCAGAATACTTTACTGATCCCCAAGGGAGAAATGGCTTTTCCAGCTCACAGAATAAGTGGAGAAGAATCAAATCCATCCATCCATCTTCTGCCGCATATCCTGCGCTCAGGGTGGCGGGGGATGCAGGAGCGTATCCCGGCTGTCATCGGGCTTCACCCTGGACTGGTCGCCAGTCAATCGCAGGGGCCACATGTATCAACTCACTCACTCATTGTGTACATTTTCCCAATTTTTTTCCAATTAACCTGCTGCATGTTTTTGGACTGTGGGAGGAAACCGGGGGAGAAACCCACGCAGACACGGGGAGAACGTGCAAACTCCATAGATAAAGGTTCCCTGTTGGAATTGAACCAGGGCCCTTCGTGCTGTGAGGCTGCAGCACTGACCACTGTGCCACCGTGCCGCCCAGAATCAAATACAAATGTAAAATTTAAAATAATAATTTGATTTTGCATGTGTGCAATATTAAGTTACATATTTGATCGTATTAAGCTTTGTTTGTTCCATATTCAGTTTTGAAGCCAAACTTGTTTGGGTCCAGATGAAAGGGTTCATTATTTTATCTGGAGGAAGATTTTCTTCAATAAATGTCAGCGTCGGCCCGCGACTTTGCCCCGGTGAGGAATGTTGGATTTGACTTTGACTCCCCTGTTCTAGACACAAGAAAGGAGAAAGAAATGCCTTTATCTTCTCAGTGAAGGGATCCGTGTCTTGCTCTCGGACACTTCGGCGGGATGAGAGGAGCTCGGGAATCAAACCCGGGGCTTTCCGCTCCAGGACCGCCGCTTTTTGACTCGTCATTTCATCACGACTTATTACCGTAGTTTTTGGACTATTGACTGCACCTGAATATGAGCCGCACCGGCTACAAATAACGCTGTCTTCGTCTTCTTCCTGCGCACTAAAACCAATAAATTCATCTTCTTCAGTGTCGGAATTGAACAGCCTCAGAATGACTTCGTCACACACTTCCTCTGTCCCTCTTGGCGGCGTGAAGCTTGTTCGCCCCACAAAAATCCATAAATCAGCCGCTGTAATATGTTAGCAGCGCGATGCTTAGCACTTCTGCCTCAGCCAGAAGGTCCCTGGTTCGATTCCGAGAGGTGGGCTTTCCGTGTTGAGTTTCCATGTCCTCCTCTCGATGTCCGCTCGGGTTTCTTCCCGAAGTCCACAACCAAGCAGTAGCTTCATAGGAGACCCTAAATTGCCCCGACGTGCGAATGAGCAAGTGAACGGTTGTGTCTCTCGAGATGTGACTGGCATGGCAACCGGTCCAGTTGAACCACGCCTCCGAGAGTAGCGGTAAAGACAAGGAATGAATGATTAATACCGATTGAGCCATGTCACTACAACATGGGGTAAAAGTCAAATGTGACAAGAACTCTTCAGCTTTTCGCCATTTGTTTGAGATTAGATTTAAAACTCTGCGTTGAACAAACAGTCAGAACATGGCGGGAACAATCCAACAAGGCACATAGAAACAACATTTATTATTCAAGGCAGTTTTCTTCAACCTTTTTTGAGCCACGACACATATTTTACATGAGAAAAATCCCACAGCAAACCACCAAATAAATGTGTCAAACACTTTTTTAATGAAAAGCAATGGAACTGTGGGCCCAACTGACTCGCTCAGCGTGAAATCTGTCCCTGTTCGGTTGAACTCAAAGCTGATGTTCTTGCAGGAACCGGCTGTTTGGATTCAGCCATGAGTTCAACAACTTTGTAGCTAGCTTTCAGAGCTTTCAGAGCTTTGTCACTCGTGTCCTTCACCAACGCTGCCTGCTTCTCAGTCCGTGTTCTCATCTTGAAGTGAAGGGTATTGAGTTTGGAGATGGCGTTTAAGTTTTCTTGGAACCGTGGCAGGTCTTCGACGGCTTCTCCCGGCACTCCTGGCACAACCCAGCCGTAAAAGTGAATCCAAAGGCGATCTAACTTTCATGGTTTCGTCTTGAGCTCACCTTTTTTCTACTTTCTTCTGACCACTACTCACACTCGGGCCTTCATCTGGGTCAGAATGTTCTTCAGGACCAGAAGGTCCTGACTGAGTACGTTTTCTTTTAAGATATTTATCCATCGGGTGTCACTGCCGCTGCAGTCCAAGCATCACTCATTACCGTCTTCTCTGGACTATCGAGCGCACCGGAATACAAGCCGCACCCAATACATTTTAAAAGAAAAAATATTTTGACATTTATCAGCCGCACCGGACGATAAGCCTCAGATATCCACGTTGTGAAATGAGATATTTACACAGAAAGATTTTGTAAACGTTGATTTACGTACCTGTACTGTACTTATTGTTTCAAAATGGTGGCTGTAACACGGCAGTGAACGGCTGATCAAACCAAACAGAAAAGTTTTTATTCGACCTCCTCCTCCTGTGCACTGAAGCCACCGAAGTCTTCTTCTTCGGTGTGGGAGTTGAAGAGCCTTTTCCGCCTCTCTGTCGGCGTCGCTCGCAATGTCACTTTCATCTCGAGGCAAAGTTCCCTCTGAAGTTGTGCCGTTCTCGTCATGCAGCGTTCCAGCCTTTCGTGTCTTCTTTCTCACCGCTCCACGGTGTTCAGGATCCACCGGCAAAGCTCAAAAAAAGGATGCTCTTCTCAATGGACGATACACGCTGATGTGGAGTGGTTCAATGACGCCTCGCGTACGCGCAGCAGCTCTATTTCCTTCCTGGATCGACGGATCGATTGCTTTCAATTTAAAAGCTTCCTCGTGTGCATTTCTTCCTGCGCTTTCCAGGATGAGAGTTTTAAAAAAAATATCGTGCTGCGTTTTGCGTTGAGTGCGACCAAAACCTAGCGTCTTCTTCTTCTTCTTCTTCTTCTTCTTCTTCTTTGCGCCTCTTGCATCTGTCTCGGTTCTGCACGTCCTCCTCGAGCCACCCCCCCCCGGTGGCCGTTAGCGAAGACAAATCCACAGATTAGCCGCATCGTTGTAAAAGTAGAGGCTTAAAGTCCGGGAAATTCAGTACTCTGCTGTTCTACCAACAGGTCGATCAGACAGGCTCGTTCACTGCCTGTTTGAAGCATTTAATTGTTCTGCCTGTCCCTGCACGCTGCCCACATACATCCACGTTCCAAGACACGTTATTTGCGTCGAATAAATCATTTTTGGACCAATCAGTTGAAAGTGGGCATTTTTCCACGGCACACCTGACGATCTCTCACGGCACAGTGGATGATAAAAATCTAAGGGCGTTAAAATGGACACCACCAACCCCAGAGGACCCACTCCAGAGTCAAGAGTCTTGGTCGTCCTTCTGCATTTATACAACGGTTTCGCAGCATTTCCAAAAGTTTCACCTGCCCGTTCTGGATGAGAGCTTGGCTAAAGGTAGAAATGGTGAAGATGAAAACGCTAAAGATTGAAACGTGTGTTACAAAACGGTGAAGACGGGAGCACCGCCCTGATGTTTACGTTACGCCACCATCTTGATAAAGAGCAAGAGCAAACTAAGCATGATTCTATGTTTCTCGCAAACATTGACATGATTTAATAAAGAAAAAAGCAGTTTTGTTACAATACCCAAAATATGATACTTTATAGCAGATTTTTATGTAATTTCTTGCTAATTATTTCCCTCGCTCTCGTTTGAAGAAAATATTGGAACTTTTTTAAATGCATTTTTTTATATAATTTCATTTTTTACATAAAAGTTTGATTTTCTATTATTTTTTTTATTTTAAATAGTTTGTCAAAGTGTCTAGTTGCTATTTTTTATTACTCATGATGTTTTTACCTGAAAGACATGAACCAAATTTATTGAAAAAAAAAAGAAAAATCATCAGCAGTGCTTCAGCTGAGTCTGCAATGAACTGCAAACACCAAACAAAAAGAAAAATAATAAGATTCTTTATTTAATTACATTTGAATATTTTATTTTGGGACATTTAATTTCATTCAATTTCATTTACTTACGATTTCTTTTAACCAAAAGCGAACAATGGGATGGCACAGTAATATCTGGAATTTGCCGTGTAGCAATAAGGTACCAAGCTTTAATGTGCATAGATTAGAAAAACATATAAAAACAGGAAATAGTTTACCGGACCAAGTATATCCTTGAATGACTTACACCAATAATGAATATTTATTTTATTCTTTGAAAATGCCTTTCTGAAACGCTTCCTAATACAGAACAGTGGATAAAAAGAACACACAGATAAAGCAACGCATGTAGCTCAAACAGAAATGGACAAAATCGACATCGTGTAAAAAAATTGAAGACGGTGCTCGAATGTCAATCATTGCAAGTCAGAGAAAAATGAATATTATTCCTCACAAATGTTATTTATTTTTTTTTTAAATCTATTTTTTTTTTTTGCAATATCTCTAGGCTATTTCCAGGCTCTGTGACGACAAATATAAGGAGGCGCGTCGAGCGGTCAGGAAGCGCTCGGCCAGCGTGGACAATCTGTGCGGGATTCGATGGGCTCCCGCCATCCTCTCCTAACTGCTTCTGCCGGACGTGGAAGACTGACGCCGGCTGTTCGGGGGAGAAAGAGGACAAATCTGAAGAAGCACAGTGGGAAAGCAGTCTTCTGCCCGGTTCGAAGGCCGTGGCGTGGAGATCACAACCCGACACCAACCGTCTGGACCTAAACTCACCAGACTGGAGGCCGTGACTGAGGGAGGCCCGAAGGAGGTGATCCGAAGCCTCTGCAGTGCCTCGACTCTTTTCCACATGAAGACCGTAAGGAAAGAAAAAAAAAGCAGACTCTGGACCGACGAGGAAGCTTTGCCTCAACAGGACATGGTATTGTGAACTTATCGAAAAATCTCCGCTCAATGTCTAGTTTCTCCGATAACCTGCCTTCCTGATGGCCCTTCAACTTCAATACCGTTATTTATTCCTTTATTTTATTTTTTTTCTTACACAAAAAACTCACACGGTTGCAGCTGCCCCGCTCTGGAGTACCCAAGGAGGCTTTGTCCACACGTACAATGGTATCTTCTTTTTTTTTTTCCCAGAACAATCGGTCGTCCCCGTCCGCGTGCGAATTCCGACAGCGGTCACCGAAAAAACGTGCTTTTCGGAGAAGATTCTCGGTTTTGGATATCTGATGATGCGCTACCTCTTTTGCTTCGCGTCTAAAATAAGTCGATTTTTACACGAGACCATCTTCTATTACGGAGGCGTCACATGCAGCCCTCTGGCTTGGTGTGAAAGCATTGATTCGCTACGGAGGCTAGCGCTATGAAGTATTCGGAGATGATGAGTGAGATTTTTTTCGAAATCGCTCGGAGGGACAGAAATAGTACAGGGTGGGAAAAAAAACTGGGAAACGTAGCACATCAGCATCCACCGCGGAAGCGTGGAGCTCCGAGGTACAGGAGACAGATACAACTGTCTCTAGAGCTTCTCCGTCACACCAACATTCCGTCTGACCCCTCCTGAACCCCAGTTTTAAACCAAAAATTGAGAAAGTGTGGACACTTTCATGTACTTTTCTGTCCCTCAAGTGGCCTAAAGCACATTTTTACCGCATGCCCTTTTTTCTGTTTTGTTTTTTTTCACTTTAATTTTCTAGATTTCTGGAGTTGATGGAGAGATTTTCTAGAAAGCGATCTCTGTGTGGACAAGATAGGTTGTTTTTTTTTTTTTCTACAGAGGAGGATGGATTCGAAGAAATACGCCCATTTACTCGTGGACAAGGCCTCGGGAAAAACGCCCACGTAGCACAGGAGTTTCTACCAGTTGTTTATTTTCAATGACAGCTCTTAGATTAACTAAAATTGAAAAAAAACAAAACCAAAAAAAAAAAAAACCTACAAACATTTTTTCTCTGCTGGTAATTTCTACAGGTTTACAGTATTTCTAGTGTACCTCTTGATACTCAGGTAGTCTGCTTAAGAGTTTTGAGTTATTGTGATTTGACTTGCATTGTGAAGAGCAAAAATCATCGCTTTATTAAATACAACACAGAATTGCGTGTGATCGATGCGTTCTTACTTCGGAGGGTGGAAGACTAGAAGCAGCCGGTGAAGCGAAAATCTTCAGCAGACAAATGGCAGACAGTTTAAAACCGCCGGGGTACACAAGGGGGCGGAGTGGTCCAGTAAACATGACGAATAATTAGAACGAAAGATACAAATGGGGGAACAACATAACCTTTAGTATTTAGTGCATTCACACAAATTAGGGAAAAAAAGGTGCTGAAAACTTGCAAGGAATCACCATAAAAATCAGACAAAAATGATCTAAAAAAAAAAATTAAAAAAAATGGGAAAAAAATCCCTGAGAAATAACAACAGGAAAAGGGATTCAAAAATGTCCTAAAATTCAAAATAAATGACTAAAATGTACTTTTCTCATGCTTGGCCCCTCATGTCACGGTCGTGTCATGGAGGTGAAGTGTGAACGCTCCGCTCACTCGCACTGACAGGAATTTCCCCAAAACCTGCCAACGTGCAAACCTGACTGTGAACACTTTTCATATTTATTGGGGGGAGGGGGTGATAGATATCACAGCGCACTCAATAAAAGGCATAAAACACGATTTTGGAAGTCAAAACAGCAGATTTTTCTCCTTGTTCAACAGTAGCACCGCACCTTAAGAGTTAATTCTGCACCGAAATGCACATTTTGAATGAGTAACAGACCAGATAAGAATCGCAGCTGGTGTTTATCGGTCTCGCCGCGGACGCCACGTAATCATTCGCTATCGTAGCCCTTCTGTAGATGCGGTAAAAACTCCTTCTTTGCTAGTTTCCTTGGTGACACACCCGTTTGACTGACATTAGAACACAGAGCTCCCTCCGTTCTGAAAGGTTTCCTTTCCACCTGTCTTTCTTTTCAAACTTAACAGATCTTAGAGGTGGAACCCAAACCAGGATTACGTCTTGATTTTTTTTTTTTTTTTTGGCAGGAAGTGCATTTTGTTTGATTTGCGGCCGCTGGTTTGTGTCCAGAAACCTCACTCATGTGACCGACCTTCATTTGAAGTCATGAGTTGAGGACCAACTAACGCATTTCGAACAGTGATCTTTTAACTTTAAATCATTCAAAATGAGTCTTATCAGAGCCAGAGATTTCAGTCATTCAGATATTTGCGTGTCACACACAGATCTACTATGTAAAATATTTTACTAATATGTGCACGTTCACAGTTCGACACCAATGTGGATTTGACGTGACGTCAATGTCAGGATGTCTTAAGCCAGCCGTTGTGTTTGTAAACTAGCAACGGACGATAGTAACACTGTGTTCTTTGAGTTTTGTTGTAAAACTGACCAAAATCCAATGTCTCATAAAGCATTTCATTTCAATTCCCTTTATTTTATTTTTTTCCCCCCTCAGAGTTTTGTTGGTTTTTGACGTCAAAATTTCGCCATCTCACGTCAGCCCGGTTTTCGTCCCAAACTGAAATTTGCCCGTTGTTAAATTTGTGTCAATGGGATGTTATTAGACGTGATCTTGTTGTAACTTGCAGCAGACGTTTGACTGAAGCACGAGCGGAAATAATATCCGGTATATGTCCTTTACATGCTGCGGAGATATCAGCCGATTCATCCATAGCTTGAATATTACTGGGAGAGGAACAGCTACAACAGCTGCGACGGCTGGGCTGCCGATTATCCCCGACTGTGTTGAAACTGCTGATAAATGTATTCTACAATTGCTTTCTTTTCATATTTGTCCCCTCCCTTTTTTTTTTCTCTCTCTTTTTAAAGTAGGTTTTCTCCACAGACTGACATTGTACACTGTATAAACAGCAGTATTATGACTGTGAAATATTTATGGATGTTAGATATATGTTTATAATAAAAAGACAATGCTGTTATTAACTTTTTATTTGCAGCTAGCCGATGGTGACTTTGAATCAGGTGAAAATTGCGTTACTGGATCACAACCGGTGCCTTTGAATATTTCTGTAAACACATTGTCACGGTAACATGAATAGCCACAAGTGATTGTCTTCTTCCAGTAAGTTGGGCTGGTACCTTGACATCCCAACAATGCTTTATTGGGAGCCTGGTAAGAATAGCTCGGCCGCAGGTCCTGCCTCCACACACGAGACCCCTCGGCATGGCAACACGCCGTCAGAGGTGACTGCGCGTTCAGCCGTGCAGAAGGAAACGGCGACTTTCCGACCGGCCGTCGGAGTTTGACACGGGACCGTCGTCTTACGGAGGGACTCGGGAAGAGCAGCGACCATGGCGCCGGCCGATGCTGTCTTCATCGCCATCTGTCACAACGTGTCCTTCATTGGTGAGTCCCCGCAAGATCTATTATTAAACGATAGCGTCCCTGTCATCACATAAGTATATTTACACTGTCATTGAAATGCATTGTATTATTAGCTCGCTAATACTGTATATTTCTCCATATATTTAGAATCGGCTTGTTGTGACTACAGCGATTTTTTTTTTTTTTTTTTCTTTTTTTTTTTCTGCGAAACATGACTTTACTTCCTACATCCTGGCAGATTATTGCCATGCTGTCATGCTCACTGTTTATCAGTTAATTTATTTATTCATTCATTCATTTATCCATATAGCTATTAATTAACTGCTAATTTAGACAGTTTTAATGTTTGTTTTTTTTTCTTGCAAAGCCAAATTGATGTCTAAATATTGGGACCGGCCCATCTGTAAATCCCTTCCAGACTTCCCTGAGAATTTTCAAGAAACGAACTTGAAAACATTAACAGACAATAGGCAAGAAATTTCCTGAAATATATGAATACATTCATACTGCTACAAGTTTTGAAATTAAGCTCTTAAATTATTTACTGCATTTTTGCTCTTTGTGTTTAAAAGAGGGAAAGAGCTGCACATCAAGACAGCATGTTTGTGTGGCGTGTCATATTTGATATCCATATATAAGCAGATTTGGGGAATTAATCAATGCTACAGTGACCAAATAGTGTAATATTAATTTTTATTTTCCCATATTTTCCATAAGACAGCCGTGTTGTGCTTTTGGCCCCCACATAAAAAATCCATTCTAAGTTGCCTTGACCTTTAGTGGAGGTGCGTCCGTGCACCCAGTGTGCACTCTGGAGTTTCTGCACCCGAGGAGCCGTTAACTTAGTGAATACAGACGGGACGTCCCAGCGGTCCCGGAGCACCTTGTAAAGGAACTTTTAGAAGCCTGTGTCAGAGATATTATTCTTTCAAGTCTCCGCCGACCCACCTGGACATCACCTTCAGGACCTCGGCGGTCCGACATGTCATGCTGCTTTGTTGAAGAATAACTCGCTCATCCCTGTATTGCAGGAAAAACCTGGTGGGTGTTGATGCTACTTCTGCGTCTTCTGGTCCTCCTGCTGGCCGGATTCAACCTCTTCGCGGACGAGCAAGACAGATTTATTTGTAACACCATCCAGCCGGGTTGCTCGAATGTCTGCATTGACGCGTTCGCTCCTCTGTCCGTCTTCCACTTCTGGCTGCTCCACCTCATTCTCCTGATCCTCACACATTTGATGTTTGCGACGTACGTGGCTCATAGAGTGATGCTAAGCTCCTGCTACGAGGCTGCCCTCTGTGAGCGGAGTCCAGGAGCTTCACCCTTCGCCCTTGAAAGCTCCTCCAGGGAAGTCTCCTTGAACAAAGCTCCACTTCACGACCGCGAATCACCTATTCCTCGCTTCTACTGCGCCTACGTACTTGTTGTGACTCTGCGGATCCTTCTGGAGGCCGCTTTTGGAAGCGGGCAGTATTTCCTCTTTGGTTTGTCCATGCCGAAGAGCTTCCTCTGTTACGAAGCCCCCTGCACCTCTGGGGTCGAGTGCTACATCTTCAGACCTACGGAGAAGACCTTAATGTTGAATTTCATGCTCGGCGCCGCCTCCCTGTCTGTCCTGCTCAGCCTGGTCGACCTCGTGAGCTCCATGAAGGCCATGGTGAGGTGGAGGCGGGAGATGCTGACCGAGGAGATGAACAAGGGGGAGCGAAGCAGCGTATTCACAACTAGCGTGATTGAAGAAACCGAAGTCCTCCCGACCAGAAGAGCGAGCCCGAGCGGAAGCTCGAAGAACGGCCTCCGAGATGAAAAAACGCTTCCGGGCGGCGAGCCGTTTCCCGCCAAAGCCACCGCGGGAGGATCACCCTCGGCCAATAGGAAGCTTCCGCAGTGCAAAGATAAGATGGACGCTCAGGTGCCAATGCACTTTGTTCCCCACAGCCACCCGAGACCACCGCCGTCCCCTCGCTCGGAGCGCGGCTCAGTCAACAGGGCGCTAAAATCCACAACCGTCAAGAAGCCGGGAATGATCTCCTCCAACTCAAGCCAGCAGCCGGAGTCTCCCAAAGACAAGCGAGCTTGGGTGTGACAACAACTTTGAACAGTTTTGTATTTGATATTAACATGTGTCCGTCTATCTAGCTATAAATATAGATATAAAATGACATATATATACATGGACATACATACATGTGTATGCATGTTTATATTTAATTTTATATATGTACACATGTATGTACATACGTGCACACACACACACACACACACACACACACACACACACACACACACACACACATATATATATATAAAAGCTGTGCAGGATCCAGACTGACATCACTGTTGCTCAGCCGAGTATGAAGTCATTGATGCTGCTGGTTTTGTATAGTTAAGCGACTGAATGATGGATTTTTAGCCGTGTGTTGGAAGAAGCCTAGCGAGCTATTATTTGATATGGACGAAGAAGTTGGGAGGATTTTACGGTCGCCATGAAACATTGTTTGCTCCTCTCTTCGACGAAACAATTTCATTTCTTGCTGCAGTGTTTTGTTCTTTTGTTGGTGTTGCAACAGTGTTTTTTTTCGCCGTGGAGAATGATGTTTTCACGGCTGCTTTTGGATAGAAGACTTCCAAGAACACAGTTCTAAGAACTGTCCGACTCGAATGTGGATCTAGGAACCCCACCGTCCCTCCGGGGGGACTTTTTAGTTCTGCATCCTCAAGGACAGTAAGGGGCCACGTTAGGGAGGGACTGCAAGCATCACAGGAAGCTGTCAATCACAGTGATGTTAACCAAGCGCTGTCAAAAGGGTTTTAAGTGCGTTTATTTTCTCCCTTTGCTAACTGTACTTATGTTGACAAAATATTAATGTTTGGACCTCTTCATCGGTCCATTTCTCAGTCCATTTTGTCACGAGAAAATGTTTTTAAATATGCCGCTACGTGGCTTATGAGTTCTGCTGGTCATTGAGCGCCAACTTCATACGAGTTCCTGTGGAACCGGACGGCCCCTGGCTCGGAGTAGGAGCACGAATGGTTGTCGGAACTGAGACCCCTGGTCCCTGCTCCCTACGCTGTCTGAATACACGAAAAAAAAAACCAGCGTGAAAGGGGCTGGCGAGGCCTGCTTTCATATTCACCGGTGATGAACTTTCTCCGTCTCAGAGCAGGGCGTCTCATTCCATACATATTTACAAAATAACAACCCTTATCAATTTCTCGGCGGACACATGCGTGATTTAGCAACTTGAACTATCCCAGGTCGAAAACCAGGAATTTTGATCCGCGTGACTTGTCGGAAATTCCCATATTAAGTGGGCGGATAATCCGCTGTGTGATTTCGAAACTCTGGATTTTTGTTACGATCAAATACACGAGATTATTCATTTTAATGCAAGAAAAAAAAAATCATCACTTGACAGCTTAATGTCTGAAATATCACTGGTCAGGTTACTGCGATGAGAGTCACATGACTGAAATGGCCTGAGTTTACGGTCCTCTGACCTACTTATTGTTAACGCTGTGAGAAAATGTGTCACTCACAGAGCACATGCTGACCTTGAGGAGGAAGTAGTTACAATGCTCAGCTGTTGTCTGGATGACTGACACACTGACCTGACCTCTGACCTCTGACCTCTTGCCTGTCAGCTCAGCCATGATCCGGCAAACACTGCCTGGCGCGGTTTAAATTAAACGTTCGGTCTCTGTGCTGTTATTCTTTCCTGAGAAACCAAAAGATGTGTTGGAGTTGATGAATCCTCCTTGTCTGAAAAAATAAATAAAAGCAATGAACATTAGAAAAAGAAAATTAACATTGACTGTGAGAAATGACAAAACACTTTCAACACTGATAATAATAATCCATTTGACTAAAGACAACAATGTTCACATTTAAAAGAAACAACAAAAATAAATACAATAAAAGGGACAGTAGATGGCTTATGTATAAAAGTGACATCAGATGGAATAAGCCACTTTAAGCTTATGTGTGTTTGGTAGCGTGATTCTATATGACATGTGAATGAGAGAGTGAATGGTTGCTTGTCTCTATACGAGGCCCCGAGATCGTTCCAGGGTGAACCCCGCCTCTCGCCCGATGGCCGCTGGGCTCGGCTTCAGCGCCCCGGCAGCCCTGAGTGCAGGACCGGCAGTGTGGAGAATTATTGAATGGGCGAATGAACGTTTTAGTCAGAGGAACTGGTTGCACGGCTGCCTTTTGACCTCCGAAACTAAACTTCGGCTGCTTTTATTAGTTTCGAGTTAATTGGCCTGTCATTCCCTTTTCCACAGTTCTTAATTGTTTCCATCCTCATGACTCATTGTACAAAAGGTCACAAAAAATCCCTGAAACTCTTAATCATCCATGAAACCCACATTTTCCGACAGAACCTTTTTTTTTTTCTTTTTTTTTTCAAAATCTTGGAATCCCGACTGCTCGGCCTTTATTTTTCACTGCTCTTCGCCCCCGGGGCCTGCTCTGTCTTTTTTTTTCTTTCTTTTTTTTGGGGGGGTTATGGAGCTCACACTTGACAAAACAATGCACCGCGTCCCCGACACATGCTGCATACCCTCATCATTCTTCTTCTCTTGCGGTATTCAGGGCAGCCGAGACATGCAGAAACCCTAGCTGGCCGGCGGTCGGCGGAGAAGAGCTGTATCCATCCCTCACAGGTGAATAGGTCAAAAAAGGAGAACCCGCTGACCCCCATATAAGAGACGTATTTAACACATTGTCCCTGAGGTGATGTGTGTTGTTGTTGAGACAAATCACACCCAGGAATATTTCTTGTTGCTGTGTGTCCCTGGCGGGATCCCAGCTGCCGGCTCTGCTTTATTGCATACGGTAATAGAGAAACAGATCGATGGCTGATAACCAACAAGTGTCAGTGTTTTTCGTATTTTGTAATCTATTTCGATCAGCTCGCTGGGTGGCTAGTTGGATAGCTGGCTGGATGGCGCATCGGAAAATATGAATACCATCACAGGATAGTGCACAGCAAAAAAGAATAAATTTTATTTGTGATAAACCTAATAATCTTTTAATATTTATTCATTCATTCATTATAATGAAAAAATAATCTATAATAATATATCCTTATTTTTGACGCCGTCTGGATATTTCTCTCAATTTGAAAGTTGATTAGTTATTCTAATTTATTGTAAATGTGATGTCAGGCTTTATTTCTCAAATATTTCAGTTTGCTGAAAACTCTGCTAAGATAATGCTCGTCGTCGGTGTGAATATCCAGAATTGGGAAAGAGAACGACAATTTTCTTCTGCCACCACATCGCAAAGGTTCTCTCGAGGTCCGTGTTAGCGCCTCTGAATTCCTTATTAGAGCTTGTTTTGTTCATTTTACATATAATTCATCGAAACCAATCGTAGAATACGAGACAATGTCTTTCGTTTTGGATCGTGTCCACTTTAACATCGGGATCCTGGTTTTACTCTGATTCCTATCATTTCTTCACTTTCGAGCCCGAAAGAGTTAAAATAATAAAATCCAACGGGATTTAACATGGCACAGATCACACCTATGACGGTGATAAAGGTTACGGAAGAGCAGAACATCCCAGCAACAGTTTCCAAACTGAACAATCAGGCGACATCAATTCTGAGGTCTGTGCGGACGACCCGGCTAAAAAAAAAAAAAACAACATTTCTCTCAAAAATGTACTTTTTAAAATGACTAAAGATTCGTAGAATTGATTTTGCATGATGTCTGAGGAGGGGTTCATTAATTAGAAGTAAAAATACTTAATGACTGCTGTGCTGTTTCTTCATTTCGACTGGAAAAAAAAAAAAAAAAAAAAAAAAACAATTCCCCCAGTGTTCAAATTTCCAGACACTGAGGCAACCCGAATGAAATATTCCCCCAAAAATGAAAACATGCTGATTGACTGAATAAGAGAGTTTACTCTCCCGGGGGAGGGGAGGGGGGGGGGGGGGGGGGGTGTCCCAGGGGCTTCCTTTGAAATAAACTCACAATCTGAATTTATTGCCAATGCATGTCCTTCAGTCATGTTGTCTGAACTTGTGTGAGCCGCCGTCATGCAGACATTACAGCGTCCCGCACCGACGACCTTTATTATTTTCTATTGCAGTATCAAAGAATCATTTTGGCCTAAATGCCTGTCTGCATGCTGAGGTGTCCTCGGGTAAGACACTGACGGGTGATTCAATTATGATGAATATGGGACTGGAAAAATAATTTGCCATTTAAAAGGCAATTCCCAGTAATAACTTCCGAATGATCGTTTGCCCCGTTTTGTTCGTTTTTCCTTTTTTTTTTCTTTTTTTTTTTTCTTCACTGCGTTTCCATTTTTTTCCTTCAAATAGTCCCGGCTGCGACGCTGCTGGATTTCTTCAGTTTTTGTTTTGCGTGACTCCCTTAAATTGATTTTTTTACATGGGGGAAAAAAAAAAAAACGGGGCACAATCGGAAACTTTTCTAAATTGGAAAAAAAATAGACAAATATACAGATATATATATGTATTTTAATGAAGTGAGAAACATGTTTGAGGGATTTGTAAATGGTGAGCTGCTTCATGCTCCTGTGGTCGAGGGAGGCATCTTGCAATGGCTGCTTATTTCCAAATGTGACAAAGCATGTAAAGCATTACAAAGTCACTTTATGATCACACGATTCGACCAAATATCACAAATACATATTTTTTTTAACTCCGTTTTGATGTACAATTGTCTGCCATACCTATCGATCCACGCGCTTTCAGCGGTTGATGCATCGCCCTGCAGCTTTACCCCCCCCCCCCATCATGGGCGACAGGCGGAGGAGATGGGGGGGGGGGGGGGAAACCCGACAATGACCGCCGCAGCACTTCAGAGAAGATTGTC
>CAAKHD010014132.1:220537-240768 GCA_901007705.1 Fistularia tabacaria
AAAAAAAATTGTGACCTCCCCAACCGGTTTAAGGTAAAAAAAAAAAAAAAAAAAAAAAAAAAAAGGGGGAATGGCAAGGGCTGTGACACAAATATATCATCCATGGAATCTTCTAGAGAGTAAGTTCAATCTCTGAGTCACTTTAGAGAATAGACAGCCCCCCCCCCCCGCAACACTGCTCAAATATATGTAGTGCAACTGAAGCATGAATGAACAGAGTAAATATAAAAATACAGTACAAGAACAGTAAGTACACAACTCAAGTCAGTGTTCATGTAATTTAACAAGTAGTCGGTCAACAGGTAACTGATAAAATTACAAACCTTACAACCTGAAATGACTGATTTACCAAGAAAAGCTAATATTTGTCGGGGGGGAAAAAAAAAAAGCGCCTCGAGTGCTAAGTGATGGAATATTGTAGGTTTTTCTTTTTCTTTTTTTTTTCCATGGTGGGGGGAAAAGCAGCTGCCACAGTCTGGCCATTTGTCTCAGCTTGTCTTCTCTGTAATCCCTTCATACTGTAAGTTTAATTTTGGAGTGCGGCAACCCCGCGCTGGGGGTGTTAAGGCAAGCCTTTCTAAATTGCCACTTGTTCTCCCCTGGCGTCATTAAGACTCTACAGCGACAGGAGGCCCGTTCTCCAAACCGCTACCTCTGGAAACAGCGGCGGCAAGTTTATAATTACACTCTTTCTCTCAGCAGAGATGACGTGTCCTGTGCGATAAACGCGACCGGGGCCCCCCCCCGGTCCCCCTCGGCCCCCCGGTCCCGCACAGACCCGAGGATTCATCGAGGTGTGATGACAGCCGGAGCCGGGCTAACGGAGTCGCTCCAGCTCCGCTTTACGAGCAGCCTTCCTCAGAGGGAGCCTGTCCAGGGGCAGAAACAGTGACGAGGTAGGAAATGGAGCCATGTTGAAAGCCTTTAGTGTTCCATCAGTATTTGGTCCTGAAGGGGTGAGCCGCGGCAATTGGAGGTGACACAGTACACCTTCCGACGTCAGGTCCGCTGTCAGAGAACTTCTAACACAAACGATCCCTGTTTCGCCGGTACTTGAAGTTACAGAAAGTCCGAGACGATTCTGACTCGTGTTTTTTCTTCAATCTCTTTTTGGATGTGACCTACAACATATCGACTTTGTTGCATTAAAGTAGGATTTCCTTGTTGGCTTTGCGATGAACAGACTGCCCAAAATAATCATTTCAGTGGAGAGGGTTTATTCGCTGGCTCACCCCTGAAGGGAGAAGCCAAAAGGAGAGGAGAAGCTGTATTTGTAGATTAGTTTTGGCCATATAAGATGTAACAGGCGTGGAAATGGCGAGAGTTGGAGTATCTGGCTATCGCTAATGGTTCCACTTTGTTTTTCTAGAAAAAGTATTATTCTGTTCTTTTGGGCATCTGAGGAACAAGTATTACTTTACATATTTCAATACATTTGATGAAAATTGGATGTACTTGTACTGATGTATGTACTTTCACAAAGAAGAGTTTGAAAAAGAGAACCTGCACATCCACTTCCCAGTTAGGGATGTGTGCTGGATCAGAAGGATCCACGGAATAACGGTTTGAAACAAATTCCGCACACAAAGCGTGATCCAAAAATGAAGATGACTTTCTACATACACAATAGAAATGTCTTCTTCGCAATTTCATTTTGATACGCATCTGAGGAAGAACATTTGTGTTCGAAACCTCATGGGATAAATCTTTCTGTTCTATGTGAAATAGATAATCTTGGTGTGCGGATTTTTTGTTTCAAACCGCTATCACAAATAAAACCCATCTGAAAGTCAATATAATGGCTGCCAAAGTATATCATCACCTCCTTTAAATAACTAATTTTTTTTTTAACTTTTAACATATGGCTGTTTTTTGTATTTTCTGAAAAACTTAAGTGGCTTCGGCGATTATTTCAAAAAGGTGATTTGTGATATTTTCAGATCCCGTAACCGTAAACAAATAACCTGCCCTATAGTGAGCATTCAAGGAAGCTCGGACCCCTGAACGTTCAAATCCTCCGCTGACGTCGAACAAGTTTGACGTCTGAAGTCCAGCAGTTTGGACGAGGTGATGCGGAGAGGATTTTCTAAACGGAGAACCGTGAAGCACCCTCCATTAAAACATTATAAAATCCAGAAACGTTTAATCGACGGGAAT
The DNA here is from genome assembly GCA_901007705.1 of Fistularia tabacaria. Classification (NCBI taxonomy): domain Eukaryota; kingdom Metazoa; phylum Chordata; class Actinopteri; order Syngnathiformes; family Fistulariidae; genus Fistularia; species Fistularia tabacaria. Next base: position 222,695 of record CAAKHD010014132.1, read on the forward strand.
GAACTTTTTGTGTCGGGAACGAGCTCAGAGTACAAACGTTGTAGATTTACAGAGCATTTTAATCTATCTGAACGTTTTCACTGAGATTTACTGATTCAGTCACATATAAAATAATCACACATCAGCTTTATAACTATAAAATGTTTTATTTGACTCCTTCTCATCCTTTAAGTCATTTCTGAGGAAGCCCCTGCTGTAACCTGAGATGATTATTTTTTTTTTTCCAGAGAAACCCATCAGAGGGAATAATTACCTCGCACTTAAAGGAAAATGTCTAATCCTTCTTATCAAATTGAGCGACGGAGAGGATCAACTACGAGTCTAGATGTTTGGGGGGAGGAAAAAAAAAGCCATGAAACCTCACGTCTCTGCGGTGCCGTGGTCCGGCCCTTTCTCTCGCTGAGAATTAGGGGATCTGGCAGACGTCCCTGGTCTTGTTTTCTTTCTCCTCCATACCACTGAAAAACCTGTTGGCCCCCCTTTTTTTTTTTTTTTTCTTTCTCAACCGCTGTCCTTCGTACCTTGGAGTACTCAGTGGTCAATGCTGGAAAAGCCATTTAGGGCGAATATCAGATGATGTGTAACCCAGAGCTTAAAATAACATGTACTGCAGTGTGTGAGTCTGAAGGCTCAGCTTATTTCCTGAAGGGTTTTAGGTTTTACCCTGCTTTTTTTTTTTAATCATTTGGTAGAAATCTGACAAACATTCGCTCCTAGTGGTTAATAAATACTCACACACACACACACACACATACTATGGAACACTCAGCGGCGACATCCCACACACGTATACACACATCTGCATGGTGTTGATACTTGTCTCCAGCTAATATTTATCCTTGTAAGTCGCAGGTTTTTCCAAGCACCCACAAAGATGGCGTGCGCGAATGATGATCCCGAATGAGGATTTGCGTTTGGTCTCTTCGTGTGCGTGCGTGTGTGTGGGTGTGTGGGTGTGTGTGTGTGTGTCTAAAATCCGTCCGAATGGATTCTACGGCCGCTTCCTGCAGGCAGCGCATGTAAACTTAAACATTTTCCTACATGGAGGATTGACACATTCCACAGTGAGGTGATGAGCTGACCCAGACGTAACCCGTGTAACCCTGTTGACTCACCCGCAGCCCTTTGTCAGCCCGGAACCCCGTCGTCCACACACGCAGATTCACGGGCCGCGGTGAGTTATCAGGGTGGGTGGAGGCCGTCCGACCAGGAAGTCAGCGGGATAGCGGCCACAAAAAAACAACATTTATTTACAGTGGGGTGACAGACGCTCTCAAGCAGCCGCACTCATTATAAATGGGGGCGAAGAAGAAGGGGAGGGGGTGGAACACATGAGTCAACAAACATCAGCCTGCGTGTTGTTGTTTTCCTTCTTTTTACCAGCCTCGACATTCACCGTGTGCAGCAGCCCTGCCTTATACGAGGAAAACGCACGGCCCCGGTCTTTATTGTAAACGAGACCAAGCAGGTTCACGCGAGCTCGTAACTTTCGCTGAGGAGATTTTAACGACGCCGTCAAACACGCACACAAACTTACGGGTTCGGTTTATCCGATCTGAAGGAATACTCGGGCCCAAATTTGAAATCTCAGCATCGACCTCTCTGGATTCCATAACCAGAGGATTTCTACTACCGACAGCGAAGAACTTTGAAGAGAGATGTTCCAAACGGCGCCTGTACAAATGGTAGAAGCAGGAATTCTGTTTACGTAATATCTCAAACTGCTTAAATGTAGTTGGTCAATTTTTAGAAATTTAGCAAAAGGTTAAACATGCATTTAATGTCAGAAAAACATATATAGATAGTAGTTATAGAAGTATGATCATGCTATATATAGAAGATAAACATGCTAATGGTATATATAGAAGATCAAACCTGCTAATTGCCTTAAAACAGTATTTCCTGGTTTAAAAAAAACGCTGCATCATAATAGAGGTATTGATCACAAATTTTGCCGTAAACAATGAATTGGTCAGTTACTTAAAATTCCAAGTCCCATTATTTTATAATAGCATACTAGCTATGAACAAATGAATTTTCTTTTTCATTTGAAAAAAAAAAACTGACTTGCTTTTCTCCCTTTTCTAAACTCCATAGTTTTATCGGCCGCGCTCTGACGGAGCACAATGCACACACGCATGTGGTGGGCGGGCGTGAAACACGTTTTTCTGGTAATTCTGTTATCTTTCAAATAATTCAAATTGTGCAGGATGACATTCCGGCGTCGGTGTTGTGGCCCCCTTCGAGAAAGAAAACCGGTAAAAAAGAAAAAGACCCACCAAGTATGTCAGTCAGCGGTGATAAAGCACGCAGCACCGCGTAATTAACCTTATCTCACCTCAAATAAGTCTGACAACAGGTGTGTTTTAGGGCCGGGGCCAACAAGGTTTTCAGCTGCAAGAACCCTCATTTGTAAGATAGTGCTGTCAAAGGCTAGTCAACCTGAAGAGAGATGGTGGAGGATTTTCAGACGCCCATAAAAATGTCAGACTAATGGCATTTGGTCTGCAAATAAAGGTGTTATTTTCTTTTTTTTTTTTTTTTTTCGTGACTACACCTATAAAACCCAATTTGTGCATCTGTCAGCGGCACTATTTGATTTATTGTATGTTTGGCTGATTATGTCATTTAACCTGATGAAGTGTTACTGGATACAGAGCAGGCATTAGTTTTTCAGGTACAAGACACTTATCACCATTATTTTGCTTTATGGTATTATTTGGGAGGATTTTACCTCCCTTTCTGGAATTTAGAACTCAAGAAAAAAAAAAAGGTCTCCTTTGAAATTCTTTATTTTCTGAACTTCTTAATTCTGCTTTTCATCACAATGTCACCGGATTTCCTTTCCGTGGCACATTTAATCCTTTTGTCAAATCACTTGGGTATTTGAACCCTCTTACCTAAACCGATTTTTTTTTTTGTAATTCCTTAGAAAACCGAATGCGTGACAATGTGTTAAAAGAAATAAGCAACTTACGAGACCCGAGGCCGACCGCAGGCGCTGCGCAGGGAGAAGTACCGATGACGTTGGGGCAAAGACATCCTCTGTTTGGTATTTCAGTGCGTCACTACAGGAGTCGTGTAATTATCTGTTTGCTGACGATGTGTTTGACCTAATCACAGATGAATACATGTATGACTGTGGTGCAGCTGTTTAGCACATTTGCATATCCATACGTTTTCCATATATTGCTGGACATCCCTAATCTGGATGGAGAATGCGATGTAGGTTTGTCAGCACGAGCTCTCAGAGCCGTCCACGGAGGTCCGCTTAAAAAAAATAAATAAATAAAAAACCTCGCCCATGAGTAGCCCAAAATTGTGAGATTTCTTTTGATTGTTTTCATTATTACCGTATAGCCATTGAAATATTCTTTTATGATATTACTTGTTCAAAACGAAGGATATTCTATTTGCCTGTCGGCTGCTCAGCTCCTTTGTGGAATTCTAGTTTTTTCGCGGGACATTTGAACTGATGTGTGTAGATTTGATACATTTACTCAGACTGGCGTTGATTCTGATGACAAACCGTTGCAAAATAATGTAGGACCATTTATGATTTCATGTATTAATTTGCCTGTTAAACTCCTTTGTAAGGAACTTCCTCCACTGACTCTGCAGCGTAGGTTGCTACTTTAGTATGTTGTGTTTTTTTTTTTTTTTGATTTGTTTTTAATTTTGCCAGTTTTGACCCCTGAACTCTGCTCCGGAGGCACGTTCACAGGCACAGCAAGAGCGAGACACTCCCTGTTCGCCGGAGAGCCCCCGAGGGCCGATGACACAGACGCTCTAAATTCAGAGACACAGCCCTAAATACATAAAACCTTTTATACCATATGGTGTGCAAACATCTCATCCTGCCCAGACAACAACACACTAATCTCAGGGAGCTGAAGGTAACTCTTTAGTTGCCGTGGCAACCCCGCGTAATTTGGGGCTCCCCATGGAGGGTCATAGGGATTTGAGCTCCGTGTTTACTTAACAGGGGAATAGATGAATTCAATTTGAAAAAGGCTTGTTAAAAATGTTATGGGTTTTTTCGTGTCGCAGACGTTTCAAGCAAGTCTCGCATGACCGGGCGGAAAGGCATCTGGAAGGCAAAGTGACCATTTCGCTGCAGGATTATAGCCTTTCCCTTTCAGCCGCCTCCTTCTGCCGTCCAGCTCTTGGTTGTTTCAGGGCGACAAATGAATGAGAAACTTCGACCTTTCAGATATTTTGACACATCTTCATTTGAAAGTTCTGGAAAAGCAAACGGGGCAAATTTTACAGCAGATTTTGCATCGAGCAAGAGCCAATGGGAACTGTGGGTACTCTGTTGCCGGGGAAAAAAAACACCTTCTCATTTCTGCCCTAATTTTCGTAGTATTGAGCACATCTGAAAAAAAGCCACACCCACTAAATTTGAAAAAGGACAAAAAGTGCATATTTAGGCTACAGTTTTCTATAAGCTGCAAAGTGTCCATTTGTATCATTAAATGTTTTCACAGAAACATTTTTTCAACTTTAAATCTGTACAATAATTGTATTTTTTTTTTTTCGAACAGTGCCTGTAACACGTCTGGTTTAAAAAAAACAAACAAAAAAAAAAAACAGTAGCCAACCAGGAAAAGTCATTGATCGCGATTGTCATCTTTATCCTGTATCCATGACAACCACCAAAGTCGTCGTCTTCATTAAACCGCCTCACACTTCCTTGCTCTCTCTTTCAACGTCACTTGTGTAAACCACACGCGTGTGTTCTGCGGTGTCTGCGTGCAATTCCCTTAGTCCGATGTGACGAGGCGAAATATTTTGGCGGCATGAAGCTCGTTGGCCCGTTTAAAAAAAAAAAATCCCTAAATCAGCCGGATTATTGTTTAAGCCGCAGTGTTCAAGGCTAATAGTCCGGAAATGACGGTAATCTTTTGTCAATTTTGTGTTTGAAACTGAAATTGCTGACATTCTGTGCAAAAAAACCCAACCCCAAACATCTAAAACTAAATAACATAACCTTCAAATCAACCAAAAGGCCCACTACCCAGGGGACAAAAAGGAATTGCGTTAAATTTAATTGACAACCTCCAAAAAGTTTTGAAAAAGAACAAAACGTACATGAAAATCAGCCGCGTAACCCAAAAAGCTTCGCACTGAGCCGCGTCAATCCCGCTCTGCTCGCCGCCGCCGCCGTCGCGTGGTTTGCGTTTGGATGTCTGCACATTTTATCCATTGACTCTCGTTCTGCGGAGCCTCGTGAAAAATTAAACATCTGAACATTTCAGTTCTGGGCATGAGAGATGTTTAGGTTTTTTTTTTTTTTTTTTGTCCCCGACTCTTCATTCTCTTTATCGATCCTCCCACAAGAAGCCCCTCTCGGTTTCTGCTGAAAAAGCAGAACCGTGCAGAAGCTTCACGAGGCAGAAGTAATGCGTTGTAATGAATAGCCATGAGCAACGTATGCATTTGTTTATTTCATAAACGGCCGCCATTTTGGTTGCCGTTTCCATGACAAGCTGACGATGTGGTCACCAGGCACGGCCTTTTTACGCTTCCGGAGAAACTCATTTGACATAGATGATCGGTAGAACTCAGAGGCCACGCCCGTTACCAGACACTTCTTGTGAACCGCTGAGCGCCGTTTTAAAAAAACCAACAAAAACAAACCCAGAACAACTGGTGCGGTCATCGGTTGGCTGCTTTTCTCACGAATTGTGACAAAATGGACGGAAGCGATGAGAAATTGAGCGACGAAGAGGTCCAAGCTCACGTGGCCGGCTCCACCGCGGAGGGATGTCCGGGGCTGGCAGCGGAACGCTAGCTAACGTTAGCGGGTTTTTCCAGAGGAAAATAAAAACACCTGGACCCCTTTGATAGGCGGTGGTTATTATTCCCGAGGTGCAGATGTGAACGCCGTGGCAACTTCGCTCTCCGTGATGTCCGTGTCATCTTCCTCCTCTTCCTCGGGGGGGTTTGTTTTTGAGTGTCGCGTCCCACCGGCCCCCCAGCGTGGAAACGCTCTGTCCGAAAGCGGCCGGTGACAGTAAATAGAAATTTCCACTCAAACTGTCCGACGCAGTCGACCGATGCTGCAAAGCTGAAGGATAAATGATGTCACACACAGGCCTTCTTCTCGCTCCTGACACTTAGAACTGCCTTTGCATTGAAAGTCAAATGCAAATTCAGTCGAAAAATGTCTCCCCTTGTGTTTTTTTTCTTTTTGACTCCACACCTCTGAGAGTTTAAACCAAGGTTCCTATTGTACTTATACATCCTAGATTCAATACGGCTGCTTTCGGTTTCCCCGGATCGTCTTTCGCGAGAGCGCCGGAAATGTTTCCATGACCGTGTCCAACGTTGTCGCCACTTGTGTGGGCTGTCTCTCTTTAGGCTTGCAAACCCGTCAGCGATGTGTTGTTTTTATTCTCAACCCCTTTCCAAAAGCACTACTCTTTACAACTCTTCTACAAATCCCGGCGGTTTGGACTGTTGTCGGAGGCACCTTGCTATTTCACAGAGGCTTGCAGAGGCTCCGCGGTAACCACACGTCTAATATCCTATTATTACCATGTCGTCGGTAACCGAAATTCACGGTGTGCATTTTAACACACAGTAACGTATAAACGGCCGATTCATCAAACTCAGATTTTTTTTCTGCAGGGTTTAGAAAAGAGGTTTCTGATTCGGGGGGGAGTGAAAATGACCGGGAGTCAGCAGTAAAACCTGTTTTTATCTGCAAAACTGACATTTCCGGAGCATTTGGGTTGTTTTTTTTTTTTTTTCGCCCGTAGGTTTTACCCTCTTGGGTCGCATCCGCTGCGCCGTGACCGTGGTTGCGAGGTCAAATCCGACATCAGGTGCTTGTTTACGCAACGCAAAAGGAAGAGCGCTTCCATGGTTGCGTAACATTCACGCGGTGATGAGGGGGATTGTTCACGGTCGGAAGAGGAAACATCCATCTCTTAAATTAACCTCTGAAATGACTCCTCTCAGACCTCCACCCCGAGTCTGTCTGCCATAATAATAAACAAATCCTCTTCAACAGTAAAGGGACAAACGTGTATGCAATAAGAAGTGAGTGTGTGTGTGTGTGTGTGTGTGTGTGTGTGTGTGAGACAGGGAAACGGTGTGTATTTTCTTTTTTTATCATGATCTAAACTTTAGATACAATCAAACTGCCTCTTGTAAAATACTTCCTGCAGTATCCGTCAAGCCCTCTTGTCTTCTTTCTCCTTTACAAGAATTCACAAACTTTATCCGTGATTCTGTCCTGTTTGACTTTGGTTAATGTTTCAGAAAAAGCATTTTTATTTTTTCTCGACGGTTCACTTAAGTACACTTTTTTTCGATTGCGCTCCTCCGTCGACACCCAGTGATAGAGAGACTGTTGTGACACAAACTGCATAAAAAAAAGAAGAACATAACACATCAAGCTGTGTAAGCACGAAGATTTCAAATTCATGTACGACATGTAGAGCGTGCGTAGAAGGCGTTCATCAGACAAAAACGTACTTTCTGAAATAATCTGATTTTTTTTTTTTCCTGGTTCCAATGTGAAAATGGAATAAACATACAAGTACGAGTCGCACAGCTTTATTTTTTTCCCCCCCCCGAAACATAACGCGCACGATCATGTGACGACTCCGACAGACAAAGATCACTTTATGATCCGGGATCGTGACCCCTGCTAATGGTCTCTATATATTATTGGGGCTGCATAGACCAGACTCTTTGAATTAATCCCGCAGGCTCCTGAGGCACCGGCGTGCAGTTGCGAGCGCGGCGTTGGATTTCGCCGGCGGGGCTTTTGACCGCGCTCACTGGGGATGGGTGGAGATGTCGAGCACCGTAGGGGCACTTATGAAGGACGCACATTGTTGCCAGTCCTGGGGAGAAAACTGAGCAGTCTGGCAACACAGGCGGAATTTCCTACTGCGATGTTATCTCACACAAGACATTTAGCCTGGGCCAAATGAGGGGAGGGAGGAGGAGGCAGATGGACGAGGGATGATGGAGGGGGAGAGGTGAACGAGAGAGGGGGCGGTGGAGTCGTGGGAGACCGGGGCGGCGGACAGGACAAAAGTAACTGAAAGGGGGGTGAACTTGGGCGAAAGGAAATTATGAAATTGGACGTGAGCGCGGGGAGCGAAGGCGAGATTTGAATTTTTGTGGGGGATCTGCTGGTGGTTTTGTTGGATGATGATGATGATACGCTGTCTTGTTCCTTCTTTTTTTTTTTTTTTTTTATGGCTTTCTGATCAAAACGAACAAATGTTTCAGCCCGGCTCTGGATTATCCTCTCCCGTCGCATCTCTGTCATTGCATTTGCGTCTGGAAGAGGAATGCATCTCGTATCCACGCTGTTTCTAGACGTGATTTTTTTTTTTAATTCATTGTTATATCTTGATTGACTTTTGCCCTGGTATTCGCGGGTGTGTCGGATGTACCTGTGATAAGCCGGCGGGAAACTGCAGTGCTGTGCCGGCTTGTGCCAAACTTGTTTGCGAGGGTGAAAAAAACCAATGAACGACCAAAGTGCCGCCACTTTAGGTTCCGATGCGATTCTCCCACGAGGTCGGCTCATTGATATGGTAGCCAGAAAAGAGCCATCCACAGAGATGCTTTCACGTGCTTTAGTCCCTTTTTGGGTTTTTTTTCTCAGACAAGAAGATGTACTCAGCAGCTGGAATACCAACGATGAAAGCAAACTTCTGCAGCTGCTTTTATTCCAGCTGTGATCAGCGACAAAACTGTCCAGAAGACCATCTGGTATCAGAGCTACGGTCTGGACCATCGGGAGAGGGAAGCAATGGCCATTCAAACTGGTGACACACCTTCGTGTGCACCGTCAAACTTGTGTTATTTTTTGCAGTACCTACAACCTTTTCAGGAAGAAAGCTGTGTTATGATGCATTCAGGCAGCGCATGAAGGAGCGAGCGTGGACTTCAGCTCCCACTGTGAGGCAGGGTCTTTTTGCTGTTGTGACGTAGATGTTCGGTGATCGATCGAACTCATCGAGCCTCAGACCAGATGCTCCTGGGCCGAGCTGGCGAGAAAGGAACCTGACGGAACGGCCCTCTCGGGCTCTTCCGGACGGCCACGCCACAGAGGGGGCTCGGCAGTTTTCGGCAAAAATAAAGTATGGCGTCAGCGAACGCAGGGGTTTTTAAAACCGCTAAGGAGCGCATGGAGAAACGAAACGCGCTTAAACCCCTTTGATAGCCCACGGTTCTTATTCCCGCCATGCATGCTGGGACAACTTAGCGCTCCATGTTGTCTGTGTCATCAGTCAGCACAGCGGTCCCTTACTGCCCGTGCGGACGCAACAACAAAAAGTTCCCCTCGGAGGAAAGTAGTTCCTGAAATGAAATTCGAGATGGATAGTTACCAGAACTTTTCAGTCCTGAAGCGGTTCTTGTGTTACAGGCGGTCTCAAAACAACCCTCTACGGGTTTGGGTGCGCTAAAACTATCTCGAGAGATCCCTCATCGCCCGAAACTTTATTTTAATGCCAGGTGCAAACTGGACGGGGTTGAGTTTTTATGGCACCAAAAAGTGAGTTACCTTTGCCTTCTTCTTTTACAACTTCTGTGGAAACCGCATCATTCGGTGTCAGGCTTCTGATAAACCGGGCTGGCGAAACTTGGGCAAAGTCTGCTGAAGTCTGGCTCCTGGCCGGTGCGTCCTGGAGAGAAATGGCTGTGAAGAAGAGCAAGATTCATGAAGAGGAAAGACAATGGTCAAAGCACCAGACGATGCCTGCAGGTCACATATTTCTAAAAGAACATCCGATGTGGAGATGGGTTTGATTTGCAAATAACGACTGATTGAGACAAAGTAGCATTGAAGCGCTCAAAAACGAATGATGTAAAAAAAAAAAAAAATAAAAAAAAAGATTATAGATAAATTATCTTTTTAAAGTTTTGTGTAATTAAAAAAAAAACAACCTGAAAGTCCCCCCCGAAATTGCAATCTGTCCCAGAGATCAGACTGACTCGTCTGATTTTTAATGCTCAAAGGATCAACTGTCAGCTGTTAAATCCATGCACCGCGTTCAGATCGCTCTCAACTTCCTTCGGGTTTGCGCCGCACTACACACCAGTGTGTGTGTGTGTGTGTGTGTGTGTGTGTGTGTGTGTGTGTGTGTGTATCGTTTGCCAAAGCTATAAAAGATTAAAGAGCGGGTACTGCAAAAACAACTTTACTTAAAAGTGTATGCGGGTAATGGGAAGAACTTTGAACAGCCTTGTATTTCTCTGAACTTTGTACCTGTTTGGTTCCGCAGAGCAGCGGCTCAAACTATTCACTCGGTATTTGCGTTCGCCACGCGGCAAAAGACGATTTACGGAAGGCTGTTAGATGGAATGGACCCCATCTGTTCTCAAATTTTAATTACGGGTCATTAACGCACGTGCATGTAAGAACAGCTCACGGGGGGATTTCACTTCCCACCCAATTTGGGAGTTAGCGTTCGAGGCGCCTGCCGGAAAGTTGTGTTAAGAACTCATCCGCAGGAAAGCGCTTAGCGCGTCAGTGCGTGAATATTAGTTTCCTTTCTGTAAAAGCAGCTATAAAGTACTTAAGCAGGTAGAATACTGATGACTGCAGATACTGCTGAGCTTTGACCTTTACAAGTACCACAAATATTTTACCGTTTTTTTTTGTTTTTTTTTTATTCACCTCTTAAAGTCCAAATTGCTCAGAAGAATTTGTCAATTTGATGTTTTATTTGCACAGGTTTTTTTCTATGGATGTTTGAGCATAGACTCCTGCTACTGCTTTCTCTTCACCCCCGAAAAAAAAAGAGAAAACAGAAACATTACTCGTACCCTGGCAGGAGGCGGACATCTGTAAACATCAGGTGAAGGCAATTAATCATGGATCAATGAATATCTCATCGGGATAATTCATGACAAACATTCATACAAAAAGATGCCCTTTAGAAAAAACAAATGACTAACCTATAAAGCAAATTCATATGTTGTAATTTGATTAATGTGGCTAAAAAAAAGTCCACCCAACAGAAGTAAGGGAGGGCGTTTAACTCAAATCCACGGTGGGCCAAAATTCAAAAGTGGGTCAAGGTCGCGGGCCAACATTGATATTTATTGGAAAAAAATCTTCCTCCAGATAAAACAATGAACCTTTCCATCTGGACCCAAACAAGTTTTTCTTAAAAACTGAATATGGAACAAGCCAAGCTTAATACTATATAATACATAACTTGATGTTGCACACATGCAAAATCGAAATTCAAATTTAAAAAAAAAAACACATCAATAGCATTTATTTCTTGAATGGAAATTAAATAAAAATCATATGCCTCTTTTTATTTGCAGCCTTCTGAATTAAAGTTCAACAGTAACCTTTTTCCACAGGCTAATGGAAAAAAATGTAAAAATAAAACAACTGTTTCCTACCTTTCTTTCACCCCCTTTTTTCAGAGGGGTAACACAGTGCCAGTGTTAGCACGAGGTCGCTATGACTGCTGTCAAGAGGAGAGGGCGTCTACGGGTCCTGGCGTGATTTTCATGCCAAAACAACAGCAGAGCATTCTGGGATTTGTAGTATTAGCCGTACATGCGCTGTAGGCTAAGATGGGCGCGGGTCAGCTCAAATAGTCATTGGGTCTGGCTTCACCAGCCAAACAGTTCCAGCGGGTCAGAGTTGGACACCTATGATGTCAGGCATGATTCTCTGAATTGCTAATTCCTGGGGATGGAGGAGTTTGTGTTCCTTTTGTGTTTGGTTTGGGACATCGGCTCGTGCCAAAGGCCACTGAGGGCAAAGCGGTCTTAGCTAGAAGCACCATGACATCTTTGTGCCCAAAATGCTGTTGTGCATGACAGAGAAGGGCGTCCATTGGACTTGGTTGGGCCCCAACAGATAACGTAGAGCCATGGTTTTATTTGTTCACCACCCAAAGAAAGATATCCGAGTCCGATGAATTGCATTTCGACCGGCAGGCTGAGGTGGAGACCCGAGAGTGCCGACCCCTTGGGCCTGCAAATTGACTCTTGGGGTGGGAAATGCAAACTCTCTGGGAAAGAGCTCTCACTCAGATTGCCCTGGTGGACCCTTCAGGATTTGGAACAGAACAGATACCTGGAGATTCGTCTCCTAAATGCACTGCGCTTGTCCGACCACTCAGGCATTCTTCACAAGCAGGGGCCAAAATTGTTTCCCTCTGAGGTCCATTCAGAGCTCTGTTGAGGACTTTGTTTTGTGTTTCTTCTTTTTGCAATTTCTCAAAGTGGCCTTCAGGACTGGAGGAGGACCCTGGGAGGAACGGAGGAAGATCGCACAATTTGACCGCGACCTTCAGTCCCGCGGAGGACGTGGTTGAGACGGGGACGGTGGCCGGGCCAAAATGTACCCCTCTTACCTTTAGCAGGAGAGCGTGGGGGGGGTCCTTGAGGGAGGGGGAAATGCAGGTAGACGCACTTTCACATCAGGAGTCAAACTCTCAAATAGCAGCCAATTAGCATCATAAAGCAATTGAAACTCACAGCAGTAATTACACCGCTGCTTCATTTGCAGATATTCTCTAACAATGCAGATTGCTGTGAAACTACCTTTTTTCCCCCCACAGGCCGCACATAGTCATCAGCCGGTGTTGGCTCGTATTTGTCCTCTCCATTCACTGCAGCACATAATTCCATTGCGTTGATTTTTACTGTTTGGAAAAGAAAAAAAAAACCACGCACATCTGCTGCCCAGTCAGGGATGGGCGCCGGACCAAAAATATCGACTGAGTAACGGTTTGAAACGAAAAATCCGCACACCAAGTGCTCAAAAAATGAAGATAATTTATTTTATCCAAATTATTTATAACTTATTCTTTTGGCTCCTGTTGGACGTATGATTTACTTTTAACTTTAACAATGTATTTACTTGTTTTGAGAACTGGCCCAAAGATACTCTTTACAATATGTATCCTTCTACTTTCTGATCATCAATGTTACGTTGCATTTCTGCACATATTCAGAGTGTCTTATCTTTGGGCCTGTTCTCAAAGTCAAAGTTAAAAGTAAATGAGTAAAGACGAGGGAAACAATCGCACGAGAACATTTTTGTTCGAAACATCATGCGATTTAAAAACCGTAAAATATCTTTATTTTCGGAGCATCTCGGTGTGCTGTTTTGATGCTGTTACAGGAAGTAACACACAGGATTAGCGTCCGACCGTCAAAGCAAACAAAAGGATGTCATCGGTTCCCCAACTGAGCCTGAAAGCCTTTGCAATATTACTTTGACTTTGGTGACTGAATTTAGCCATTGTGTGTAAACACCGAGGTGACTTTCACGGCTCTTCAAATTGCCATTTCATGCTTTGTTTTTGCAAGTAGGTAAAATGTATTTATTTTTATCAAACAGTCTTCGATGCAAGAAACAATCAGGTCAATACTGGCATCGATCATCCCGGACCTTAAAGATTTTGAATTGCTCAGATAAAGGTAATAAAAACACACATTGTAAACCCAATGGGAACGTAGCTTGATAAGAGACGGGTCAGGCAGGACTGGTGAATATTTTACCAGATGTGCTCGGTCGGGTAATGACTGACCCGACTGAGAATTCTCAACCATTAGAAATGCTGGGTAATGTTTAGCCGACGTGAACGTGAAGCACTCGAAATCTTTGTGTCTCCAGTGAGGAATGTTGCGGGTAAACGCTATAGATTCCCCGCGATTTGTGCTTTGCAACGTGTCAACATCAAGTTCCGGGAGCGGAGTGGAGTGACATGTGACAGTGGCGTTCTGTCATGTGTGGGTTCTGCTGGATTTAGACGTTTTGAAGGCCGTCATTCGCGCCCACGATGGGAAGTGATGCTACAACTGGCTCCGGGCCTTTCTGCACCGCTGTCACTCTGAAAGCTTTGTATCGTCACGGAGATGCGCGGGAGAACTTCAACACAAAAAGCCCACATTTTGAAATTTTATAGGCTTCTGCCTTTGGGAAATTGATCACAAGTGCGACACGTACTTTAATCATTCTTAAAGTTTGAATTGTTAAAGTTGGTTAATGCAAATCTACGCGTACATGTAAATCCTGAACTACATGACCCAACAGCCTGCCTGCTACGGAGCCCAATCAATAATTGTGTCTTGGCTAATCATTGCTGATATGCTATCATTTATTACGCTCAAGCTGTTAATGTTTACATGCACTACAACAATCAAAGATGGAGAAAGAGCACAGTGTATTTAGTCTCAATCGGCAGGAAAAAACAGGGAGAAGCGTTTCGTGCATTAATTATTGTTCTCGTGTGATATCGAAGTTTGCAGACTTGTTATGGACTATGTTTAGAGCTAAGCTGCAGATGTTCGCGCGTCTGCCTCACGGCAAGAAGGTCCCTGGTTGCATCCCGGGGCCCCTTCCTGTGTGGAGTTTGCATTTTCACCCCCGTGTCTGGTTTGGTTTCCTCCCAAGGTCCAACAAAAACATGCTGCCGGTTCACTGGAGACCCTAAATTGCCCAGATGTGTGAATGGTTGTGTTTGTCTATACGTGGACCTGTGATTGACAGGCCGCCTGTCCAGGGGTCCCCCTCCTCGCCCAATAAGTGATATGAATTATGAATGAGTGTTCATAGCTGCAACAATAATAACATTAATTGGAGTCTAATCAAGGATATTCACAGCATGACGTCAGATCCACAATCACTTGGTCGTCACGTTTCCTAAACTTGTATGTTGAGTCCCACAGGAAGATCTTGGAGGCATTTCTTCATCTTTGCAAAAATGTCCGTATTTGGAAATGATAGGAAGGCGTTCCCGTGACGTCGTGCATGTTTTTTTTATATTAACTTAACAATTATCAGAACCAGATATGTGAGTTGGACTAAAATCATGACCAAATTTTATTTTCTGATGCCAGTTTTTTCAACTCATCCCAAAACAATTCATGAAATCTAGTGGAAACTGAGAAAAGTGCATCATTAACAAATCAATCAAGAATTGAAACTGGAGTGTCAGAAGCAGCAGCATCCACAAGGGTTATTAGTTGGGGTTACAAACGAATCACAAACCGGGAAAAAACAAACAAACAAACAAACAAAAACCTACATTATCTTCAGATGTGACAAAGTGCATCAAGTGAATCATCACACAAGAGGACCGGCGGGGTTTGATTGACAGGCATTCAGCTGAAAATGACGTGCGGAAAACAACAAAAAATCCTTGCCGTGAGCGCTTAGCAACAGAGACGAGTGTAAAAACAAGAGGGTTGGGGAAGATTTGACTCTCAGAGCCACAGGTGCAAATCAAGTGAAGGCCGGCGGGAAAGAAAAAGACCAACTAATGTTGTGGATAAATTACCATTGCCTTATATCTTGTATAAATCCATGGGATTTAATTGCATATAATTCTTATGGACTTAGTTTTTGTCCTAGATCTGTTCCATAACAAATTTGGAATTATCTTTTTTAATCTAAAAGAATACAGAGACACATACGTAGAATGATGCATTTGGAACTTGACGTCAGAAGCTGGAAGTTGGAATATCAGCGCAGGGACGGATACAAAAAAATACACTTTTAAACTGGATTGCATTCGAGTCTGATTTTATTCTGGTGTCAAGCTGACACTTTCTTCATCTGCTGTTCAGACACCGGTCAACAGTATCACATGTCCTCGGATGTCAAATTTGAAATGCAGCTTAGATATCAGCTGCTTTATGGAGATCCCTCTCGGTGTTGGAATTATCTCATAAAATAGCATTAGGTGCAGGCTGTATTAGACAGCAATTGCAATGTCATAAATGATAAAAAGTCTGCTGAGTGGAGAGGTTTTATATTCATTTACAGGCGAAGAAAATAATAATGATATCAATAAGTCATGAATCATTCTTTTTTTTTAAAATTCAATTTCAGGTTATGGGGCTTTTTTGAAAATTATGTTGGACATATTTCGGACACGAACTCCAGACACGAATTTCGTGGAGGTGAAACAAAGCCACGGAAATGAGCGAAAGCAGCATCTATTCGATGAAATATCGCATAGGGGAAATGGATCTCCGGCACGTGACGTGTCAATCTGAGTCGGAGTTGGACCTGATAAAGCTGATGAAACCTACAGAGGGCCACCTGAAACTTACAAAAGACACATTCCACTTTGTACATGTCAGGGAGTGTTGTTCCAGCAGCATCGCGCTGACAGTTATTTGAAGGCAGATGTTACAGGGAGCGCAGAGAAATAAACTACCTCAACAGGTCTTTTATTCTTTTCAAAAAAAAAAAAGAACAGGGAAAAATCTGCCAGTGAGGTGAGATGAGTTCACCTGTTTTCTAATGCAAATGAACTTGAACTGGGAATGGCGTTGCAGCGTGTGGCATCATCTTGACACCAGAGCGCTGATCTGCATAATTTTAATGGATTAGTGTCAAAGCAGACTTTTTTTTTTCTGACAAATTCAAAACACAACATGCGTTACTTGTCCGAACTTCGGCATGTGAGTGAATTTAATTCGCCATGAATGATTTTTCAATTTGAGCGAAGCAAGTTGTCGACGAAAAAGAAAAAAAAAAACCAACCTATATTGTATTTAGCCAAATCTCAGTTAAAACTCTACCTATACTTCACTTTGATAGAAGATGCCCTATTGATACACTTAGACGCTAAAATGGACTTTAAAACCACTCAAATAATGTATAACGCACATAATATCCTTCCGGATAGTCCAGAAGTAATTTCAGATGGATCCAGACAGATTTGTGGATTTACAAAAAAAAAAAAAAACATTAAAAACAAAGATGCATATCAATTTAAGTGGTCAATCTATGAAATAATTTACAAATAAAAATGAAATCATGTAAGACACTTAATTGGCTCAAATCTTATTGGAAATGTTACTAATGGATATAAAACAGAATTTTGAAAACCAGTGGAGTGCTTGTGAATTCCGTTTTATATGTATGATATTCACATTTTATACTTAATTACCAAAATGGGTTGATGTGAGAAAGGCAGGCTAAAAAATGAGCTAAAGCTTCAGGTGACACCTTTTCAGTCAAGGTAAAGTTGTTGGGGATTTTTGTGTGAATGACTCTTTTCCTGTCTTATTTATTTATGTTTAAATCCTACGCTTATACATTGTCATTTATATATGTATGTGTTTGATTCAACAACTTTCAAACATGTCATAAACCTTCCGGAGGCCAATCGTAGAAATTATGGAATAAGCCGCGAAAACACAAAATAAGACGATTTAATCAAATTCTGGGACTGCCGTAGTATCTGATAATTTATATCTTGTATATAAAAAGGCTAATATAAAGCTGAATACGACAATAAGGTTAAAAGCTCATTATCAAAAAAGCACTATCAAAGGCAACCAGGTTAAATTGAATGTTTTATTCAGTGGAACGATGGCTGGGAAAAGTCACGACCAATCACATGCAAGTATGAGCTGTGGCCGAGAGCGACCAAAACAACTCGGAGGCGGTCAAATCCACGAAGACTGGACTCTTAAGCTTAATTTTCTTTTCTGTGCAAAAAGAAAAAAAAGAAAAGTTTGATCCCCGCTAACCGCAAACAAAGACGCACGTCTTGATTTAAACCTGGTAACTTGTTCGTATCACAGACGAGTCGCCAAAAGTAAATAACATGCTGCCCATTCTCCCTCCGGACATCTCCGGTCACTTGTGCTAATGGACATGTGGTTACTTTAGCTTCAGCCCGTGCAGTAGCACCCATTGTTGTGTGAATAGATACTTGTTTGTGTGTGTGTGTGTGTGTGTGTGTGTGTGTGTGTGTGTGTGTGTGTGTGTGTGAGAGTGTGTGTGAGTGAAGAGGCCCAGTCCCGGGTCGACTTAGCCGTGTGACACGCGATAGGGTCCAAATCCAAAGTGGAATGGCTGCAGGATTCAACCTGCGCTTAAGAGGGTCACCGCCAAACAAAGGGGGTTCAGTCACTGGCTGAGAGGCTGCTCGCACTGAAAGGAACATGGGGCCAAGCCTCGTGTGTGTGTGTGTGTGTGTGTGTGTGTGTGTGTGTGTGTGTGTGTGTGTGTCCGGATCTGTATGAGTGTTCATTCAACAAACATTTCTGGCACAGAGTATCAAGTCTTATTTATCTCTGCCGTCTTTTTTCTTCTT
>CAAKHD010014133.1:11063-28093 GCA_901007705.1 Fistularia tabacaria
ATATATATACATTATATATGTGTGTGTGTGTATATATATGTGTGTGTCTATTTGTATATATATATATACATATACACACACACACACACACACACACACACACACACACATATATATATATATATATATATATATATATATATATATATATATATATATATAATAGGACAGATACAAATGAGCAGCTAATGAAGGAGCAAGTAATGTGGCATTGTGCTGTTTATGATGATGGTAGTAATAACTTATGGTTTGGGTAAAAGTGGAGACATTATAAACTGAAAGAATCCACACTTGAGCTGACCATCTTCTCAAACGCTATTGCATCAGTCTGTGATTGGGGGTACCAGGAGGAAAACGGTTGGAGTGATCATTATCCAGTATGGTGTAAGATAAATATTTCATCATCACTGACCGCTGAGAATACGGGGTGGGAAATGAGCTTTTGAGAAAGCAAATCAGGATGGATTCCTGGGGGGAAGTGACAGGCTACTTAGTCAGTTGAACGGGCTGATGGATGTCGCATCACTTGACAGAAGGATAAAGGAAGACAGCAATGGATGCATTAAAATCACTTCCAAAAATCATGACCAAGACAAGGGAAAAAGGGAGGCCCTAGTGGAATGATAAGTGTATAGAGGCAGTGAAAGATAGAAATAATTCATTTAAATTCCTCAAAATGACTTGGAATTTTTAACGTGATCCAATATAAGCAAGATCATGTGGCAGCACATCAGACAATGCAGACAGAAGGCAGAGTGAAGAGAAAGGAAGCAGAAAGCACTGTGACTGAATTAGAAGTACATCTTAAGTCGGTGAGGTTTAGGAAATGACAGAGGCTGGGTTGAGATAGGAGTAGATTGAGCAATCCTCTGTTTCCTGATGGAGGAGAAAACACTAATTAATAGGGAAAAGACTGAGTAAATTGGAGAAAAGTTTGTTAAGAAACACAGTTCCAACAACTTAACTGAGGATGGACAGAGAGCAAACGAGTAGAAAGGCTGAAAACTAGGAGATATTGAGGGGAAACAGTCGGAGCAACTGTGTTAATAATGAGGAAATGACAGATAATAAATTATAAAGAAAATGAATTATGCAATAGCGTGATAAAACATCTATGTGAAGGAAGCAAGGAGAGGCTGTTATTGCTTTCTTATAATAAAGTGCGGGAAGTGGCAAGAATGCCAGAGTTCTGGAAGTCGGCAAAAATCATTCAAAGAAGGAGGCTGGAAGAAGACAACAGGAGGCCTGAAAATTATGGGCCGACTGCCTTGAGCTAAAACATTTGTAAATCAATGGTGAATAAGAGATTAAAACACTCTTTGGAAGAAAAAAGAGATATGGATTGATTCAGGATTGGAACCAGCAATTTAGATCCAGATACAGTATGTGTGTAGCGGATAAAATCTGTGAAATCCAAGTAAACAGAGTATGTGGTTTAGGTGCTCTTTGATGAGGAGAACGTTTATGGCATTAAATGGAGGGGGGAGATTCAAGTGAATTCAAAAGAATTATATACAGTTGGCTTGTGAATTTTATGGATGGAGCTACTGTGCTGGTGAAGATATGGTTTATCAGGACAGCGTAAAGAAGAATACTCCACTTCCCCCCATTGCCCATTGTCAAGAGTCAATCCTACACTATTTCCATTGAAATATTTATACAGGATGAAAGTGTCAAGTAAATGTGTCTGTTAAGGTTCTCGGTCATCTGGATTATGGTTGTCGCCTCTCAAAGGCAAGAAAACGGCACTCCCATGAGAGGTGAAAGGTCTTCAAGGAGAGAAACTAAGTCCAGTTGCAACTGCAAGAGTTGACAACAGTTGTTGAATATGTGGCAAACGCAATGCAGGATGCATCTAATCAACTGGAGAAGGTGGGAACAAAGGTAGGATTCAACTATTTGGTTTAAAATGACTGCTGTCTATAGTAGGTAGTATATCATAAAGCTAATCTGATTTGGGGAGAGTATTTTAAATGTGTAGCTGATGAATGAAGAATGTGGTAAGAATCTGACACCTCTAGGAAGATAAGAGAAGAGAGCTTGTATTGTCTTTGAGGTAGTCAATAATCAAATCATAAAAAGACTTTGTGAATGTAATGTTTGCATCTGTGGCAAAATCTTCAGGGAAGATCTGAAATTATGAAATTGAAATTTTATGAGTGGACTAAGGTTTCTTTAAACTACCCCAGTATGTTAACTCCAGGTATAGGCAGCATTGCTTGGAAAAACGAGTGTATTACAGACAGAGTGTAAGTCAAAGGACATCATTGAGATATTTAGCAAGGGATCAAAGTAATCACAAACAGAGGCCCCGGGTGGTGTGTTTGTTGTCCTGGGTTACTAAGTTAGATTTAGCCAGAGAATATCTGATTCAATGTGAAAGAGTAAAAGTGGCAGCAGCAGCAGTGTCAAAATAAAATGAATGGGAAGCATCCAAGTTCAGTCGGAGGCAGATTTGGAATTATGAGAAGTAGACGGGCAGAATGAGTTACAATGATGTTGGCAGTAGTCAGCTAAATACTGAGGCCAGACAGCTCCCAGTTTGATTGTGATGCACGCCCGTCGCCTTTCATTTTGCATGTTCATTGTCCCCCTGTGCTTGCATGACTTCTTACCACAGTCTTCGCTTACCATCGCTGTAAACATCAGCCTTGTTTTTTAAAATGGATGCAGGATATTTGCCCTACAAAACCTGTTGTCTGAAGGACAGGTACAGTTACAGTCTATTTTGATTTAAAGCCCAATGTGCAGTGCTAAAACATTATTCACACACTTGTAATAATTAATTATAGATGTCCTCATGAAAAATGCCAGTTGAAACCACTCAGTACACCATCTGTCTTTGATGGCATCCCGGTTTTTGTCCGAAATAGAATGTGTCAACTTGGCAGTCTGTCAAGTCAATACACCACTTACAAATTTTAATGGACAAAAACCAAAACCACGGAAAATACTTTCAAAAGTAAGTTTAAAAATGGTTCAGCCCTGATTTAAGTGTAATTCATTAAGTAAATTGAAAGGGCAATGTTACCCAAGATTAAGTAGAGCCCCAAGACTCCCCCCAATTTAAAAATATGGATTATCAGAGATTTAAAAAACATCAAACAATGAGGCGCACTATTGAACTATCAATACAACTCCGGTACTGCCTTAAAGTCCTGAGATTCGCTGAGATAGATGTCTTTGTCTTTGTCTTCTGTGGCATATCTCTGCAGAGGCCCCAGTTCCACTCTGTGCAGCCGCTACAACGCTGATGTTCCTTTTCTGCTGGCAGAAGCAGAAAGACAGTAACCACCATACACTTGGTGAGTCCATTTTCCACCACTTCCCCTACTGCCCATTGTCAAGAACCTAAAAGTTTTATTTTTGTAGGTATCAAAACAACAGACCAAGGCCAAATTGTCTCACCAAAAAGGGACAAAGCGCTGCACTGTGCTAAGAGTTTGGTATGCACCTCCAAGCACACTGTGTCCTCCTGGCCCCACTTCATGCTTTGTCCTTCAAGCTACCTGCATTTTACAGTTGTTGCTCAGTTCCCTGATTGCAGCCTAAGTGTATCTGTTCATTTGTCTTTTCGGGGTAAGATGGGAAAAAAAAAATGCAAGTAATAGAACAAATAATCAGCCATTAAATACGTTACAATACCAGATTGATATATATATATACTTAACACTGGTTATTCCAACACACAGTAATGACATAAATCATTTAAATTAAAAACACAGAAAAAACAACGTGAGATCATATGCAAAACATCAACATCAAAATTGCACCTATCATTTATACACATTTGCTTTTCTGCAAATATTTTTTCACAGTTTTTTATTCTGTATTTTCTGATGCCTCTCAGTGGCCAGGAACAATGAATAAAAACTTAATTGTACAATATAGTTTTTAAAGACAGGTGTTCTGGTGGCGCACTCTGATTGTGGTTATCAATTAACTTTTAAAGAAAGACTCTAAAAGTTGCACTAGAACTTGTCGAATGTCCCTGAAAAGTCAGCAAAATATCAGGGTTTCTTGTGTTTTATGAACACCTGATGAGCTGACCAGCAACATCCTTGACATTAAAAACAATGATAAAATAAGATTGCTACAGTCAGTCTCTCAGTTCTCCCAGCCAGACATCATCTTGTACTCCTATATCTTGTTGAGTTATTTGTTTATCATATTTTTACTTTATTTTTACCTGTCTGCTTTTTCTGTACTTTCTTGGGTCATTTCTGCCATTCTCTGCAGTTTGACAGTTTAACATTGCATTCGGGTCCATCGGCATTGATACATGTGACAGTCAACTTGATTTTTGTGCCGATACAGCTCGTGAGAAATAACAGGATTTTACTCTTTAATTAGAGAGCACTAGAAATGCTGTTTGCTGGATTTTATTACCTTTGGGTCGAGCCAGCCCAGCTGTTTCATCCTGCTTCCTGTCTTTATGCTGCGCTAAGCAATATGGCTGCGAGTAGCAGTTTGTGACCTCAAATTTTTGATTATTCCTTTAAAATACCCCATTGATAGCATGTGAGCCTTGGCAGCAATATACTATTTTCATGCTTCTCATCTCAAAGCAGACTCATTCAAGTTCCTTCATGTAATTAGTCAGTTACAGACACTTGTGAGAAAAAGATGGCAATTTACGTGATTGAACAGCCACAGAGGTCCTTTAGAACACAGATTGCGAGATTCAACTATTAGACAGCTACCACTAATGAGGTCAGCATAGTCGCCCCTTGCTAGTCCAAAGGCCATCGCAAGTTAAAAACACATTCCAAAATAACGAGAGTGCCAGGAGGGGGTAGGAACTCCCACACAGTGCATCAGTGATTCACAAAGTGAAATATTTCATCCTGCCGAAGACCCCTCTTATTTTCAGGAATGTCATTTTTGAATCGTATGAAGGAGTTGGAGAGAGACATCCTTTCAGCCATCAATTATTAACCAAAGCTTATATCATAACCTCATAGATCAAAACAGAATCTTGTATCATACTAGAGGGCATCTCATATATTTAGTGCTGCCAGAGAAACACAAACGTAAGATGGAAAGTTTAGGCATTTGAAATCTGACGTGAGCTCTCAAGCCTCTGTAATTTCACTGACAGGTACACGATATGGCAGTCGAACACTGTAGGGTATGTGAGTCTATCTTTGTACTTTTCCGTCAGAGGCAGAGGATTTTGCACCACCACAGAATAGGGTTCCTGTGAAAATGAATATTTTATGACATTGCTACCAGGCTATGATTGGTAGCATAAGAGCAGATTTGCATTCCAAACTGCCTGTTGTGCAGAAAATTCAGCGTTACCAAACTTATGATGTTTAATGTGCCTGGCAGTCCAAAAAGATTTAATGTGGTATCTATAGTTATCCTAAAAGAGGTTAAAAACCACATGGTGGGGTTAAAATATTTACCATGGGTTAGTAGTGCAGACTCATTAGAAACACATTCGGCACTTGGAAGGCCAGATTTCAGCAAATTCCTTGTTTCTTTCTGTTGCTTTACATTAATGAGGGTTTTTTTAGTGTCCTCGTGAGTGAAATTTCAATGATGAGACTCACTTGTCGTAGTATTTTTATCATACACCCCCCGATTTAGTCAATTTTATCAGCTGGTTCGGCAGCACCCTGAGGTAGAGTGGCATCTCATGAGTTAAGACTGAGGTCTTGTTCTGCTTTAAGCACTGTTGCACATGAAGGCATTAGAGGTGTAATAAATAATGTAGAGTGAATCATCTTTCAGTAAGATGTTCGGACATTTGCCTCAAGGAGGTCTGCGGTTCAACAGGGTAACCATGGTGGGCAGTTATGTAATATTTGTTAGTGTTTGAATAACTTCACTGAAAACATCTTTACTGCTGAAGAATATGTAGTATTACTTTGATGACGAGGATCTTACTCCAGTGCTACTGTAATTAATGTGAATAATCACAAGAAAGCCACATCACAGAAAGACCTCTGCATTAACCGAGTCAAATCTGACCATTAAATACTTAATTAATACTTAATTTGGGTTAGGTGAGGTTTAAGGAAGTCTAACATCCTTGTAGTTGCATCCATACAACTTTTCAGTCATTTCAAGTATAAGGGCAGTAGCTCCTCTTCTTCACTAGTTACTAATAATCCATCATCTCGGCTTTTTTAGCAAAACAAACCACAAGTGAGCAACTTGTCTAAATTTGTAAGTAAATCTCCGACACGCATTTGTGGATATTCTACGAAAGAAGTTTTGCAAAAACCCCTTAAGTTGTAGCCAATGACTTGTCCGTCTGTCAAGTCTTGGAGCAAAATATATTCCATTTATTAATATTTATCTAGCCATTTGCAGAATTGCCTATGCATGAACAATCTCGATAACCATGCAAATCTCATTTCATTCTACAAGATTTTTTATTACACATTTACGGATCTGATTTCACATATTCTGCTCATACACACTCGAAAATGAAGTAACAAATTACATCTGATGCTGGAGATAATGGGGTTAACTAACAAGTATGGAACATGACAGACCCCGATTTGGTGCTGTTTGTTGCAGTTGAGACCTCCTCGAAAGAGTTCGGGGATAACTCCTCTTGGCTTCTCCTTTTTGTCAGAAATCAAAAAAGAGCACACTTTATTAAAAATATTGAACTAAACGACAACAGTGAATGCTCTGCTGGTGCCCCTCGGAACACACCGAAAGCCATGATAATCCCTCAGCAGGTGGCTGCTCTTGCTTCCTCCCATTTCTGTGTACCAACTCTGAATCTTTTAGTGGTAGAGAGTACCAAACCATACCGACCTACTTTCACCCCTGGGGGAAACCATGTAAGATGGTGAGGTTCGTGGGGGAGTAGAGCGTTTCATTTTCGAACCAACTTTCAACATGATGTGTAATATTGTGCGCTGTAGGATACCCAACATATTTTTGGATGTATTCATAAAATATAATGAATTCGCTAGCCAGAGACCAGCAAAACCCATATATGTCTTTGTGAGTCAAAAAAACAACAACTTTGCTGTCTCTGCATTCCATAACCTACACCATCCTTAAGCAAAGAAACTGTCACTCTTCGCATAGTGACACAAACTGGAAGCACCTCAGTGCTCTATGCTGATTTGCATTTTGTATCAAGTTCCTTGGTCCAGTGCCAGCGCAAGCATAAAAAGCCCCTCTGTCCAGATATGGAGGGCCTGATTGATACAGTAGGCAGAGTGGAGGGTCTCTCTCTGCGCTGTCTTTATAGAGAGCTCATTAATTGGAGAGACCTGTGTGCATTGTTCCAAGTCTGCAGAGTCAGCGAGGGAGCCACTCATCACTCTGCACAAACCAGACCCCTGCACATCTGGTCTGGCAGCTTCAGGGTGACCTGCACAAAGACATACACATACACATGCAAATTTAGCATTGAAGAAAACATAAACATTCACCAGTGCACAGAGTACCCTGATACCAGGATGCACATAATCTCCTGGCTGATTATGCATGCAGTGTGTCAACTGAGCTCTCAAGATGAGCATCATTGAAATGTAAAAGATTGTACACATATTGTATTGCATACACACATCCACACCAGCGTGTATTGCCCGTGATTTACTGGCCATTTCAATGCAAGCTGAGGCAGCTACCTCCTGCACTGACCCCTGCTTTGCAGTTCAGGGATGTAAGGTGCAGCTTTTGGCAACACTTCCTCTAGAATGTCCAAGCACAGAAAGCAAGTAAGCCGTCAATCTTCCCTTACGAAGGTTTTCCTTCGAAGTCTGAGGGTCTGAAATTCACACTTCCTGTCAAAGACAGCAGACCCTTCTTACAACTCCAGCAACTCAATTACATATACCCCTCTAGCACACTGACAAAATTCAGTAGTGAACGCATGTGCTTATATTTAAAATGCTTTGGTACCAGCATCTTTGAAGAGGACATCAGCTTTGTGCAGGTGACTGTCATGAATGGCATATGAAGAAAGAGGAAATGAAACAAATCTATTCCACTGTGTGGCAGAGGGCAATCCTCTATTGGAAACTTGTCAGTGTGAATTCCACTGACAACTCTGCTTTATCTGGCTGTGTCATTGCCAAGCATACCAAGCTGTAGAAGGAGTTTACGGAGAAAGCTTCGAACAAAAGGTCCTCATATTGATCAGCATGGAAGACATGCTTTGGCCACAGTTGCCATTTCAAAAGAAAGAACAATTGCCAGAGTTATTTTTAAATTAAGCTGTCATTTCTGATCTTGGCCATACATGTTTTCCTTCCTAGTTTTGTTTGTTTGTTTGTTTGTTTGTTGGGTGGCCTCGGATGAATGTAGAGATGAGCAGAATTTTTAAATTGCTTTTCCCCACATATATAAACACCGGTACTGAAAAAGAGACTTGATAATCTACAAACAATATTTTTGTGACGGATTACGACACGATAAGTGTGACCCGTGAAATCTCCCATCTTTTCACAGAGTTCTGCTCATTGACTCCTGATAAATCACAATGGATACACAGTGGATACACAGAAGAAGTTTTGCTTTTCTCTTGTCACCAGAGCCAAGATTTTTATCCTTCTCTCTGGTAAGCAGGACAGGGTCTCACAACAGCTTACAATTGGCAGGTGTGATTGGTGACTGGTCTACATCATTTGGCAACATACAGCGATTTCAGAAAGATGTGTGAGCAGTTTGGACAGATGTACGGTAAGGATTAGATCACCCATGGTCCAAAAAATGACAAACAATCACATGATTCTACGTCATATTGTTTTTTGGAATATTACCAAGCTTCATATTGTCTCTGTTAGACACTGACAATGACTTCAGATAAGCCTCAACAACTGTAAATTCATTCTATTCCTTGACTGTCATAACACCTCTACAGAGATGTGCTAATTGGGAAGACGCAACCAATTCTCACTAGCCGAGGAGAGAAAGAAAGAAAGGAAAGATGAAGAGAAGAGTGCGAGACTTTAGCATACCGGGCTTGACTGTCATAGCAAAATTTACTGCTGCTCCTCCGAGATTTGCCTCTGAGAAAAGCACAGACAAAGGCTTGCAGACTCCTCAGTTTGGTTTTATTGGAGGTGTGAGAAAAGAGACAGTTGTCAAGGCCACCAAAAATCTATTCACAAACCTTATTTAGGCTCAAATTAATCCGTGTGAGCAGTCACGCAATGATGTCAATATACTATTTATGGAGGCACCAGTATTTTGTCTTTGGGTGATGACATTGATACTTGATTTAACTGCATGATCTCATCTTCGTACAGCTTCTCTGCTGTACTTTGTTGTGTAAAAACTGAAATAAAAAATGATCAGAAATGAGGTGCTATCATCTCACAGGGGACACCAGCAGTGGCTGCTCAGAACATTTTTGATGTGACAGCATTGGATATATCGCTGGCATCAAAGTAACAGATTTGGGTCCAAACTGTTCATAATGAAGAATTTCAGGGTTATTATGCGGTACATTTCATGGCTCATTCGCTTGTAGGGGATAAAGGGTAGACAGATTTTAAGTCCATGAAACATCAAATTGAGCTTTTTGTCGGTCAACAATTTCAGAGATTCATCGATATCCATTTGTGCCTCAATTTAAAGAGTTTTAATTTCAGCTGAAATACAAGAAAGGATCTTTAGAGACCTGTTAGCAGTTTTATAAAAGATGGAAATGCCAGAGACAGCGTGTGACTTTGATACACTTAGAATGCAATGGGTAATATTCCAGTTTCAGGACATTACGTGAACATTGTCCAACTTTTAATGTGAAATGAAATAATTAAAGACAAACGTCAGAACTCTACATTCTAGAAGAAGGTGAAACTTTCATGAGCGCCATCCGCATTTTTTTTTTTTTTTTTGAAGCCTGATGTAGGAAGCTGAGCCTTCTCTCTGACACACTTTTCAGACATTATAAATAAAATATGATGTTCACATGGGCGTGCTTAAGCAACAAAAAGAAAGGCTGTCTGGGTTGTTCTACAATGATTTCAAACGGAGCTTTGGTGAAGAAAAAAAGAAAGACAACAACACCAAAAGTCATTGTCACTTTTAAAGTAACGCAGCTCTTGGATGATAAGAGCATCTCTGAGAGGAGGGCCCTGTTGAAAATAAATCAATCACAAACGTTTCTGAAGTCCTAATCACTTTTTAATATGATGTTTCAATTGAATTGTCTTGCAATCAAAGATATCCATTTGTATTCCAGACCTGGTATAGTTTTGATTAATTCATTTAAATCCTGGTAAAGCATTCATTCTGCTCATAAAAGGGATCAGTAGCAGCTGCTGTGTCTCATTGTATATCATTATGGATAATAGCAATGTTTATACGAAGCAAATTCAATACCCGATAATGATCAAATTAGTAAGACATGTAATAACATTTATTTGAAATGTCTGGATACACAACTCTGATCTGTGATCAGCACATGTTTTGTTACAGTGACACTGCATCATCATCATCAATAAGATTACTTTAGATTCATGTGTGACAGTGAGTGGCCTTCCTAATTGAAATATGACCATCTGCTTGTGCAAGATTAGGGACGCCCATGAGCTCTGTTTAGGTAAACAGCAAGGGTGATATAGAAATGTTCTCATAAAAGAAAACTATAAAACACTTGTGCTAATTTTCAATAGTAAATATGATTTGAAAAGAAGTCAGGTAATGTGTTCTCTAGGGAAGACATCGAACTGTGCAACAGGAGGAGAAAATGTACATTACAAAATTCGGAAGCTTGTTTTTGTAATGGGTTTAGTCGCTATAAAATTACCAAGGTATAAAAAAAAAACGTCTCTAATAAACATCCTAAGATGAGTTTACATCCATTTTAGTTTAAATGCTTCTGAAATGTTTCTGAATGCAGTAATAAAACAAATGGGACCCAGCTCATTGATCTGAACTTATAAATATATATTACCGAAAATTAGAAAAAATATTCATCTGGCTGTCAAGTCATTTCTTGTTTTTCTTTTGTTTATTTCATCTCAAGGTAATTTTTCCCTTGGTTTTTGAATTTCTTATCGATTTTAAATGTGAACAATCGTGAATTAACAAAAAACAACAACAAAAACAATAATAATAATAATAATAATAATAATAGCTCATCAGATTTCTGTAACAATTTTGCGGCATTCAAAGACACATAACAATGTAACAAAGATAAACAGAATAAAAGGATTAAAATTCCCCACTATCATTTTAAGTATGAAAAATATCATCATCTCACTTTGGGATATTTCCAGTCAAAAGCAACATATGATCTGATGGAGCAAAGGCAATCATGGTCAGCTCACCACTTTCAGGATTTACCAGATCCATTGTGGTGACAAACAGACAATATCTGCTCTTGAATTAAGATAAGAAAACGATGAACAAAAGCTGACCGGGACAGGGGAGGACTATCATCTCAAAATGTGATCAACCACACATTCTTTTTCCAAATCCAATGGTTTGTCAGTTGCTTAAATCACACAGTTGCACTACATCCACTGTTGACTTTCACAAATTAATTACCCGAGAATGTTGTTCATACATACATTCATTCATTCATTATCTATACCGCTTATCCTGCATTCAGGGTTGCAGGGGGGCTGGAGCCTATCCTAGCTGTCACTGAGTAAGAGGCAGGGTTCACCCTGGTCTGATCGCCAGACGATCATGGGGTATCATATAGAGACATACGATCATTCACAGTTCGGGCAATTTAGAGTCTTTAATTGACTTACAGCATGTGTTTAAACTGGGGGGAAACTGGACAACCCAGAAGAAATCCACACAGACACCTGGAGAACATGCAAACTCCACAAAGGAAGATCCCGCCGTAATCCAACCAGGAACCTTCCATCTGGAGGCAGAAATGCTAACCGATGTGCCCAGAATATGTTTCTTCTGAAAATAATTTACTATAGAATGTCATGGTCAACATTTGTTTTGTCCTTCTTGTCATGCCTTGAGAAAAGAGAATTGTTTTTAGGATTGTTTTTCTTTTGTCTTCTTTTAAAAGGCTCCCATCATTCGCTACTTATCTGTGTCATGTTCAAACACCTCTGGGCTCTGTAACATAAGTGTGACTCTTTTTTTTTTTCTTCATTGTTTATGTGAAGAAAGGTATCATCCTCATTCAAAGGGAAAATATCAGTGAAGGGGAAAAAAATCAATAGTTACAACAATGGAATATATTTAGTTTGGACCATGAAGTGACATCAGGGACATCTCTGTCAGCTGAGCTATGATGTGCTCATTAAAATGATTGAAGCTGGTCCTCAAAAAGACACAGTTCAAATCCCCAGACAGCAGAATAATATGAATCAACACCAAGATACTAAATTCCTCGCCTTAATTCTTTCATTTAACTGTGTTCCTTTCTGATAATGACAAGATAACCAAGAGCTCTAGGTACAGCTCCCCACCCAGGGCTATATTAATTCAAGAGCCTAAAGGCCATCGATCACATTCATGATTGTGAATTATGGAGAACAGTCCCAATAGATTTTTTCAGTTTGTCTGTATCATCCGTGCTTTTCCCAGTCAGTGTAAACCCAATGAGAAAGGCAAGAGAGGATCATCCGGCAAATGTACTAATATGTCAGTACATCTGTGCATCAGTGCTCATTTTAGAAGTAATATTTGAATTGCATTTTGTCTGCCATAGAAATACAAAACAGTAATTTTCTTTTCATGCATATCTATTAATGGCAGAAGAAAGCAAGTTTTGTGCAAGAGAAAGATGAAGAAATAGGCTTATTATATTCAGATATGTATGAAAGCTCCAAGGGAAAGCATACATTTGCTGTAACATTTGCTGTAAGATTCCTCTTTTACATTATTTGGAAAGAGAAGAAAACTACATGAAAGTCTTCAAACTCAGATTGAAAGTTTGAGGCGCTGAGCCCGATTGGTGAAAAGATCATTTTACTTTCAGAGACCCAGAAAATCAAAATATGTTTTTTTTGGGGCAGCATGAAAAGCATTTACTCCAACAGTCAGAAACCTTTCACTTTCTCACCACCATCAAGGTCTTTAAACACTAAAAGTGTTTGCAGGATTGCTTTTCTGTAACTTGATCACAATCGCACAGTGTGGTACAATATGTTCTAATGACAGATATCTTCAACAGATCTCTACAGGCACCAAACCTGTGTGAGGATATTTATTTAAGCATACATCATGAGGAATTGCCTTGGAACTCTATCGATAAGACTTTCCATTATATGTTCTTTTCAGTTTAAACAGAGCAATTATTATATATAATAATTATATATTATTAAATATTATTTATGGCAGGCACTAACATTATCATTTTGCAACTTTAAGTCATTAAGTTAAGTTATTTATTATCTTTAGTTAAACAGATCATGACAAATATTCCAGCAGTTTTATATTTATTTCTACATTATCTTTGTTAAGAGGCTGCGAGAGAACAACACTGCATGTGGTAAAGAGCACAAGGTTATTTAAATACACAACATGCTCCACTAGAATATTGCCAATCCTGGATATTTGCATACTTTCAACTACTTCCATATTTCATAATTATAAAGTTTAGCCACCTAATGATTTAATTTTCTTCCTGTAAATACTTTCATATGACTAAATTAAGGTCTTTTTTATTTTAAAAAATCAAACATTTAACAATATCCAATACATTACTTGTAGGCTTAATTTTCGGCATTCCGGTCACACTGAGTAAACGTTTCAATTTCAGATATGTATAGCTGGGGCTTATTTTTATATATCTGTCATCTCTATATCTCTATATCTCTATCTCTACATGTCTCTCTCTCCCCCCCTCTCTTTATATATATATATATATATATATGCGTGTGTATGTGTGTGTATATATAGAGAGAGAGATAGATAGATAGATATATGTGTGTGTGTATATATATATGTATATATATATATATATATATATACACTAAATATACACAAACACACACACACATGCGTGTGTCTGTGTGTGCAGTTGTTCTGATATAAGTTTTTGAAAGGCAGAAAAAAAATCATATTTATTTAGTAATTTATTTATCTGTTATGACATTAAATAGTTGAAAAGGACGAAAAATAAATATACCTTGTCTGACCCGACTGCAAACTTCAGACAGGGCAAACCAAGAGATACACTGCATGCCATAGCGCAAATTATTGCAACCAAGTAAGGTTGGAGTCTGTGGCTGTGCAAATACTGTACAAAGTAGACGACTGGTGCAAAAAAAAACCTGTTTATATCTACTTTGATTATTATTAAGTAGACATAAATATAACCGAGGAAACATTTCTTAAAACGCATTGGGAATCAATACATGTAAAGAAAGTGGAAAGAGAAAGATTTGAATTCTACCTGCCCCTACTCAGCTGTTCAATGAAAGCAACCAAAGCAACCAAAATATCTAACACATCTAAAAAGATAAATCAACTCAGTGTAATGCCAAACTCTATTAGTAACTCTCACAATTAGTAATAAAATCACAGAAATTTGTATGTACCTTTTTATTGAATCTACGAGAGAAATTTAACTTTCAATTTCGAGGGACAACATCTGTCTCTTTTATTTTTGTCAATTCACGCGTATCTTGATTACACTTATCATAATGCCAAGTTATGTGCACCTTATTAAATAGCACGTGAATGTAATGTCTAATCATACTCCAATTTTAATTTAGTTGCTTTCTCTTTATGAACAAAGCTTTTTGATAAAACATCTGCAGTTGCCTAAATGAAATATTCATATTAGATGGCTTCTCACTTATTTTAACAATCCTCTTTACATAGCACAGAATTATTCAGCCTGCTCTTTGACTTCCTCTTGAGTGTGTTGACAGAAATTAATTGTTAGCTGTGTGTGTAACCTGTCAGCTGTGGCCAAACTTTAGTGAAGTTTGCATCCAGCAGACTGTGGTGAGCCTTCTAAATTCTGCTCTGATGGGCCTATCCGCTACCCTGTGTGACTCCCTCCCTGCTTTCATCTTTAAAGTTGTAGTGGCAACAGCCGTACACAAGTCAGACTGAATTTAATTATAAAGCTTTGCTGTTCCTCTCCACCAGTGGAGCTCGTGCACCCAGCAGGAGAGCACACTGACTTGTTTCATATTTGTAGTATAACAACCTAAATCAGATCAGACTGCAGTTTGATGACTGCACTGGAATGCTCTCGTGGATCAAGACTAGACCATTTCAAGAATTCACATAATTGTATAGATATCCATCATTTATAGTATTTCCAGTACAGAGGATCACAAATAAACTCACAACAATCACTTTCATTCTGAATAGCTTTTCATCAGCAGTCATCATTGAGTAGACCTGTGCATCTTCTATGATAACGATTTAAAATAGCAAAAAGTAATAAGGAAAGAATGCATTTTCTATGTAATTGCTGTGGCACATTTGTAGCTTCTATAACATTTACATACCATTGTCTTCTTAAAATAATGTAATTTCTTCAAGATTTTCAGAAAACACAAATAACTAAGCAACATGTCAACAAGTTGATTTCGGAAAAAATAAAAAAAAATTACTTAGGCAATTATTTTACGAAGGTGACGATAGTGTATGTAGTTTTGGGAGGGTAAAAGTGATGGAAGGTTTCTGTCAATGCTTTTAACATTGTCTAATGAACTGGAACTGACAAATTTATATATATACATATACATATACATATATACAAAATGAAATATTGACCAGTCAGTTAAATATGAGCTTTGGACACATGATGATTAAAATTAAATGTGAAAATCCGAGTGCAGTCCCCAAGGGTCACTGAAAACAAATAACCATTTTGTAGTAATTGTCACTTTTCAAGCAAGTTGTTTGTTTATTTATTTTTTTACAACCAAGGTTTATATTATAACCTTGCTTGAAGCAATTCCTTCATAACACCCTTATCTAAAATAATGGGGCTGAGGATGTCATTTCTAAATCAACACGACCAGCTCTGTTTTATAAATTGAAGACACATCTCAGCTCACTGCTTCTCCTGTTGTTCTAAAATACCCTAATTATAAAACAAATACGTTTGTTTGTTGGGGACAAAAAACATGAAAAACAAATGCGAGAGTACTTGCAGCAGGCAGCCCTGACAGTCTATTATCGCCCAACGTTCTTTTACATGAGAAAGTTTTTGTATCACTCTTGTACCCAATTTATATGCCATATCTGCGTTCCATTTTTCAGAGAGATCATTCACATCATCATCCCAGTCATTAAAAGTCAGTAAAAGCAACTTTTAATGACATCTTCCCATCTCGTACTACCCATAAAAAATAGAAGAACTATTTTAAAGCCCAATCTTCAAAAAACATTTCCTGACCCAAATAGAGGCTCTCCGCATGTGATAGATACAATTGCAAGTTTTGAGTTTGCATTTTCATTGTGTTCATCAATCAAGCCACTATCTGATAAGTACCTCATTGGTTTTTTCATGTTTTCAACTGGACAGACCCTGAACACAGAAGGTACTGTCAAAAAAAAAAAATTCATTAGGCATTTCTTGGAAATTATCAGTTACTATGATTTTAAGGAACTCTTGAATTCAAATACCAAATGTATGTTTCCAGCTCAGAAAAGTCAGTTGAAATTCTTGAACGACAAAATATGATTCATGTCTTTTGGGAGTAATGGTTGGCAGACAGGTTTGATGAAGCTTTGCAGTCTTCAGACTAAGACTGATGCCTCATATTAAGCTGGACTTTGGCCAGATCCGAAGTACTGCAGAAAAAAAAAGGATCACAGAAAGGGATCTTTTTTTAATTCTTTTCATTTCTTTTTGAAGTTTGCTTTCCTTTTTCACACTTGA
Source organism: Fistularia tabacaria (assembly GCA_901007705.1). Classification (NCBI taxonomy): domain Eukaryota; kingdom Metazoa; phylum Chordata; class Actinopteri; order Syngnathiformes; family Fistulariidae; genus Fistularia; species Fistularia tabacaria. Next base: position 27,823 of record CAAKHD010014133.1, read on the forward strand.
TCCTGATTTTTGCCAGAGATTTTGAGGCAGTTTGATTTTTGTTGAAAGACTATCTTAGTATTTCCATCAGTGGTTCTTTTTCTTGGGTAATTAAGGTTTAGGACACCCCTGGAGATTTTGTAGCTCCCAAACAAACTAGTTCTTCAATGTGCAGGGCCACGTGGAGGGTAATATATGTATAAGACTGTGTGTGTGTGTGTGAGTGTGTGTGTGTGTGTGTGTGTGTGTGTGTGTGTGGGTGCGTGTGCGTGGGGGGGGGTGGGTATGTAGA
>CAAKHD010014133.1:36890-51215 GCA_901007705.1 Fistularia tabacaria
TGTGTGTGTGTGTGTGTGTGTGTGTGACATTCAAGCTCGTAGTTTCTGTGGGAAATCTGCCAAAGAGGGGGAGGCAAAGTATCTGGGTTTGAGGGGTCACACAGCCCTGGAGAGAGAAAGTTCTGCTTTTCATTACATCAACCCATATGTCCACGTTTCTGCTTCGCCTATCAGACTCCACTCCGTTTCCTGAAATTGTTATGTCAGTCAGTGATCCAATAATTCTCTCTCTTTCTCCCCTCAAAATTTAGATATATGTAAGAATGTCTGATTGTGTGATTAAAAGGGTAATAATTCTGCAGGGTAGCGGGGCCAGTGCCAATGACAAAATTATATATTTCAGAGGAGCATTCACTAAATGTCCATTTGAATATTTCTCCATGAAGCACTGACCAGCAAAGCAAAAAAGAGCTGAAAGGCTGCAGGAAGAGTGCAGGGCCAGCATGATAAATCTTCTGAGCTTTGTGTTCACTTAAATTTGGTCTAATATCTGATTTGCACTTGGAGAGCCTATAGAATTAAGAGAAAGAAATTGAATCACTAAATTAATGTACATTACACTACCTGTGTACTTATAAAAACTAAGAGTAAATCCATATGCAAATATCCTATTTTACTGTAAAGTTAGTTCTTAGGTTGTGTGAAACAAAGGCTCAAGGTTTCTACCTCATACTAATTTATTCTGATTACTGTACCAGAAATATTCTCCCAAATCTATGGGCTCACAAATGCTGGTTACTATGCCTCTTAAAATATGATTTTGCCCATAGAAAATAATCTGTTTCATCAAGGTATGTGCCTGCTTTCTAGTGTCAAACTCAATGTATTATTCACCTGAGTGAAGTTTAAACATGCAGCGGTATCAGGGACTCCCTACCCCCAGGGGAAAAAAGGGTTGAGAGGGCCAGTCCCTGCCACTACAACCTGCTGATATAAGATCACTTCTTGATATTTTCAGATTTTTCTGTTGGTTCCTCAGTGAATGTTATTTTGCAAATGCATTTTTGTGTCGTTTTATATATACACCTGCTGGCTCTCAAGTCATTTCAAGTGAGTTTGCTGGTGTTATTTTCTCAGGGCGAATTTGCTGATTCAGCATGGTGGTGATTCAATAAGCATTCATTATTTATAAAAAGGCAAGTTTAAAATGTCTCAAGATGCTTGCTAAACAGCAGGGGCATGCTGACCTTTGCTGCTTTTGAAAAACATCTACCTTTTGTTGTGATTATGGCCAACGGATGGCCATTTCCTTGTTTTTTTAAAGAGTTTTTTTTATTTATTTATTTCTGAGACTTACAATGTAGCCTTGCAGCAAAGTCATATCAAGGGGTGCCTGCCTTTGGGAACCCCAACCACACAGGAACATAATTGGAGAGGCCTTTGTATCTTCACTATATAAAAGGGAATACCATTGCAGCGCGTTTGCCTTGAGAACAAAGAATTTGAAATACTTTTGTGCCTTGTCTAAGAGAGAACATCTGTGTCGTTCTGGGGTTTTTTTCTGGGGGCAAAACTTTTCTAGTGGGTCCACTCACATTTTAATGGAAGCACTTGTTAAGGCTTTCAAGTGTTCTGGCTGGTATGTCTGGGCTGCCTGGCTTTGATGGAGAGACTCTTGTGAGAGGCTCCGAGGACACAACATTCTCGTTTTCTTCGTGAAATTAAATGGCGGTGGTAAATGAAATTGAATAGACATATGGACAGAGAGGGGCGAGACAGGCAGAGAGAGACAAAGATAAAATAATCACCAAATAGAACTAGCATGATAACAAGGTCCGTCGTCGGTCTTTAGCATGTCACAACATTTAGCTAACCTGTGGATGAATTCGAGCGAGATGAGCGCCGACACTGGACCCCGGCGGGCTCTCTTTTGTCCCGCCGAGTGCCGCTAACTCAAGGCCCGGTGGGTGGATAAGTGAAGTCACATGGTCACTTTTCCTTTTTCCCACACAAACACACCCACATCCTCCTCAACTCTCCAAACACACACACTCACACACCGCAGCGGGCAGTCGGCGCAGTCTTCACGCTGCTGCTGCACTAGTTGCTCCCTACTGGACTTTTTTTCTGTTTCCCCCACAATGTATACGAAGCGGGAATAATATCCGTCCGGTCTGCGTTTATCTTCACTTCTGGGGGCTTTACCCGGAGGGGGTGTTCGACTTCAGATCGTCCAAAAGGTATTAAATTCACCAAGTGAGCTCCTTTTAGGTAACCGTTTTGCTATATTTTTGGGAAGTACCGCTGTGAGCTTTAATCGTGTATCTTGACTCCGAGCTAAGTATCTAAATCCCCCTCCCGCGCAAAACGCGGGGTCATTGGGGTTATAAAAGTTTTAATTTGCCGTGCTCTGCGTTTGAGACGACTGATCAAAACCAGCAAAGAACGTCGTGTTTTGATTTGGTGTGTCGAAACTGTTTCATTTCCAGGGCCCTTTAATGTAATGTGGCACTGGTCAAAGCTGTGGTTGCGGGTGTTATTTCATGTGTCCCGTCACAACCCCCCCTCCCCGACATCCAGGTAACCGCGCCAAAGGTGCTAACTGCTATTCAAAAGGGGTGATATACATAAGGCCTGCCTTTGTTTACTATTGTCAATGTTTTACTGCTCTTGGCTCTGCAAGAGAAGTGGGGGAAACTTGCCGCTTTCATCCCACACTTGATGAGGCGGCCTCCATCTGTGTAGGGAGAGTGAGTTTGTGCTAAAAACAAGTTACATGTGTTAGGTCTGTTGATTTATATATTTTTTTTGGTGAAGCTGTGTTATTAAATTGTATACCATTCTTGAAAAGTACTCTAGTATTGGAGCTGTGACTGAGGCTTTGTGCATATCAACAGATTTGGATTTTTAAACAACTGTCATCAATCACATGAGAATGTGTCCCTCTCTTTTGTCTCCATCCCTGTAGTTGCATGACTCACCATTTTTCCTCAAATCTATTCTGTTAAACAACACAGCATTGCCTTGACAACCCGAATGTGAAATAAGCAGCTGAGATTTACATTTCTACAGAATCAGGAACACAGAGGCTGTGTGGTAAACGCGCTGCGGAAAGATGAGCCTGGTAGATGTGAGGCAGGCAGCGGGGTCTTTGACCCTGTCCCTCTCCAGCAACGATTCCAAAGAGCGTCACTTGGCTGAAAGTGACCCAGAAAGCCTCAGGAGTAGAACCATGTCACCGGACCTGAGACAGGATTTCAACATGATGGAGGAGAAGAAGAGGGTAACCCAGATCTTGCAGAGTCCAGTATGTTTTGTTACCTCAACCATATAACCTTCTACAGTGTATTGGGAATGGTTTTATAGCTAGCAAGACATACTCACTTGACTGACTAGCATGCATTCTTTTTTTCTTGAGTATGTGAGGGCACTTTCATTAATCTGGATTTTGGAAAATGTGGAAAGAAAATAGCAGTGAAATACAAGAATAAATGGAATATCCTAGTGGTGTTAAGACAGATTGAGGGCAGTTATGGATTATAAAATAGATAATCTATTTCATGTTTAATGAGTTGTCATATCTGAATTGTAACATTTTTGTCTTTAATTTAGCATCCATGACATATGTCTAATAGTAATAAGAATAATACCTCCGTGGGAAATAATACAGCAATAAAACGTCAGCATTTGTAGTCTAGTTATTTGAAGTACATGGAGGAGCCATGAACACATGCCAGTGAAGTGCATAGAAATAAGGAGAGCCCACACTCATCCGTGATTGCATAACAGGCCCAACAAGTGGAACTTATCTCATCACCATGGGAACGGGGGTTGGATGAAGCACAATGCTGGAGCCAAGCTGCAACATTGAAAAATATAGTGCTCTCTCAAGAATCACAGGCTACTCCTGAAGGCACGAAATTGATAGTCAGGTTTAATACAATCCTCCCTGCCACATACTTACAAAGAGGTTTTTCATTGGGCTGTCTTATTTGTGATTTGCAATAAGAAAAGTCTTAAAGCATATGCTGTGCTTCCTGACACATCCAGGGGAGCTGTCTTAGAAAGATTTAAGTCACGCTGTGTATGTAAGAGTTGTCCGGTTAATAGAGTTAATACACTCTTTGTGTCTTTTCGACCTTTAAATCTGTCCATCTTCATTTTTTTTGTAAACAGGTATTTAAAGATGAGTTAGAGGGTCTCATCCAAGACCAACTCACGAAAGGCAACAATCCCACAGGTCTTCTGGCTTTGAGACAAATAGCTGACCTGGTCATGGCCAGCACCATGGGAGGGGCTGGCCCCTTGACTTCACCTATCAGTGAGTGGTTGTCTGCGTCACTGTGTGCTAGAACCACAATCTATTCCCCTTTGGGCCTGTTTGCCATTCTGTTTGTGTATACCTCGTGTCTCTGTGCACTCTGCAAGCTCAATATAGTTATTGTCAGAGGCTGAATTCTCCAACTCTTGTGACACTGACCAACCCCAAAACAGCTGGAAAATCGTAGATTGTTGTCGACAGTATTCTTCAATGTCAGGTTTTTTATTAAGTGGCCCTCATGACTAGCCTTTAATGAATTAGAACAGTTTTTCTGGAGTTCACTGGGCATTCCGGAGCTGAGCAGATCAGTGAAAAGTTTGATTGTCAAGCGTGTAAATGTTGGGAAAAAGTCATTTCAGGAAATGGCTGTAAAGTAACTGAGACAGTCATGCTCGTTTGAAAAGCTGGGGCCACTGTTAAACATAGGGTCCAGTATCATTAAAGGACCATATATGGTATTACAATCCAAAAATATCCTCAGTTTCATGTTAGGAATTCTGAGAAAGCCTTTTTAACCTTTAAGCTGGGATTTTTTTAACGTTATTTGTGGTACAAGTAAACTATGCTAACATCCTTTGAAATATTTGCAAAGGGTTAAAGATCCCCCCCAGGCATTTATTAGGTGTATTAGAAAAATATCTTATCCTCATGCCATTTGCAGGAAAAAGAGAGAAAGCATAATTTCCCCATAAAAATTCTAACCTCATTCAACTACTCCACCCTTTTAAAAAAAGTCCAGAATATATGAATATGACAATATTTTTTTCATTTCCTTCGCTGAATTGCAAGACATAATATGCCATCTTGACTATTAAATCTAAGCTCACTGTTTGTGACCTTGAGGCTTCTCGTTTCTGTATTACACTCATGTATTCTGAATATTTGTGATGTCAAATCCCCCTAATTCTTTCTTCATGTTTTTGATGACAACCACATTGTTTTCTTTTTCATAGCCATTGATTTTTTATTTTTTTAAACACATTTCAACATGGAAAACTCTAAGAAAGAACAAACTTTGAGGAAAAAATATAATCCATTCTTTTTTGCTTCTTGTGCAAAATAAGCATGGTCTCACTTTTAGTGACTTTCAGTGGCTCCAACCTGATTTGTATTTAAGACAACTGTCAACCGCATGCTGTGGTTGAAATGGATTTTGTTGCCATTTATATACTTTCTACCACACCTTGGCTGTGGTGCACTGTTGATATATTATTTGGCTATCAGACTTTGATGCTGTCATCAATAAGATGTGTTTACATTTATTGGAGGGTAAATGTTTAGATGCCGCCTAACCAACGGTAAAGGGTAGGTGGCTCAGCATAACCTTGCACAAGTCTGTGATATCAATTTGACGAAAACCTTCAGTCTGGGAATGCAAGGTACAACATTGGCAGCTATACCCACACCAGGGAGTAATAGACTCCCGCTACTCATTTGCTGCTCTTAATCATCGGCAGTGCTTTTCCCTACTTTAGTGTCCGTCTGTTAAAAGGTGGCCTTTAACACTGCTCTAAACAATATCATAGCAGAAACACAGATTTTTGAAGAAAAAGATGTTAGTGACACTGATCGTCTTAAAATCACATTTTCAGTTAACTCAGAAAGAATTTGAAAATGAAAAAAGCATTCTTGTGTCAGACTCATACAGACACATCATTCTACACAGTGAAGCTTGAACATTCGGCTGTGCAAGAAGGAAAAACACATTCTTGACTGGAGGGTGACTTTAATATATTCAATGCATAACGGGTCACTGATGACATTATGTCTTGTGACAGGCTTTGGGATGGTGTCTCCAGTAAATGACTTGTACGGTATTGAGTCTCCATCCTTTGCCAAAGGGGAGAAACAGAGTCGCTGCAAGCTGGCCAGCCTCTACAGGCTCATTGACCTCTTCAGCTGGGCTCGCTTTACCAGCTCATACATCACAGTGAGTACAACTTCATGATCACGCCTCATTGAACATTTGCTCCTGTGTGTCCTCATGTGCTGTTGTTCAGCTTCATGAAGGCTAATAAGGAAACCACTTTCAGATCGAGTGTATTGGGCTTTGGAAAGCCGAGTGTTGTGAATTTGAACAGGTATAATAGTTAGATATAAGAAGTGAAACGCTGTTCTCATAAGACAAAGCCAAGAATTTGAGATACGCGTTTTATCAACCTACAGACAGATTTGGGCGTTTTGTTTTGTTTTAAAGGGAAGAGAGCTCCTCTCAGGCTCAGTGTTTCCTGTATCATTTAACAAGTAAAAAGGGTCTCTCGGGTTTAAGTAAAGAATAACCAAACCTCAAGAATATCCCCTTATGTGTACGGATTTGCCGTTCTTCAGTCTTCAAATGGACATTTTATATTAAAATTCTAATCACACAAACGTGAGAATGCTCACCGTCACAAACATATCTCACAGTTAAAAACAGCTGTTTCACTGGAGTTGCTTGGAGAACAATTTCATTTTCATAACACTTTCCTTTTCCGTCAGGTACGTGTGAATAAAGAGCAAGACCATGTTCTCATTTGTCCAAGAGGTCTATCTTTTGCTGAGGTGACAGCAGCAAACTTGGTAAGCATGAAAAATCTTTGTCTAAATGTCTCCATGTATAGATCTAGGTGTTGAAGTCTCATCAAAAGTCAGAATGCCAATAGCTCAACTGTATGGTCTTCTGCAGAATATTATAAACACTCAACTTCGTTGAGCATCCATCAGAGGAATAAAGACATTTAATTTTTCTCTTTTTTTTTTTTTTTTCTAATTCAATTTTAAAAATCAAGACACCTGTAAGTGAGAGGCTACAATTGCCAGCTGTGCCTACTGGTAGCAAAGATAAATTATTGCTAGTTGTTTACTCTATTCTGAGATGTATTTTTCCTTCAGCATCTGAATATAGAGATAGGGGAGGTTATATTAATTTTGTGTTACAGGCAACAAACACTAAAACATATACTGAAACAAAGGATTCACTATATTGATTTGCTCTGCAGTGAAATTTCATGATGCTTTCAATGGGCTGTCCTAGATAGAACGTTTTCTTTGTTCAAAAGTAGTCACACATTTTATGCTAGTTTGTTATAGCCCTAAATGTTTTAGACATTCAAATTATTTAAAATGGAATATTTGAAAGGTAATTACAAAATCGTAACAATTTTTCTTCCAAATCATTCCTTTTACAAGTGCAAACACCAAGTTTTCCTCTAATGACATCAGCAAAACTACCTTCGATTCAGAAACCGTGAAATTCAATCCACTCATAAGTATTTTTATCTAATTTGTAAGAAAATGTTTGTATATAATTGGCCCTGTCTGTGCTTCCTGTAACATCCTGTCTTTCTTATCCCTGTTCCGCAACTCGATAGGTTTTTGACTTGCACATTGTTAAAGTTACGATTTCACACATCTGTCTACAATGTGTTTCTTTCCTCTGTGTCTCACTTAACAAGTCTTGTATATTGATTTATTTTTTGTGTCATGCATCACTAATAACTGCGATCTTTTATTTTGGGCTGCTTTTAAAATAGTATTTTTTATATGGTTGTACTATTATTTCATTGCGGGGCACATTGATCCATACTGCCCTCACTTGGTCTTTCTGTCATTGTCACTCTGATAACTAATTGTGCTAATTGTTCCCAAGTAGTTTACTCTACCCCAATAGTTGCTTGTGGATATTGATGGATCATCAGCTACAATACCATTATCATGACTTCCCTAAAGGCTCATTGCATCCAAATGTGATATCGCAACACCAAACTCTTTCCTGGCACAATTTCTGGTCTGAATGCACACTGTTCTGTTAAATTAATTTCAACAACAGTTTGCTTTAGACATCATCACTCCAGTCTGTTAATGCACTGTTTGAGCTACGTGTTGGTTGACATTCTCTCCATAGTTTGTTTTAGGAGATTGAGATGATATTGCACAATATACAACTACACTACATCAAAATGCTTTCATATGTTTCCAGTGTATTTATTTTCACCGAATTTTCTCTTAAATGTATTCAATTACTATATACTTCATACTTTATTATATACTCAAGCATTAGTATATTTTTATCTTTTTGTAGGTGAAAGTAAACATGATTGGGGATATTGTCGACCAAGGTTCTACTGACCTGAGTATTGACTACTTCGGATTCTCTCCTCATGCTGCCATTTATTCAATGCGTCCTGATGTGAGATGTATCATCCACACACATACCCCTGCAACAGCTGCTGTGAGTATGCTCCAGGCCAATGTTAAGGAAGCTGCATCTTAATTAAAGCATGAAAACTGCTGTTAACTGTTTATTTTTCACCAGAGGAAACAGCCGCTCCCTGCATGCTTGGTTATTTTAGAGGCAGACCAAGCTGATGCATTTTTACCATTTCCTTTCAAGCAAAGCAGTAAAATGCACAGCATGTGATGAGCAGCGCTGTATAAGGTTTATTTGTGTCTGACAGCATAACTGTGTCTCTGTTTAGATATTTGTGTGCCACAGTCTCATTTGCTTTTATCCCATGTTAACAGGTGTCCTCTATGAAGTGTGGAATCCTGCCCATTTCCCAGGAGGCTTTGGTGCTGGGAGATGTGAGCTGCTTTAGTTACCATGGCAGCCTCGATAATAAAGAGGAGAAGGTGGAGTTTCAGAAAGCTCTGGGTCCTACTGCCAAGGTACTGTCAAACCAAGGGACTCATTTAGTGGCAGGTCAATTTCACAAAATATAGCATTCGCCCATGGGAAAAACCAATCTGTACTTGTTTATGTATGCATTGTTTCATATATCAGATGTGTTGGTAATATTTTTCATCAATAAATAAAACATAAAATGTGAAGAACATAAATGGTCCATTGTAGGAGTAGAAACTACAAAGGTACAGAACCTATATTGCTAACTTGTATAATATTTTTTAGTTCTAAAGACTTGGGAATTTTTTCATGCAGACAGCGGAATGAAAGACTGTATTATGTTACTTATAGAAAGATGTAGGATCCAGAGTTTTTGCTGCTTCAATAATACTAGAGATAGTGAGAAATCTCTGTTCTTGCTTTGTTCAACTGTTTGGATTAGCAGTTCGGCATCACACACAATGCCTACAGAATATCTCAGACATCCACTGATGTATCAGTGTTAACCACAAAAATAGCCTTTCATGAAACATAATTAAACATGACTTTTTGTCGAAAGACAGTGTCAGGCAAGATATCACACTTTATGCTTCAGAATGGAATTTCGGTTTCTCCAGCTACACCAGCTATCTGCTGCTCGTCCTTTCGCTGTTTACAATTTATGGTAGGATTAGCCACTTAAGAGACTAGAGGTGAACAGACCTGTTAGACAGATTTGACTGAAAAAAATCTAAAAAAAAAATAAAATAAATAAATATATACACATACATACATACATACATACATACATACATACATACATACATACATACATACATACATACATACATACATTAAGTAATAATGCCTTGTTTTATTTTACTAAAATGTATTTTTAAGGGCCTCTCATCCTACAAAGAGAATCCAAAACGCTTAAGGTTCAAAATTCTTTATCGACTGTCTACATATTGTGCATTTTTATGAAAACAGGTAATTAAAGACTTAAAACAGCGGACATTAGATATGTATTTATTACGTGCTTTTGCAGTTTGATGCACACAAGTATTTTCTTGATATACTAATGCATGAGCTGAGCTGGATTTGTCAACTGTGTCATGTTGAATTTGGTGTGCCATTAAGCAGAGTTTTTATTTTTGTTTTTAGGTGATGATTTTGAGGAACCATGGCCTGCTTGCTCTGGGAGAAACAGTTGAAGAAGCTTTTCACTACGTGTATCATTCACAGCAGGCTTGTGAAATCCAGGTACTCATTATACATTTAATTGTGATACATATGAATAAATGATTGGGTTGATGATAAGTGATATATTTTTTGAATCTTCACTGATAGCAGTCTTAGCTTCCTGTTTTTTGTTTGGTTGTTTTCTATTTTTCACAAATGAGCTAGACCTGGTTGCAAAACGCATCACGTTGAACTGGAGAAAAGTATATGTATTACAACTTGTATTTGTGGACAAAATGTTTTGCAGCGCATACTCCAAGTATAAGCCAGTACTTTCTGAGTCCTCTGTTGTCTATATTTTGGGACACTTACAGAGTTGTGTTCTGCAATCATATTTATTTTGAATCTTACAACGTCAAATCCTAATCCTAGACTAACACTCCTCTCACTGAATTAATAATTAGACTACTATTAGTCTAGACCAGAGGTCGGGAACTCATGGCTCTGAGCCGCATGAGGCTCTTGCATCCCTCTGCTGCAGCTCCCTATGGCTTTTGAAAATAAGTAATAAGTATTTGCATTTATTTTAGTTCTTTATTTTTTTAATTTTTATTCTAAATTTGAAGATTATGATTATCTTGTATCATTAAAATAAAACGTGTTTAATTTCTTGTCACTCAAAACATGCGGCACAACCGGCAATGCAATGTATTGAGCTTTTATAGCTCTGACATGCAGATGCTGATCACTGAGGTTCAAAAATCACTTTAACCAGGTAAAATTAATATTTTAACTGGCTATTTAATTTGCAAATATATATTCTGATCTATTCGATGACAGCAAACAGAAGCAGATGGCATTTTTGTTTTTTGCTCCTGGGGAATAATTTAGGTAAGGCCTTATATTTCATAAATATGAGAAGGACTTGAACGACATTGAGTATTTTATTTGAATGTAACCTTAAACCCAGTGTCTCTTTTTCGGAGTTAAATGATTTTGTTGTTTGCAAAAATGTATTTATTTATTTATTTATTTTTATTTATTTTTTTTTTTCTGTAGCATTTCATTGATTTCATAACTGCAAAACACAATAATCTTATTCATACGTAGCATAAAGGGAAAAAAGTTACATGCAATGTTTTCTCCATTTTAGATGTCAAATGGGTTTTGTGGCTCCTGGTGATTTCTTTTCTGAGGGAAACGGGTCCAAATGGCTCTTTGAGTGTTAAAGGTTGCCGACCCCTGGCCTAGACTATATTTAGCAGCCTGAATTTGTGTTGACTCTTGCTAAATCCTCTTTTAAATTTGTAGATTAAACACAAGTGAAAAAAACAAGCTAAATGAACCCGCATTTGTAGTGTTTAGAAATATAAGGAAATCATGAAGAAAATGTCAGTGACTTTGTAACAATCTCACAGATACATTTGCTATTCAATTTGTTAAGGTAAATTGTTTGAGGTGTTCAGGTGGTGTCGACAACCTTGTGCTCCTGGACAAAGATAAGTTTAAACCATTGATCCAAGGAGTGGCTGCTTCAGGGATGGCAGTAGACAATGATTTCAAGTGGAAAGTGGGCGAAGCAGAGTTCGAGTCCCTTATGAGGATGCTGGACAACCTGGTAAGTGACCCTTGACCTGTGCTCCTCAAGCACGATGCTCTGAGTTTCCTCGTTCAGGCACTACCTCGGGAAGTGTCTGATAAGAGAAAATAATATTTTTTTAAAGTATATTCTGGCCTGTCTGATCATGATATTTACTTATCTATGAGGTGCTCTGTCATTAAGGTCATGGTTAATTCTGGTCAAAATCTCTTTGTGGCAACTTGACTTGAGTTTTCTTCTCAGTCGAAATTAAAGTCCAATTGCCATGAAAAGATTTCAACCAGAATTATCTATGTAATTATCTCTTTTGACTTTTAGTTTGAATCACATAAATAGAGAGTCACACAGCCATATTAAGCACTTGACATCTTATGAAAAGTGGTTTGCTGTTTGTCTAAGGTCTGTATGCTATCCTCAGGTCCTCAGGTATAACTGTATCCTCAAAATGCTTTTTTTTTTCAATTGGTTAGACATGCTGCACAACAAACGGTCAGGGCTTAACTTCCTCTGTGGACACAGAGATGTCAGATTCTATCACTGTGAGTTGTTAAACAACTGTGGCTTGAGTGGGCTACAGCTGTTTTTGCTTTGTGTGATCATAGCTTGGCTACCCTGTCAATCATAGCTACCACTCTGGAAGGCGTGTTGTGGGCATTTAAAGCCACAACAACCACATGAGCACTTAGATACACTGCTTTGACATGAGATTGGGTGTTTTCTCAAAGACTGCTGAATATGATGCTGAGAGCAAATGATAGTTGCGGTGAACATCAACAAGTTCGTTGGATGCATTTATGGTCATGGTTTTTTGTTTGCAAGTATAGAAATTGTGTCGGACAGTTTGTGGATTTAACAAATGTAATCACGATTTGAAAGTTTTCTTGTACTCATCCATTTACTTTGCTAATCAATAACTAACGTAGAGCATATACTATACAGCTAAAAAATAAACATTACAAATCTTTGTTTATCTACACCAACCCATAACCAGTAAAAGCATAAATTGTGTATCTAATATATTCATTTATTATATATAAGATGATCCTGGATTCATTATTCTATATGGAATAAGACTGTAGTTGTTCTCAAAAAGTACATGAAAAAATAATCCTGAGCTTTTCACATGACAGTTTAAACCAAATGGGGATTTTTGGAGAGGTGGTAATATTTTTTTCTCTCTAAATAGTCTAGCTTTCCTCCAATTTCATAATCAATTCCCTAAGCTGGGAGTATTTTGGCAACAAACCTCTTAAACTGGCTATGAGACTGACAGAGCTGATTGTAATGTCAGACTCCCTATAATCGCACAAGAACTCAGTCTGCAAGCGCCCGTCAGTGGTTTCGTTGTTTTTTGTTAAAACATTTCTTCATACAAAGATTGTATCTCCCCCTCCCCTGAAACTGTGCAGCTTTGGAGAAAAAATCCTGTTGTGAGAGAGCACATAAATATGAAAAAAAGTAGAGAAACCTGATCCTTGGTGGCTGTGTGTCCTTTACACTTTTTTATCTTTTACAGCTGATATCAGTTATATAGAGTGGATTGTGGTGGTATGCTGAAAAACTCTGTAGAACATTTTTAACTGGTGAAGGATAACCATCCTGGAATAATGTCTCCTCTGTGTGTGACCTTACAGGGATACAGAACAGGCTACTCTTACAGAAACCCCATTGTCCGTGAAAAACCTCGATCCAAGAACGATGTGGAGATTCCTGCCACGGTGTCCACTGTTCCGTCAGAGGATATTGAGCTGGGCCTGCGTAGTCCCTTCAAGTTTATGGTGCAGAAACAGCAGAGAGAGAGGACCCGGTGGCTTAACTCACCCAATAGCTACTTGAGGGTCAATGTACCTGAACAGTCACCAAGCGGGGATGTCAGCCCCAGGACCAAGACAATGGTGAAATGAATTTCTGTAGCCTTGTAAATGAAATTTAATCAGCTAACCCTTTTGACTACAAAAATAAATGGAAAGACCCATGTAGCAAATCCTTTGTATAAGTCTGCCCTCTTGTGGTCATTCCAAAAAATGTGAAAATTCTCAAGTTATTCTTACTAGTGCTTTTATTTCTGTTGTTAGTGGATGAAGTCTTCACAGCCTGGCAACAGCATTGGTACACCAATAAAAATCGAGGACCCTAACCAGTTTGTTCCACTTAACACTGATCCCACTGAGGTTTTGGATAAGAGGAACAGGGTAAATAGCACACATTAAAGCACTGGCAGAAATAATGTGTTCTTCTGCAGTAAACATCTTTATCCTGGTTAGTCCTGTTATTGAAGTAATCATACAGAATTCTAAGGATGGTGAAAAATTACATTTACTTCACTTGCATTTGTTACTACATCAAAGAACTTGGTTCACAAATTATTTTCCAGTTAATGGATACATGCTTGAGCCCATAATATGTATTAACAAAGCACTGGTGACTACAATTCATACAGAATTATTTATGAAGCAGAAAGATGGCTATATTGGAGAACTCTTTTTTTTTTTTTTTTTTTTTTTTTTTAAATTCTGACTTTGTTTTAGGCAGTTTTTTTTTTTTTTTTTTTTTTTTTTTTTTTTTTTTTTTTGTCTAAAAAAAAAAATAAAAAATTTTATATATTTTATTTTTTTTTTTTTATTTTTTTTTTTTTTTTTTTTTTTTTTTTATTTTTTTTTTTTTTTTTTTTTTTTTTTTTTTTTTTTTTTTTTTCTTTTC
>CAAKHD010014133.1:51235-106062 GCA_901007705.1 Fistularia tabacaria
ATAATATATTTATAATAATTATAAAATTTTTTTTAAAAAAAAAAAAATGTTATATTTTAAATTTTTTTTTTTTTTTTTTTTTTTTTTTTTTTTAAATCTGACTGTAATGTAGGCAGATGTCTGTGTGTGTGTGTATATATATATATATATATATATATGCACACACACACACACACATATATATGTATTTTTTTTCTAAGGGAATATATGAATATTTGATAGTCTCTCATTGTTGAATGGATTTTTTTTTTTTATAAAGGGCCTAAATCAAAAAGCTTATTAATCAGCTTTTAATAATTACCTCAGCCTCATGCACAGCTGTTTTTTTGTATACAATGCTGCAGTTTTCAATATTTTTTTTCTAATTAATCCTCCAACAGATAAAAGAACAGCACAGAGGTGACCTAATGACTGCAGGACCAAAGTCCCATTTACTAGCAGGCATTGTTGTTGACACCATACCAGGACCAGTGAGTAAACAACAATCAAACAACCCATCCATCCATAATGAATTTGTAGAGGACATGCTCAGTCTTCTCTTTCGATTAACATCTCTATCCATCTATCTCCTTGTGTCAGGCTTTCATCATTGAGGATGAAGAACAGACTCGTTCTCTTCCCCCAAACCCATTCAATCAACTTACAGAGAAGGAGCTTCAGGAGTACAAGAATATAGTAGAAAGAAAGCAGCAAGGCCTGGACGGTATTCTTTTCTACCTTTCATAGTGTCATCTTCTTTAAATGTCTGCTATTGTCCTTTTGAGGTACAGAGAACATCGGTTTAATCTAAACTGAACTTACATGGGACCATATCTTACAGCATTTAGTCAATCAAAATAATGATGATCCATTTTATTGAGGGCGCCTTACTCAACACTCAAGGACATGCTGTGTTTTAAGGTTAATACTCACAATATTAAATGAGATGCAGATACAGAGATGATTGATGTAATACAGGATCTATAAGGTCCTCCACAAAGCTAACACAGAAACAAACATTGACGTTAATGGTTCATTAACTTGTTTGAATCAGAAACTGAGGCTTTCCAATCATTTTTAATGTCAAGTCAACATTAAATAGTCTTCTCTCTTTCACCTTACATTTTTTAATGTTTTCCTGGTCTGACAGAATATGGTAAAAGCACACTTAAATTGCCTTCCTTCTCATGGCCACAAGGGGGGGACATTCCTCAGTTGTCAGAAAGATATGAGTGTAGTATAGGAGAGGGACTTCACTTCTCACTTGGATTATTTACTCTCCAAGGATGCAATGTGTTTGCTATAGCTTGCTGTCTCTCAGTAAGATTATTCAGATCTTCATGATCAGCAATATCTCACTGACCTTAATGCTGAATTCCAACTTTCAAAATGGGAATTAATAAGCCAGTAAAGCAAGATTAATTCATTTTATACAATCTTTGTTTTGTCCTAAACTGTCAGTTGCCCTGTGGTGACGGCCTTATGGGACTCACTTAAGGCAAATCAATTTAAATTGCGCATTAACCTGCACAAAGCAATCAAGAGTTTTCCAAGGTATATAAGTAAACAGGATAACTAAAAAACAAGAAAACCAATAAGAGGGCAACAGAGCCAACACAAACTAATTACACAGTTTTAAATTCATCCAACTGAAAAAATGTTGGCCAGCATCCAGCTGTTTCTATGTTCAATGGCTTGTCCCTGGGAGTCATATGAAGTGTTCAGTGACATTCAGCCATCATCTAAAAATGGTGTAGGTGGTGCCCTCAGTCAATGAGATCATATTAAAGTTAAAAACATGAGACCCAATAAACAGCCGTTGTGAGGCTTCCAGTAAGAGTCATTGGAACAGGCTGTGATGCCCAACTTTCATTAATATGAAATATCCTGTCTTATAGAGCATAATCCACTTTAGAATAAAATCAGGGACTGACGTCTCTAAATATATTAGCATCACCCATGTCAGAAGCAACAGCAAGATCCAGGATATAAAGGTAGACTTTCTCAGAATGTATGCATTAGTTGATATCGCCCTAAAACTTTGTTAAATTTTTGTCACTTCTGCAATTGGACTTTAAACTAGAGGGGGTAAGATGTCAGGTGTGATATGAGCTTGTAGTCATTCAGTGCTGATGGATACAGATTAGCTTCCGTAAAAAATAAAAAAAAGGCTTTACTGTTTATGTTTTTAACGGCTTTCGGGTCAATTCATGAGGGTACTAAATCGTTGACTATGGAGAGCATCGGTTGCCTGGCAACTAAAAATGTTAAAGAAATCCAAAGGCTGCAGATCAAGGCAGCAAATGAAGGGATTTGAGATGAGACACTCAAGTCTTAGGGTTGTGAGGTTCATGCCATCATACTAAGCCATTTGCTGTAGTTAATAGCTGAGGTGTGCCCTTTAACCAGTACGAAGTGCTTGTTATTGCGTGATACTTCCAATCTTCCAGTGAAAACATGAGTGAGGTCATGGAAGAACTCTTGAGTCTATGCCAAAATAGATGTAATGCAAATGTCAGTCACAAAGATGATTTTGATTGCTATGGCTCGGAATAATCTCCTAATTTAAAAATTAGAAACACAGGATCTAGCCGTACTGTCAAACCACTTCGTGGTTCATTGGTTTTAATTTTGATTTTAAAAATGTAAAAAACCATAGACTTTGTAAGGTTGCACTCTATCTCATTTATGTTTCTGCAAGCTATAAATTTTAGGTTACTATATAACTATGAGGTTTACATATTTTTCCAGAAGACGAAGACGCCACCGATGCGGATGAGATGACAACATTTGACGGCTCTACTATCTCACTTTCCCTCTCTCCAATAATGTCACCAGTTAAGAAAGGTAATTAGATAGTATTTTATGTACATCATCTATGAAAGGAGATATCAGCTCATACTATAAATAAAATTCCATATTTAATCATAGATACATGTGATCATATGACTAGCTCGTATAGTATATACGTCCCACTCTGACTGATTTTCATCTGTCTACAGACACAATACCCAATGGGAAAGACCACTTGGAGGATACAGAAGAGGATCTGAGCATCGAGGTCTCCAAGCTGAGCATGAGCACATCAGAATCAGTGGAAATCTCTATAACAACGAAGGAGAAGACAGGGGATGCTCAGACTCCAGAGAGCCAAACCAAGTCTCCAAAGAAAAAGAAAAAGAAGTTCCGCACACCATCATTCTTGAAAAAGAGCAAGAAGAAGGAGAAGGAAAAAACAGAGGCCTAAGTAAATTAACTCTAAGAACAGTAAATATCTCGCTTCTAGTCTTCTTGTCAGCTTGTTGGAGGAAAATTGCTATGAGAGCACGGACTGTCATTTATTTCTTCATTTAGTGCCACTATTACAGTTTTTATTCCAAGTTGTGTGAGCAGATGGTAAAGTGGATGTCTTCTTATTTTGGGAGTTTGTGACTTTAGGGCTCGGAAAAATTCAGTCAAACAGGAGGTCACTTAAAAAAATGTGTATTTGCTGTTGTGCGACCCATATTTTAATGGGATTTAAATTAATATAACACACAGTTTTGGAGTTAAAATGCCACATTAGACTGACTTTTATTTGTGATTTTATTTTGTTTTTGCACAGATTCATTTTTGAATGTATACTGAAAGATTAAACTGTCACACCAGTCATGGATGAATATTACCAAGTTTTTGAAGTCGAGCCTTATAAGAAGTACGATTTGTAACGTTAACATATTCACAGTTATCCTATATTGTTATTATATGTCGATTTATTATATAGGTATCACATTGTAGTGTTAGTTAAACAATGATTTGTAGTATTAACATATTTTCATTATAACTGATACTTAACATGCTGTGATTGATAATACAGTAATAATTCATTTTGTTTTAACACCTGTTAAGGTTTTTTTTTTTTCCATGTTTGCTGCTTTATTGTAACAAAGAGTTGACTGTGACTAATAGATTGAGTTCAGCAAAGTAATGACATGTGCTTTATAAATGATCTAAACAGGAAGGTTTGACGAAATGACAGGAAAATAACTGTCTGGATGTGAGTTGACAAAGAATGAGTTTACTGTAAGTGGTGTTTTGTCCAAAAATGCAGTTGGTGGCAACAAGCAGTAGACAGCTTATAGCCACATTGTGATAAAGTGTCTACGAGAGTCACATAATTGGATCCCAGTCAGTAATGTGAATGTTTTTGTGACTACCCAAAGGGAGTGAATTCTTTGCCTTTTTGTAAGATTGTGAGTTTTTGTGAAAATATTTACAATGCTAAACCAAATCTTAGAGTATAGAAGGTGACAGTACAAACTATTAACAAGTTAACCTTTTTTATTCACCTTAATTAAGCTCCTTATTAACTAAACTGGCGTTTATGCCTTGTGTTTACAAATTGCATTATTTGTGTCAGTTGTGTGCCTTTTCCTTGTATTTCTACTATTGTTTACATTGCTTTTTGTACCTCCTGTCATATGATTTTACATCACATTTCTGAAGCAAAGCTTGATCTTTTAGTATTCCCTTCCACTTCGTGTAATAATAGGGATATGGGATGTGTTTCCAGAACTTTGATGCTGCCTTTGCTTGTCAGCTGAGACATGTTTCTTAAAACATTGGATTTTTGATGTATGCATTTATTTTCCATGCATTTCATATTGTGTGAAGGTCCGCGTCTAACCAACTAACCCCCTTGAGTATGAAATAAAGCTTTCTCCAAAACTATTTATACAGCTTCTCTCTTGAAAATAAAAGGCAGCAGCGTCACCCTAAAACAATGCACTCTGTTCAGTGATAATTGACCATGTGAAGCTGTATAATCAGTCTTCAGCCATGATATGAATGGGTGTTGTCATGGTAATCCACTGAGTGGGGCTGCAGACACAAAGAGGGGATTTGGTGTCTCCAACAGGTGTTCGTGTTGGGGGAGTGACTGGATCTATACCTGCACCATACCAAACACCTATATTATGGGATGACAAGAGTGAAGCACATCACGTCATAAATCCATAGTAAAGCATATCAATTCAATGAAATTGTGGTATTTTGATAATAATTCAAGAAAATAAACTGATAAATAGGATATTGTTATCCTGTCATTATTGTCTGATATTTTTCCATCACTTGAAGAAGAAACACATCATTAGGCTCCAAACGTCTTATCTGCACAATCCCTGAAAATGTGGAAGACAATGGGTTAGTGCTGAGCTCTTCCACGTACTAACAGTGCCCAAAGAGAGAAAGAGCAGGTGACACACGTCCGGCCTGCTGGAGTGTGACCTTAGGGCAAAGTGCAGCTTTTATTTTAAAACAATAGTGAGGAGGGCGGGAGGGACTGCTCTCCATTGATGGAGAGATCGATAAATAGATAGACTAACAGATACAAACATAAAGAACACATGTGACCGGGAGTCAGACATTGCATTCACATCATAGCCATATGCACACATACACACTCACACACATACACATTATGACTTTGCCTCCTCTATGACAGCCGAGCCACTGGTGTAATCCTCAGGCTTTTCAGATTACTCCAGTTGGGGTCACATTCTACACCAACCTACAGTGGGTCAGCTTTCCACGCTGGCACTATCAGCAGACAGTACACAGTCAGTCATTTTGCACAGATGAGCCTTTTCCTGATGAAGTGCTGTCAGTTTCCATCCCCTGCTGTTCATATCTAACACTTTATTTGCCCGTTAGAGCATGAGGAAGGGGACGATCTCCTAGTTGACATAAAGACTGTCCTTTGATATGTGGCAGATGCACCTGTTACAGGGACCTTAAAAGAAACATGCTTTCGAGAAAAGAAACAAGCACTTCAACCTTTTTAAAGACAACTTACATCTGGTCATGTCTGTCTGATGAAATACATGTCTGTGTTCAAATCAGGACGGTCTGTGTGTGTCAGACCTTGCCAGGCGGTTTGTAACAGACTCCATGGGAGGGTGTATTCTCTCACAGGCGTCCGTTACAGGCCTGGCCACATCTGCAGCAGGCCAGCCATCTGCACCCATTGTCTCAGAGGCACAACACAGTCCTGCATGCATGGCTGGTCTTGTAAAGGCAGGCCCTTTCCCCTCTGTGCTCCTACATCCCACGGTCTGGAGGAAAAAAAATGACTTCTTAATCAGTCATAGAGACAACAGAGAACTATGAGTGAATTTCAATTTCAATGTTGGCAAGACAATTCTAGTGGGTTAACAAACCGGGATCACTTTCACTGTCATGTATGTTTTATTAGCTGAAGACTGGCTATGCCTTTCACTTGGTCATGACATTGGAATTATCTTTTTGGTTTTCGTGATATCAGTAGCAGTAAGTGGATCGACAAAATTTTTTTTAGTTAAAGAAATATCTTCAGAAGACGCTTGAGAAATGTATACAAATACAAATCAAATATGAATACATTATTTCATAATACATACATTATTAACCATTATTGAAATATGACATGGTAGTCTCACAACTGCAAATATGTGAGTTTTATAACTATCCTTTGGGGGAAAAAAATATATATCTGAGGCTCCATAGCAACACACAAGCCAAGAGTGATTACATATTTATAACGGAGACCATCCCTGGCAGCTGCCCCTGATATCCAGCTTGCTGTATCGATCGGACCTGATACTGTCTGCTGCCATGTGCTTTTCAATGACATCACTTTCAAAGTCTGCCCATACACAGAGGGTGGCCTGTCTGGGCTCAGATGATAGCAGCCTCTTGCTGGCCACAAAATGATTCATTTCCGGAATAAAGTAGTACTGTTTGAATAATAAAACAAACAAACAAAACAAAAAAAAAGCAACGTTATTTCGGTATGTCACTGGATATAAGTGTGTTGTTTGTTTCTGTCCCGCAGTATTGATAATGAGGATTTATTATGGCACAGTTGACAATGAATGCAATGTGCATGCGTTAGTGGGAGGGATTATCCACCAAGTAGGGCAAGTGGCTGAGGCTAAGGACTGCAATTCCATCCAGCCTCGCTCATTTCAGTCATCCGCTCAGTGCATAGACGGGGCAAACAATCTCGGCGCCGCTTATTTGTCATAACCCCTTTGAAAAAAAAGAAAAAAGGAGAAAAAAAAAGAAAAGCTTTTGTCCAAAATGGTAAAGTACATGCGGCAGCACAGCGAGCTGAAACCCGAAGAGGTCCTATCGGAGTCGGATGCGTCCATGGACCAGCAGGATTTCGGAGAGATGTCCGACTATTCTTTCAGCGACGTTTTATACTCCAAATGTTCCGCAATGGACCATATCGGCACTTTTATGAAGAACGTACAAGTGCTGCTCGATGCGGCAAATTATATTGAAAATATCGAGAAGAACAACGGAAGTAAGTAAACACGGTCTGTTGGGGATTTTAAAACGTAATGCGCCGAGCAGACAACAATAGAGGCGAAGGCGACGTGCAGCGGACACACGAACTGCAGCCGGGGGATTTCACCTGACGGGGGGGAAGAAGAAGTAATGAAAGGCATAGGCCCGAAACTTAAAAATGCCACCTTTCGAAGAAAGCAGTGAAAATACCTTGCATTTTGCAATAGGGAAGCAATCTCAAGAGTTTTGATTTTTGATTTTTTTAAATTAATTAATTTATTTATTTATTTTTTGCAATAGCCAGCATCAAATGGTCTTTTCCCACAAAACAACCCCCTCGAGCATACACTTATTGCATTTTATCGGAACTGCAGTCGTGCATATTTGGGTTCGAGATCATTTTATGGCATTGAACTTCAAATATCACCCTTGATCTCAGATACTTCTCCATCAGTTTTGTGGGGGCTCTCACGCCCGATGTACATGCCACAAAATATTTCGTTTGTATATGCAAAGTTGCGAATATTTATTTATTTAAGAATGTAAATGTCGTTTACAAAGCCCAACTCTGTTGTTTCGGAAAACAGCTGAGCTTCCTTGTATGTGTTATTCGCAGATTCACATGGTTTCCACATGGAACAAATTGCAAAGTTTTCATTGGTCACGCCGCCGGAGTCACTGCAGATAGCCAGTCACACGCGAGTTCATCCGTGACGTCATATGTTACTGGGAGAGGGGCTTCATGGGACTTGTAGGCCCTTTTCACCGACAGTAACGCTGTAACCTAGAATCTGTTGATACATATTATAAATACATATATATATACATATAAATGTATATATGTATATATATGCGAGATTCAAACAAAAAACCCCATCATAATTCGTATGATTATTTTAATAGTAGCATAATTTCCGTTATTAGCTTATGCCTATGCTTTCTAAAGATGACTTCATGTATATGTTGACACCACTTCAAATGTGATTTAGCTTTCAGATCAAATGAGGTCAGATCAACCTCAAGCTTTCTTGAAGCTTTTACCGGCGGCACACTTCTAATCTTTGTGCATTTCATCTCACAGAATGCGAGCATGGGTATGCTTCATCGTACCCTGTCACCCAAACAGCACATCAACAGAAACAGCGTAAATTCAAGAATAGGAAAATGGACAATATTCACAATAGGTACGTATCAGGATAATCCCTACCCTTGTTGTCCACATTAAAAAGTATATTCTAGTTATATTTACCTTAATAGAAATATAATATAGGCATACCAGATCTGCATGTGCTTTTTTGCATTAGTTTATAGTGTCACTGCACACAAAAATTATTCGGTGTATTACAAATGTTCACACAGTCATTCATGCATTTTCTTTGTGTTTATACTACCTCACCAGGTCGGCACACAATGAACTGGAAAAAAATAGGTAAGTAATAGAGGAAAAGTAAGAAAGCCCTTTATTTTGTCAAGTTCAGTTATACATATAGCACAACCATGATTTAACCCATCATGGATGAGCCATGAGTAGCGGGCAGCCACTAAACAGCACCCGAGGAGCAGTTATGGGTTAAGAGTATTGCTCAACAACACCTGGACAGGCCAGGAGGAGCTGCTTTGGAATCAAACTAGTTAGCTTCCTAGAAGACCACCTAAGCAACGCGGCCCCCTTTGGGGACCACATATTCAAGTAGTGATATGTCACAACTTGTATTTTAATGCATAGCGTAAAATCAAGCTCTCCCCTAAATGGATAAGTCAATGTTTTGAAAAATGTAATGTTTTACTTAAAAGGACATGTAGATTGATTATCATACCATCCATCCTGAGACAGCAGCAATTGAGGATTTTGTGGAAAGAAGATACCCTCTCATATGAACATGCAAGCAATGAGAAATAATAAGGAAACCTGCATGAGTGTGAATCAGCCTGACGTGGAGAAAAACAGAATTTCCCCTATCTTTGCGGTCGCCAATGAGTTACACAGCAATTATCTCAAGAACCAGCCGTCTATCTCAAAATGGAGCTTCGAGCTGATAAAATACAAGGGTTCCATTTTCTGTCTTGCATAATGCAGTCTTATGCTGAATATGATGACCATACTATTTGCAAATGTGATACACTATGGGCCTGTAAATCAGCTCACCATCATCAGTGGAATTAAAAAGTCCCTTTTTTTAAATCAACAATTGTCAGCTGTTGTGGAGAAGATCCGTGTGCATTTTGCAAGGCAAAACAAATTAATGTGTAATGAAGCCTCAGCAGCAGCAGTAGCAGCACTCCTGGAGGACACACAGACATTTCCCCAGTCAGCAAATGTAAACCGTCTGTTTCCAGTCATCAGGGCTCTTCTTGAAAGATCGTCAGCTACAAATCTAACAGCTCCTTTCAATTGATCTATCTATGTAGCAATCTGGCTATCTGTATATGGTAAAATTATTAAGGCATGAGTCAGAGATTTTAGAGTGTAATAAAAATGGGATCTTCATGAGAAGCAGTTACTTCATAGGACAGTTTTTGTCAAAATTGAGGCCAATGCAGAGATAAGAGATGACATCATAACTTGACCTACATTTTACTGCATTATTTGAAAGGACAGTAAGTGTCCTTTGCTAGTTTCTGCAGTCACTCAGACCATCGGACCAGAGGGCTGGTAGGATCAGTGCTGAGCTGACCAGCCAGCCTCTGTCCCATCTTTACCTGCAGATTTTAAATCTTGGGTCAGACATATAAATATTTTAATTTCAAAGGAGAGTGTTGATGGTGTTTCTGACTAGTTCGACACAAGGGATAGAGAATTGATCAGGACTGGCCAGTAGTTGTTTATCTGAACTATTACAGTGCTATTTAAAGTGGATGGGTAAGAAATGTAATCAGACTCTTCCAGGGTACAGGAGTCATCCAGTCTAGGAATGCAAACTTTCAGTTTTGTTTGGTGTCGTTTAGTGAGGTCAATAAAAAAGAAATGACTTATCATTGCTTCCTCCCTTAGACGAGCACATCTCCGCCTGTGTTTGGAAAGGTTGAAGTCCCTCATCCCTCTAGGGCCAGACTGCAGTAGGCACACCACACTGGGACTTCTCAACAAGGCCAAAGCACATATCAAGGTGTGGTAATCTAAATTATCCCCTGAAGTGTGGCATCATCATGGGAGTGAAGGATGTAATCTGTTCAGTTTTGTGCCTAATCTTGTGTAAAATGTATTGTGTGGGCTTTTCTAATTATATCATATCAAAATGTTTCATTGAAAAGAGACTATCGCTTGTGATGCTTTTTGTCGAGGTTTGATTCAGATCAGTTAGAAACTAAAATGCAAAGCTCATAGGAGAACATATCAATCGATAAGCTGACATAGATATATAGATATCTGTTGTAAAGCGATGCCTGGTGATTCCCTCAATGAAAAACAGGAATTATAGCATAAGATTAGCTGGAGATTGCTTTTAATATATGGTATAAGAAGGTTCGCCTCCTCATTCAATTTCAGTTTGAGATCTGATCTGATTTGATTGGGGGGGGGCTTTACCTGACCAATCCCGTTTTATAATTTTAAATATCTCTCACACGGTGGTCCACGGGCCTCACCTTCTCCCTAAAGCTGTGAAACTGTATTGTCAATCAGGACTTTAGCCCTGAAATCTATTTGAGCCTTATAATCCCATTGAACAATGAGGGCTGGAAAGTAGGTATCAGTGCAGAACATTTTCTCATAGCTGCTTTAAGACTGATAGTCATCGCTGAAACGGTATAAACAACAAGTCCCCGATGCAGACTCAAGCCTAAAATAATTTGTGCAAAAAGACAGAAATAAGCACTCACATCCTTTTTGTTAGACTTTTTTTAACCATGATTACACATGGTCAAATTTAATCGTTGTGTACTTTGCCATCTCAGCAGAGTTATCATCAATGGAACAATATGTGTGCAATTAGAAAATAGTTCGGTGACAGAATCACAGAAGTTTTTTTACTTCTGTCAGACTGGAGTGCCAAAGTCTAGTCAAAGGGAAATAGGAAATGGTGTGGCTTGAAATGCAAAGCAAAGAAGCACATTAATGTGCACTGTTCAAGTGAGCAAGTCACAGAGGGAGAGCAGGAGAACAACACTGCAAAATAGTGGAATGTATGACTTCATGTCTTCCCTTGTCAAGGTCTGCTTAAAGAGTCAAGACTGTCGTCACACACTGCCCTATCTTATTGTAATAATTGCTCAGACATGCAGAATAAAAAATGAAAAAATAGGCCTCTGTAAAACCCTACTCTTACCACAAACTTGTATATTCATATATTCATTTGTATATTTGAAACAGCAAAGCCTAATGTAAAAATACAATAAATATTGATAATGTGTAATTATTAAACAAAATGTAGATTAGATAAGACAATTTTTCGAACAGGATAGAAATGTAATGTTAATTAAAAACCAGCAGCTTTTCCCAATTGTTCATAGACTGATTTGTATCATTTAAAGCCTATTATTAAAAGCTCTAAGGGCTTTCTTTGGGTTATAAGATTTTAAAAACAATCAGAGGTATGATGTTGCTATACTCTGTATTACTAAAAGGACACTGAAATAAAATCTAAAAGCAACAGGGAGCCAGTGCACTTCATCTGAAATGGCTGAGTAGTGCTGTATATCATTTTATGGGCGCTGCAAAATTCTGTCCTAGCTCCAGAAATCTTGATAACCATTAAGCAATAAAAGCAGTAATTACTCCGTATCTTATCCTGAATTTAATGGTTTTACTGGATCAGCTTTTCTTTGTTGGAAATAAACTGTCTAAGTCACATTACTAAAATGGGTTTCAAAGGCTAAATGTGAATCTGTGCTGAGACCCGGATTGCTCGATTTCGGAAGTTTTGGCTCATTTCCATGTATAATGTTAAGATAAAAAATAAACACCACATACTCATATTTTACAGAAAATTGCAAACAATATGGCGTCGAATTGCCCTGTCTGAGAAGGGACTCGATGATTATCATGTACAGCAAAGACTGATTCCCATGACCCGCCATACCCTTTCCTTTCGACGAGCAATTAGATGAAGTGCATCTAGAGACATTTTGGCCGAGGTAAACAGCAATTATTGTAGCTGCATAGTTATTCGAGCTCGTGTTCTCCTTTGATCAAGTCTTTTGTTTGCTGTTGTCATCTAGACTTTTTGCAAGTATTGAAGCGCATTGGGGCCTCAAGGCTTTGCGCCTCTCATAACTCAGGATATTGGGAACTGTGATCACGAGTCTTAGGAGAACTAAATCAAACTGTGAGAGCAGCTTGTCTGGACATACCATTAAGTGTGTGGGAACAGCACATGGAACATGGATAAAGTACTGACTTGCGAGTGATAACTGGTGTCTGTATAGTACTCTAGTTCAGTTCACTGTTGTATACAAAGTGGTTTGGATCAACGAGTCGATACCACTTTAAGTGCTTTTTTGCACATATACATGGATGCAACAATGACATAATGCCGCTTTAGTAAAATCTTGTTGAAGTTACTTCGAACAGTCCCCTCTTTTAGGTCCAAGATTGGTTCCTAATAGTAGAAAAAATATATTTGAAAAAGTTATACTTCAAGGTGTATGTCCCTTAATTTGAATGTAATGCCACTGGAGACATTTCAGGAAATGAACCCTTCAAGAGCAGCTGATTGATTATGTCACTGTTTAAAAAAAAAAGATAATTAAAAGGATAAGAGTGATTCCCATACTCTTGCTGCTGTTATCATCATATGCCTCGGTCATTTCGTGATGATGGTGTGAAGAGATTTAATCCTTTTGTGATTTATTGAGGTTCACAGGGCATCTGTGCTTATCTATACTGTCAGTATTTTTTTGTTTATATGATAAGTAGACAGTAGTAGGCAGTAGGCAATAAGTAGGCAGACTGATACAAATGTGCGTTACCGAAACCAATACTACTTATTAACCAATAGACCAAAGAAAGAAAATTTGTATGTATGGTAAATACATAATAGGCTGAATATTTAAATCTCTGCTCAATTTTATCTTTCAGCTATGTTTATTGTTTTTCCTTGTTTAGGCCACATGTACAACATGTGCCAGCCCCTAACAAGTGATGTGTAATCACTGTTATCTCAGGGATATAATATCCCACAAAATAATTTGACACATTGAATATGAGTAATTCTTTTTTCTTTTTTTTTCACTCATGAGTTCCTTTTTTGAAATTCTTGTTTTGCATACTTTATTAATCCCTTGTGGGAAATAGTTGTCTGCATTTAACCCATCATTGATGAACCATGAGGCAGGTGTCAGGAACTGAGTAGTGCAGTGAGGGGTTCAGTGTCTTGCTCAACACTTTGACAGGCTAGGAGCAGCTCGGGAATGATCCAGGAACCTTCGATTTTAAGACAAACACACTTTCCACCAGTGCCACGCTGCCTTCTAAATGTGTTTTGTTATATGCTAATTCATTTTATTCACCCCATCAACACAGTGGCAAGTGCTTAGACTCAAATGAAAATAAAGAACCAAAAATTTTGTCTGGAATTCCTTGAATTACCTAAAGTATCCTGAATGTGTAATAGCTTAAGGCCGGAACGTCAACGCATTCATTTTGATGATTTCATTGCAGGGAAAAATTACACGTGAAGAACATTGCTGCATTTTAATTGCACTTTAATTTGCACTGCAGAATGTTTTTCAGTACACAAGTTCCACGGGGACAGATTACACCAACGCACAGTGTGACAGCATGATGGGCTGGGCAAATGAGACGGCTTTGAATGGAGGGAAATCTAAATACAAGAAACTTCTGGATGGAAGTACAGACAAAAACGCTGTTCCTTGTGCTTTATGCGGGAAGTAATTTCACAGGAGCACCTCCACCCTCTGTTACCACCTCAACGCAAAACATGTTGGAGCTGGCACGCAGGGCGGTAATGCGAACTTTGTACTAGAACGCAGGTCGATAATGCAAACTTTTCTGCGGTGGACAACAGGAAACTGCTAATACGAGCGAGCAGAGTGTCGCAGAACAATAACTGTCATATCGGGGCTCAGATTCAGACACAAAATGTATAAGTCCCCATTGGATAAATTAACCAAGTCACCGGTGAGGAGCGTCGCTGCGCTAAGTTCTCTGTGGTAGAAGATAAGGGCCTTTAGGAGGCACTGCAGTTTAATTCAGCTGATGAGAATCACAAACTTCCTACAAGAAAGACAATTTTAAAACAAATCAGCTGCCGTATGAGGATGGATGGGGAGAAGGTCAGAAAAGAGGTTTTCTGCACCCATCCATTGGTCTGTGTCTTAGGGAGATGGGAAAATAAACAAATCATTATTTACTCATGCATCAAACAAACCTAAAAGAAAATCCTCCCGTGTCATATTTAAATGTGATTCATTTTGATTAATTCATTACAAAGCCTCGAATTAATTCGATTTTTTTCAAATCAAGTCCCACCCTCAATAATAACCTAAAATTCTAAAGAAGTCACCTCAGGGTTTTATTTTTCTGAAAAACCACCTCCACAAAAACTAACAAGAAATGGTCCGCACATGTTAGAAACCCTCAAAATGCAAGATATCATAAAGGAATCAGATATATTCAATTAGGTTTAGGTTATTGAAGATGTTTGAGTATGTGTGTATGTTCGAGTCCACACTAGGGCTCCATTGTCACTTGCGAGAAAATTGTGGGTAACAAATTAAAGAAAAAAAACAAAATCATAAACTTTTAAGCCTCTCTCCCATTACAGAAACTTGAAGAGATGGACCGAAGGAGTCAGCACCAGCTGGACACTCTGGAGAGGGAGCAGAGGCATCTGCAGAGGCAGCTTGCCCAGCTGCAGACTCTCGGAGAGAGAGACAGGGTTCGCATGGACAGTTTGGGCTCCCGGATGGACTCCGACCGCTCGGAGTCTGACACAGGTCAGATCATGGTTTATGGATGCTTTTTCCATAAAATGGATTCATCGCTTGCGGTTTTCCAAAACAAATTTTTCAAATGTAGCAGGAGAGAATGCAAATCTCTTATATATATCTAACTCCCATCCGCCGTGATATGCGCCGAGTTTCTGTCTTACAGAAGAAGATAAGATATTTTATTTCCTCATTCACCCAGTCCACTTAAAGCTCATATTCAATTTTATGAACGTGTGGAGTCATTTCAAGCAGCAGCAGTTTTGCCCTCACATAAGAATATTACACAAGACCATTCAGGTCACCCTCGTTTTTTCTCCACAACTGAGATTATCACACAGTCTGATTGTGTTCATAAAGAAGTCTTTCCATCTCTCTTAAAATTACATTCACCTTCCTCCTTGGCAAAAGTCAAAAACTACCTGTTCTAAACTAAACTACCTTAAGTCACGAAGTGGCTATTAGATATTTTACGATCTCTGAAATTGTCACCTCTTCAAGTCCTCTGGAACGAATGCATGAGAAAGGAACAATATGTCTTCATTGCCATTGTCTTGTTTGTGTTTGAACAGAGGAGATTGAAGTTGATGTGGAAACCACTGAGTTCTCCCATGGAGAAATGGACAGTGTAAGCACCAGTGGTGCGAGTGACCTGGATGACCACAGCAGCCGGCAGAGCTCAACCAGCGATGAGGGCTATTCCACTTGCAGTCTAAAACTGGCCTTCTCCGCTTAAAGCACCAGCCTATACTTTCACTTCAGCTGCAGTCTTTATGGCTTTAACTTTTCAAAGTACCAGCCTACAGCTCCATTTCCCTCGCAGTTAAGGTAAACTGTCCTCTGAACAGAAGAACCAGCCTCAGTTCCGTCTTTACCCGACAAATGTTGTGTCAACTGCGCACCCCGAGAAACAGTCCTAAAAGGTATATGCCAACATTTTGGGATAGTCACCTATTTGCCAATTGAAAGATGAGAGAATTTGACGCTCTTCTCTTCTCCATACGTGCAGTCAGAAGTTAGAAACCCACCACCAGCCGGTAGCTCGGGTGCTGGCTCAGTAGCCTACGTATCAATAGTCTGTCAGGTGAAACTATCAATAAGATAATTAGGTATTAGGTTTAGGTGCTTACTATAGAAGAGTCACTTTCTTGTTATCTTATGTACAGACGGCTCCAGACTAAAACTGTTGCGTTACAATCTACAAACTCATTTGGAGGCAGTGGCACTAAATTTATTAATAAGGCCCACCAGTGTGGTCTACAAATACCGTCGCTCTCTGCTGAAAGACATCGGTTTCTGCGGATGCTGCTGCTCCTTGTCAACAGTTCAACAGTGGATCAAACAGACTTATGGTGCCGACGGTCAGGGCAAGTCTGCTAACAGACAGAGTCCATGTTTAAACATATTTTAAACCCCCGGGGAATATGGCGATCCATACCTCTGCCCTTCAAGCCCTCCAACACATTTCCAGTGAGATTGATTGAGACAATTTTGCCACAAGATAAATGTTTTTAATCAATCAGTGTTATTTGCAAACATCGCTCACGCAGCGGTGAATGTAACTTTACAATAAATAACCTGGGGGGGTTAACACCCAGGGCTCCCCGATCTGCAGATCATTACCAGCAGTTATGAATGATCAGTCTACAGTCAACCTGCGCTTACCATCTCTGTGAATAATATTAATGACTAAAATATGTGATCGATAGCTTGCACATGTCCGGTGCATTGAGTGAATTGAGTCTTAGTAAGTATTTTCAGAACATGACGTTGATTAAGTTAGGTCAATGAGAAGGGTAGCACAACCTACATATGCATCAACATGAAAATATTATTCAGATGAATCACAAACTGTAAGTCTGACCCATTGTGGTGCTTAATAAACTTAATACCGACCTATTACACTTTGTTTTCAGCCATCCCTTATCGCATTACATTTCCTGATGTCTGGTTTTAGTAGTCTTTGCAGTGGTCTTGATGTGATGCAGTTACAATAGAAAAAAAAACATTTGAATATATTCCATTACATCTCAATTTTATGCGGTATCCAGAAACCTTTCAGTCAGGAGCACCATTACTAATTGTGACTACAGTTGGTCTAGAGCCCTGGTACAGATGTGACAAGCAAGAATTCATATTTTGTAACAGTTCGCTTCATGATGTGGTTTCCTGGTTAGAGTTTTGATATATTTATTGCAATTAAATACCCCTTCTTAGGTGATTTTTTTTTTTTTCCTACCACAGAAGATCAGATCCACTCAGATAATCTAAGTGAGCGTTTCGAATCCTAATGGCAAACCGGCGAAATCTGAAAACGTTGGCATGTCCCTTACGAGTTCAACTCTGACTACTTTCATATGATCCCAGCTTCCAAAAGTGTCCCTGGCAATACACTGAAAGATAATCAACCTAAACCAATAACCCAAATGTCCCTGTCCTGTTACCAGCCAGAATCAACCACACCTGCACTTAATACTGATCCTAACTAGAATCGTAAGACGACCCACAATCACACCAGTGTCCCACCCTGGAGGGGGGCAAATCTACCTTTAATGATGATGATCCTTTGAAACCAGCAAAAAAAAAAAAGAAGACATATACACACACACATACACACATACACACACACACAACACCAGCTTGAAGCTCACCATTGGTAAAGTTTCCTCCATTTGCCTTGTAAAAACAATGCCCTTCTTTGGATAACGTGACAATATCCAGACGACACTTCTTGTCAGCGTGCAAGCCAGTGGAAAGGGCTATTATGTCTGCATTCCAAAACGTTTATTACACTTCTAGAACCTCTGCTTTAGGACCCACAATCATCAATCCATGTGGCGTCCCTCTTTTTTGACTGAAAGACAGTCGTATCCAAACAGGTGGTGTAGTCCACCGTGTTATTCTAATTTATTTTGCATATGATTATAGTATTTATTTTTGGTATATTTAATTGTACTGTAGCTAGATTTGGTCATGCTTGAATGAAATAATAAACCTTTGCTGTTAAATTTTCTTTTCATTGTTTTTTTAAAATACATCGAACAAAATTACTTGATACAATCTTATTCCCCACTGAAGCATATGCAGTGCTGTTTTTAATGCATTACCAAATTTATTCTTTTTTTAAACAAACATCTTGTCACACCGTGTGCAACTTCAGTTTTATTTAGACAATAAGCTAACCCGCACTTGTTCAAGCACAAGGCTGAAGCAATAAATCATCTTGTTTTTATCATATCTTTTAATGTCGGCTGTTTTGGCACACTGTTATGTCCGTCCAACACCAAATTGCAGTCAGCTAGTTTTCCACTTGCTACAGTAGAGGTTTGAACTATCAAAAATCAGCAGTAAAATGATTGTAATTTATTTTATTTTATAATTATTTTTTTTAAGCTATGGTGCATGTGTATTGAATGTAGCCTTTCCAATCATGTTGTAATGTGCTTTGGATCGACGAGTCTGAAAAATGTCTGTAGCATGAACAAGATTAAAACTTCAGTACTAATTTTGGTTAATACTTCAATGTTCAATGTCTATTTTGTAATGTTGTAGAAAATGCTAGAACCCTTGAAATTTGGAGACTCCATTGGTAAATTGTCTGTTTGACACATAAGCGTTGCACTGCTGACCTGTCCTAAACCATGACACCAAATTAGATCGCAACAATGACCATTTATCTGCATTTTTCTGGTACTGAGTAAATCACCACCAAATCGTGTCTTAAAATGGTTATATGGCTCTTGCACAAGTTCCTTGTCTCCCTCCCCTGCCCCCAACATGTTTGGGAAATGATAAAATGCACTATGAAATAAATTTGTAAAAGTAGTATGTCAAAGCACATCCCAGAATCTTTCTTTTTTCTCTTGTTCTTATAATCAGGCATCCGAGGTGACTTTTTGCAAAACATGTGCTGCTGGTGCCCTGCTAATACTTTGTTACTATTCCTGATAACTGTCCCTGAAATCTTAATAAACCTGTATCATTGAAACCTAAACAGCTAATGTCTTTTTTAATCATTATTGTAGAATTAGAATTCATCCACAGTAAACTGATAAAAGCTATTTCTATTGTATGTCTTCACATTTAATACTTTTTTCTAGCTGACTTATTTTTACATTTCTGTATCATTCGTATTGCTTCTATCACAAGTGTCTTCCATAATGTGCACATACTTTTAGTGGTGTGGTTGGGGTTTATAAAAATGTTGTCAAAATAAAACTAATCCAATCAAAAACACATTTAACTTTAAAGTCAACATGGTTACTTATTTGTTGAATGATGGTTGACAAATCAGGTGCCTCTTGAATAACAGATTTTGTGATTACAACAGCGGTTGTTGACAACTTAGGCTAACAAAACCTCATGTTTCTCCTGGTTTTCAACCTTGACACTCTTCAAACTTATAAAATTTAAATTTTGATATTCATTGGAAGTTAATTTTAACACACTATTCAACAGTCATTCCCTAATGAAAGATAGAAACTGGCATATACAGTACTGCACTTTCAGAGTATTATATACTGTGATGTTATGTTTTGTATTTTAGGTGTTTTAGGTATTTTGATATCAAAGGTGCAGATCAGACGGGCCTCACAGCACAAAGGACCTAGTTTGATTCTGACAAGGGACTCTGTTTGTGTGGAGTTTGCATGTTGTCTGCGTGGGTTTCCATCCAGTCCAAAAACATACAGCAGATTAAATGGAAAAATTTTTGCAAATGAGAGTGAATGGCCGTCTGTTGATGTCGCCCTTTGATTGACTGGGGATGGATGGAATATCGGAAGACGATCTAGACATTCTCATAATCATCTTAGCCTCTGAGGGGGAGCAAGTCAGGAGACATAAATGGCTTGAAAGTCTTTTGATGACACAGTAGTCTTTACCACCACCTAGAGGACATAAGCAGCAACGGGAAGATTATTTTCGAAACGTTTTTAAAAGAAGCAGCAGCACATGATTAATTATAAAACTCAAAACAATGTTTATTCCATGGTTTTATATATGTACATAGAAACTAAAATGTAATTTCGACCATCTCAAATCAACACATTTTTTAATGTTTCTTCTTCTTTACCCAGCGTTTGAAATACAGCCTCACATATACATACCAACTGTGCAGTACACAATATTACACAATTTAGGAGGCACTTGGCCTCTGTGGAATCTGGACACAAACGGTTAATTTAATAGCTTAGCAACGATCACTTCCTGCTCACACAGTATGTAACAGGTGACCTAGTTTCAAAGCAGGGCAAAATCCCCTTCATCTACCTAAAGAATATATAGGAAAACTACATCTCGAACATATTGTGCTGCAATTCCTCTCAAATCATTCTGAACTCGACAAACTTGAATCATGTATAAACACAATCAAAAACACTGATACAGCTAGTATACAGTTGTTATTATATACAGAATATATTAGGTCACTGTGGCATTAAATGTCTGACATTGTATTTTGATGTGTCATGGTACTGAGTCATAGGTTTGTCTGCGATGCCACATGTTCCCACTCCAACTTTTCCATTTACACTTTCTGGAGAGGCAAATATGCTCCTTTTGACCTGTTAAAAAAAAAAAAAAAAATTGACAAAAGAGACAAAAGACAAAAATTGAGTAATATACAGTAACAAGGACTTTCCTGGGGTAATCAAAAATGCCTAATTTAAAAAAATAAAATAAAAACATACCTGTCCTTTTTTGTTCTTTGAATACGCTTTGTTGTTGAACTGCTGCCACTTGGACTTCTGCTCCTCCCTCTCCTGTTCCAGTTCCTTCATTCTCTGAACCTTCTTCTGGGCTTTCTTCTTCTTATATTCTCGCTGCTCTGCTATTTGCTCTTTCCTTGAGAGACCATCAAGACAGACAACAATGTTTTTTTCTACAATATAAAGTCATCGTTGGAAATGCCAATAACACTAAATTAAAAAATGAACAACAACATGAATATACACAGTGCGGCTATAAATAAAATATAAATAAAAATAGAAAATCATTCCACTCTCTAACACAATGTATTTTACAGGCCCTAATGTGTCGCTGTTGGCATTTTGGCAAGGCTGTGATAAAATATTTACAGTGAGAAGCCATTCATTTAAGCAAACAAATAAATTTCAAGAGCAAACAGGAATTGCGAAATTAATAAAATAATGTTTTTTTTATACCTTGATTTGGCCTTCACACTATCATCTTCAGGGCGCTTCCCCTCCTCTACTACTTTGAGGTTCAGCAAAGGGATGATTTCAGCATTTCCGTAGCCGGTGAAGGTAACGGCTGCAGTGCCGTTCTCTTGGTCTATCTCCTCAATTTCAGCATCGTACACCCTGCAAAAGAATC
This sequence comes from Fistularia tabacaria, assembly GCA_901007705.1. NCBI lineage: Eukaryota > Metazoa > Chordata > Actinopteri > Syngnathiformes > Fistulariidae > Fistularia > Fistularia tabacaria. The sequence continues at coordinate 72,749 of CAAKHD010014133.1, forward strand.
ACGCCTGTAAGCGGGTGAGTATGAGTCAAAGACTCAAGCTCTAATTCTAAGCTTTACAATACACAGTAATATACATGAAAATTAATTCAGAGTATTGGACTTTGTATGTATTTCAAATATATCTATATTTTTACGGGATAAACTCATTATATGGTATTGGTTAATCTTTAGTTAAAAATAATTGCAAAGTCAGTGACATGAGCCTGTCCTACACTCTGTTTTTGATGGGGGAAATATATCATCTGCTTTTCAGACTGCTAGGAGAGTCAATTCACAGACTTCATTACAAAACATGTAGAAAACACTTCCAAAATCTGCGACCTATTTATTGTCTTTTTTTTTTTTTACTCATCATTTGGTATCAAAGACTCGTGTTTCATTTTAGCCAGAAATAATTTCCATGCATTATCCTCAGACTCCCTCACACTGATTTTATTCATTTCACTTTTGATGACAAGAGATGACGTGAGACATTCAACTCAAACATTGCCAGTGATTTTCAACTCATAACACCAAAAAATATTTCTTCAGCAATTAACTTGAACTCTAATGCAATTTCACACTGTGCTGCTGAGCTCACTACATAATTGCTACTATTTTTCATTAGGACTTCTTTTTAAAAACACTGACAATACATTACAAATATTTCTAGCATGTGAAGACTTGTCATTATGCATGAGAATAATTTTAATAGAATAAGACTAGAATGAGTCATGGCTGATTTTAAGGGGGCATTATATTTTTTGACTAACAGAAGTATATTAATTTTGAATTAACTGCTTTTGTGATACAAGCAGCCACATACTTGTACTGCACTCCCATCTTGTTTAACAAACTGCCATTGCCCAATCTCATCTCTTATGTTACTAAAGCCACATGTACCAAAAAAAATACAGCACTTGTTAAAATGTTTTCATTAAAAAAATGTTGACATGTGATCATTGTTTTCTCAATCATATCTGTTTTAAGTATCCAAAAATGATAATAAAACCTTGGTTAAAGATGCTCTGGTTAAATCTTTTGTTTAGAAGGTGAATTTTGTTGATAAACATGACAGACAAAGACACGAAAAGTTTATAAATTCAGTGCAATAGCTTTAGTCTTTTGAGACAGCATTGTACTAAAGTGGAAGGAAACTGGGCTGCCTATAGTATTTAAGCATGCTTATGCAGACAAAGGCAAAAACAATATAAAAAGAAATGAGGACATATAACAATGCCCATATTAAAATCTACCTTGTTTGGAAGTTACCGCTGTTCAACAAGAACAAAAAATTTCTTTCATTGCCATTTGAAGGATTGTTTTATGATATCATCTATTTTTTTATATATCTGACTTGCTTCGTAGTTGGTTATAGAAAATTGGACCCTTTTTATTCAAAGTAGAGTAGTCATTTGTTCAGAGAACCAGATCATAGAAGAAAATTACATTCACAATGTTTATCAAGTTGTACTTTGATGGCTTAGTGGTCCACACCAATTCACAGTGAAAATGACAATTACTCACAGCATTACAACAAAATTCTGTTTGTCAATGTACCAAAAGCCTTCATAACAAAATATTTAGAAAAACTGCATATTTGTCCCTTATTGCAATGACACAGACCCAGTGTGTACAATATACAATTCTGAACAAATTTCATTAATCCTTAACTGTACATTAATTGAAAACCTGGACCAAACTTATTATTATGCATGCCTTAGCAGATAATGTTTTCATTAAGATTGGTGACACTCACTGTCCATCCTGACTCCACACTGCCATACACCTATCTCCCACTTTCCAGATGTGCTTGACAGGTAATGTGGTGGTGCCATTGGCAGTTGAGGCACTCTCAGTGGGTTGAGAGCTCAACAGATCTTTTGTCAAATCAATGACTTCCTGCAGGAAACAAAGAACGGAATGAAAGGTTAGTCTGAGAATTATGTGGAGTGCAATGTCTGATTTTTACTATTTCAGAGATGGAGCAATCGCTCGTTCAGTGTAATGTCTGTTTCAATTGATGGGTATGATTTTTCCTTGTTTTAGAAAATGGGCAGTTTCAGATGAGGGCATGGTCAAAATTAGATTACAACAATCTACCATGCGACAATAATGATGTCATGAAACTACAGGTATGCGTCCCTGTTTTGCTTTTATGAGACAATAAATTTTCATGCAGATGCTATGTTTGCCTTTTGAGTGCCACTCAGAGGGAGGGCGGAATGGATTCAACAGTCAGAAGTATTTCAGTTCTTTTAAAATGGTAACAGCTTTAATATTGCAGGTGCTACAATGTCACAACTTCAATGTAGATGACTTTCCAATTGTTCCACATAGCAGAGCAGTTTGTTTACGTGTTGGACATTAATGGTTGGACGTGTAAAAATGGACAAAATGACAAGAGTTGCAATAACATAATATCATTTTCATATATAAACAACTATTATACTAACCCTTTACTATCCATCTGAGGCCCTGAAATGGATTGGAACACAGCATATTCTTCTTCAGTGGGATAATTAGCTTTCACGGCTGTATCCAGCTCACAGTAATGTTTGTTTTTGTTAGCAATACGTTGGGCACATCAATACAATCAAGAGAATCGCGCTCTCCTGGAGCACCCACGCTATTGTATGTCGTTATCTCATTCTTGAACACACACCTGTAAATCTTTTTGTAGCTTTAGGAGGTCTTCGTTGTCTGGGTCGGTGGACAAGGCAACGTCTACTTGCTGTAGCTGAGCTTTGTAGCTGCTTAGTTGTTTCACCAAGTCTTCCGACATCTGCGAAAAATCATGGACACGGCGATTTTCTGGAAGGTTGGCTAACGCACAATTAGCAGATGCGAGATAAACAGAACGTGATTCTTGTTAAATTCTGTTGTTTAGCTACATAAACTCGCTTAAAACTGAGTCGTCATGTGACGGTTATCTTAAAGACCCCGCAAGAAGAGCCAGTGGACCTAAATTAGATATGTGATATATGAGGTTACGATGTCAACGTTAGCTTATGACGGTTAGCTACATCCTCGGGCCCTCTTTCGTCGACGTAACTTAAATACAAAACAACCTAAAGCAGTACTTGGCGGCCCAAGCATTACAATAAACACGTTTATTATTTCACGACTCGTATCAGCTTACCTTGCTATGAATACGTGTGAGCAACAAGTACCGTTTGCATTCAATTTCTTACTCGATAATAAGCTACAATACGAACGCTTTGAAGAGCAACAAAAACGTCACACCGCCGTACTTCCCGTACTGTCGAAGAAACTCTCGCGATGATACAACAACAAGCGCGTTCCAGCTCGCTAGCATTCCAAGCGGCCAATCTTTCAACAACCCGCTGTCATTTGTCCACATTGCGAGACCATGTGGATTCTCCTTTCCGCTTCGTTCTTGCCCATTTTCAAACTTGAAATATATTCATCTGTATAGTATTTTACATTTTAACATTTATTCACAAGGTTGGTGAACTTGTTTCCAAAAATGCCAACAGGCAACAAATTAGAATATTTCACAAGTAAAAACCTGTCACTCACCATTAGGCCTTTGATTTAGTATAATCTGCAACAATCACTGTGAGTCAGCAATGCACTTTAACTGTACTGTACTGTAAAAAACGATGCAGCCCAAATAGAAATTGTGGGTAATGCAGCCAATATTACTAAAGCATTTGTGAGAGCATTACCTTTTTAAAGACAATTAATGTGTCCCATAAACTTCCTTACTGCCAGTTGAGTTTTTTCCAAACGATTTGCTTTGATAGGGTCATGTTTGAGAGGGCCTCCCGAAGATGGCATAGATGCAGAGAGCTTCCACGTACCACCATTAATCTGAATGTATAGAATGCACATGGTGAATAAGTGTAAATAAACTATGTTTTTCAACGAGAGCGCTCAACGTGAAGCTGGTTAATTTTTTTACTTAAAGGCAAGAAGGCAAATCCTAATCTGGACGCACCAAAACTGGTGCTGATGTAAGAACATATTTCATGTCTCTGAGTGCAACTGCTGTAATAATACTTATTAATTCCCAAGAAAGAGCACATTTCTCTTTTGATGATGGTTGGTGCATTCTATCAATTCTGGAGAAAGGAGGTAGTGGCCATCTTCCAGGTTGTAGCCGGCGTAAAATACTGTGGGTTTACATAACCGGAGCATAGTATGCAATGCTTCCAAACTCTATACAATAGGATAGAGTCTCTTCTGCTGGCCTCAAGCAGCGTTCTACCACAAGGGAGCACCAGGCTCTTAAGGTCTCTTTTTACTGCCATAATAAGTATGAAAAGTGACTCACACAGACCTTGGGAAGTGCAAGTAAATGAAAAGTACTGACCCTCAAAGTAGAAAGAAAACTGATTCTTGGGGTGACTAATGCTGAATAAAAATGCACAACTGTGCACTAACTTTAATTTGATTGTAATAACACAAATGTTTAATTTTTATCAGGCACAGTGAGGAGAGCTGGTATTACAGTAATAGCTGATAGTTCTAATGTCCAAAACAAAGTAATGTAGTAGTAGTATCATCCTTGTTAACTAGGAAATGGGAAGATGGGTGTGTTGTCAGAACATGTGGTTGGAGGCAAAACACCCTGTCCAGGAAGAAAAATGTTTAACGCCTTTAATTGCCTTCAGCTGGAGATAATATAAAATATATATATAAAATACACGTATAAAGAGCCATCTTTTTCAAGCTTGAGATTCAAGCCCTCATTGTCGTTTGAGTTTAATAATGTATACTTTATTAATCCCTTTTGGGGAAATTCGTTCTCTGCATTTAACCCATCATTTATGAACCATGAGCAGTTGGCTGCTGTCTCGCAGCGCCAGGGGAGAGGTTCAGTGTCTTGCTCAACAACTCTTCAACACACTAGGAGGAGCTTGGAATTGAACCAGGAATATTCTGTTCCCAGGACGATTGCTGTACCTCCTGCGCCATGCTGCCCCCCCCTTTTTTTTAATAATAATTAGTAACTGTTTAGTAACTGTTATTACTACAGCAATAAGAAAATCCACTTTAAGTTTACATATTTATTTCCATCTAAGTGTACCAAAGAAAAAGGAATCTCAGAAAAATATAGTTATACCTTTTGAATTGAAAAACAGCAAAAACACCCAAATAAATAAATAAATAAATAAATATACAAATAATAAAATAGCAGCAAAAGAAAAAAAAACTTCACAGTACCTTCAGAGGTTTTGTGTTTCCTTTTTTCAAATCTATTTTCTCACTTAATTTTCTTTTGACAATTTTATGTAAAGCTAAATATAACTACTGCTTTTCGTGCCACTGTCAGTGACATGATGATTTGGTCTCTTCAGTTTCAAACATTTCAAATTATAATTTCAGACATTTATTAACTTTTTTCCCACTTTCATTTTAGGCTGCAGCTCTTCACCCTCTTTACATTAAAACTATTAAGATTCAAATACATGTTAAAAAATGATAATACTGATCTAGATATTTAGATAACCCTTTTCCAAAACATTTTTGCTTCTTTTTTCAATTTCCACTTACTTTAAGAATGATACACTACTCTTTATAGTTCGGAGGTTTTGTTTGATGATGGTCAGTCCCAGTGGCGGGTGGTGCATTTCACACTTCGGCTTCAGTGATGTCCAATAAATACCTTTCATTGTGCCAGCGTTTATAACACCAGGAATGGAGAGTATTTAGAAACACACTTAAGCACTACTTAAGCACTACTAGCTTAAGCTTTGCATCACCTCAGTTGTGTACAGAATGGGCTATTATCCGTCACATTTTAAAAATCAACAAACCTGCATCAGCAATTGAAACATAACAGGTATGCTACTGTTAAAACATAAAAATAAAAGAATCTTTAAAATGATCTTTCCAAATAGTTTTATTAAATGAGTCCACAAAGAATATCCAAGCTTTAACAAGATTGTACAATAAATTGCAAAATCACAGGTTAATATCAGAAAGACACTAACAAGACGGCCATACTTTGGCGACAGCAACACAATAAACAAGTCTCTTTGTGAAAAAACTTTTTCATGTCAAAACGTGACGTATCACGACTTTCTGTGACCTGTTGCTTTGAGTACAACCACACAGCTGTGCCAATGCTCCGATTGTTGCTCTCCTTCTGCCATTGTGGGTTAAAAAAGTTTTTAACCCTTAACAGTCCCGGGTATGACTCTGTCGATCTGCATAGCACTGCCGTGGCTGAAACTAATAAGTATCCATATCCAATCATAGGACGCGTAAATATCATGTTCAACGTGAGGCTAGCTAGAGGGCCTTACTGACACAACTTCTGATCTGATTAGCTATCGCAACTATCTATCAACTGTATTAGCCCGCTCACTTACAGTGCACAGGCGCCCGCATCGTTGATTCTGAAGGCCCGGGCAACATAAGACAGCTGAATTTTGATTGGATAAAAAATCAAACCTAAAAACAATAGCACAACAGCAAAATTTCTAGACCCCCAAATTTGGGCTGTTTAAACACCCTTTCAGCCTAATTATGATCATGATTTCTGGTTATGTGTGGCCAGCAGAGAAAGCCTCGCTGGCCCCAACGGCTCTTCACTAATCAGTCCCCATCAGTCCAACCTTTTGTATTTCTTCTCTCATTTTTAATCTTAACTTTCTACTTGGGATTTCTCTGACAAAGTTTAGACTTGGAAGTGTGACCCTCTTTTCCAGGGGACTGCAGGTGAGCAAAGACAGACAGCAATCAAAACACAAACATGGAAAAAAGGCAACCCTTAGAATGTAGTCACAGGTTCAAGCTGCAAGGAAGTTCAAAACAGTATTCACAACCAACAAAATGTTGACTTATTTTAGTGCAATGGGGTTCCCAATGACTTTGGTATGTAATGTGACATTCTTTTCAGGCAGCAGAATCTTAACCGCTGTTTTATCTACTTATTCATTTTCACCCCTAATTTCCCTTGAAATGATTGAGGAAGTTCACCCTTCTAACATTTCTGAAGTGCCCTATACCCCCTCAGGCAACAGGTGTTTCAACGTCACCCAGAGAAAAAACAAACAAACAAACAAAAAATTGCATAAAAATAGAATACAGAAAGGTATCATTAGAAAGTCCATATATTAAAGCAGTCTTATGAAGAGGCACTATTTGGTTAGCTTGAGTCTGTTGTCTCATCTTTCAAATAACCATGGAACCATGATATATAGTCATCTTGTCAGCTTAACAGATTTCATACTCATACATGTGCTGTCCTGAGACTCATACTAAATGGCCAGCAAGTCACAACTGTCATATTAATTTCTAAGGCCATATTTAAATATTTTGTTCATAACATTTGACTACAGAACAATATGCCAAAGGATGTAATTTAATCTGTTATATTTGCAGAGAGCAGACATACTTCTCCTAGAAAGCTCAAATTATTTTTAATGTTAATGACAGGTTGTGTGGTATAAGTGAAACACAAATCTCTGGTAGCAGAAGTCTCCTCCCATTCTAACTGCATGCAACCGACGTCGTCACACCATGCCCATATAAAAGATACTCTCCACTGAATCACAACAGCTGAAAAGCTCTGCCTGAACCAGCTCTGTCTGCAATGCAAGTCAGTTTTTTTCTTTTGGAATGCATTTTACAGGATTTAACTTTATTCTGGAAGGTTAGTGGCTGAAAACTGTTTTAATATACTGTTTTAATGTGTAACTGTATAATGTAACATTGCATGTCGTTTTTTTTTTATCACTTTCTGTTATGTTTGTTAAGACAGAAGAAACACAGATTTCTGCAAAATTTCATGCTGAGCAAAATCAAAAGACTGATTGCACTGATGACATGTGTTCCAATGGGTGCATTTGATAAATAGACTGAAGACACAACATCCAGGCTGGGTGACAGACTGCTGTTCATGCAATATCATCAACACCAAAGCTGATCCTAATGGGTTGTCTTAATTTCACCAGTGGAAGTGAGAAAGGCAGCCAGCCGTACACTGTACTGACCTCTGTACCTCTAACCATCCTGGTGGGTATTCTCATCCTACTGACTGTCTTTGGAAATGTCATGGTAGTAATTGCCGTGATCACAAGCCGTGCCCTGAGAGCACCTCAGAACTTGTTTTTAGTCTCTCTGGCAAGTGCAGACATACTGGTCGCGACTTTAGTGATGCCGTTCTCTTTGGCGAATGAACTGATGGGCTACTGGTACTTTGGAAAGGTATGGTGTGAAATCTACCTTGCTTTGGACGTGCTCTTTTGCACCTCATCTATCGTTCACTTATGTGCCATAAGCCTGGACAGGTATTGGTCCGTCACTCAAGCTATTGAGTACAACCTCAGAAGGACGCCGCACAGGATAAAATGCACAATCTTCATGGTTTGGGTTTTGGCTGCCATCATTTCTTTCCCCCCACTCATCACTATGAAAAAGGATGAAGGTAAAGAGGACAGGCCCAAGTGTGAAATAAATGAGGAAAAATGGTACATTGTATTCTCGAGCACTGCCTCCTTCTTTGCACCCTGTGTCATTATGATTATGGTGTATGCCAGAATCTACCAGATTGCCAAGAAGAGAACAAGAGCCCCACCAGGTGAAAGGCAAAGAGAAAATGGAAACATGGAAGGCGCAAAGTATGATTTGAACCCCCTGGGGAGAGACGACAAAGAAGGGAGAATGTTGGAAGGGGATGTTGGTAGAGGGGCCAATGGGGAAGATGTGGATGAAGATCCCTCTTCGTCTGATGGGAATGAAATCACACTGTGTTCCCTGAAAAAGAGAAGGGCTATGCGAACCACAAAAGTGACTCAGGTAAAGCCCGGAGAGACCTCCCAAAAACCCAGAGCGCTGCCTCCTGCAAAAGCAAGCAGGTGGAAAGGGAGGCAGTACCGAGAGAGGCGGTTCACATTCGTTCTGGCTGTGGTCATAGGAGTGTTTGTTCTGTGCTGGTTCCCTTTTTTTTTCACGTACACACTAAGTGCTGTTTGTACTTGCTGCGTCCCTGAAACTCTATTCAAAATGTTTTTTTGGTTTGGTTATTGTAATAGTTCTCTAAATCCTGTTATTTACACCATATTCAATCATGACTTCAGGAGATCTTTCAAAAAGATTCTTTGTAAAAGGGAAAGAAGAGGTATATAAATGGTATTTGTAATTATTCTACAGAAACAATCTTTTTTTGTCATTCAAGGCTACCTTTAAATGTAATAAGTATATTAGAACACAACACACATTATTTATTATATACTTGAAACATGTGAAGTGTAGAATTATTTGTTATGTGTGTTCTGTACTTCAAAAATGGGAACTATGAATATTGAATAATACTGAAATTAACTTTTTTTTTTTTCCCATTTGTTTTACTGCCTTTGCAGACTTACAAATTTATGAGGTTCTACATTGTAAAAGAGTGACAAATGGATTATAAAGTTTCTATGTGTGTTCATCTTGTCATCCATTGGGTTCATCAACTGTCGTTATTTAAATAGAAGCGCTGTAGACCTATACATCACTATGAAAAAACAGAGATAAGAATTTGTGTGGTGACAAAATAAGGCAGACATCTGAGGTTAACATCATAACATTCAAACAGATGCACACACACACACACACACACACACACACACACACACACACACACACAGCATGCATGTATATATAATGTACAGTATATATATGTATATCTATGTATATGAGAGAGAGTGAGATTATAGATGAAATTAAGAAATTATGTCCAAATATGAAAAACCATGCATGCTACAAAGGAAAACACAGAGTTGAATTTTGAAAAGGCAAATGCAATAATGTGAGATTTAAAAAGCAATTTGTCTTAACATAACTGTATAAACAATACAGCAAAATTGCAGCAAGCATTACCCTGCTAGCTTTTCTCATAACAAGCACAAGAGCAAGACAATTATATGAAAAGAAAATGATGCCTATAGGAGGTGTGGGTGGAACACTAGAGCAGTTAATCATGAATTATTGTCTTTCATATCAGGAAATCATTATATCCTCCCCTGGAGTCAAACAGGAATCATGAAGTCATAGAAAATGAGTGGCTGCCACAAATTACACAATGTGTTTAATGTCTGCACAAGCTCATCAGTAGGTCATGTTCTTGTATCTTCTCCTTTTTGTTGTCGCAACACCACAATCTCCTTTATTCAATTTAACACGAAACAAAAATAAGGAACTGTACCATGCATAATTTTTTTAATAGGGCAAAAAATTCAAGCAACCACCTCTCGATGAACAAGATGATTCCCATGGCTCCCGCTGTAGAACTCTGCTCTTTTGAGATTCCTGTGGTACTACATGTTTGGGTTCAACCATCATCTCAGAGTCTTAAAATACAACTCCTGTTACTTCCCACAAATTGTCAACTGTTAGTGATGTAGTTCCCATGAATAATCTGTCATGAGAAACCTTTAGAAAACTAAAGATCATATACGATATCTATATGTTTCAGGAAAGTGGATGGACTGTGCAGTGATAGCACTTGTAAAGACTGATTGCTGCAATAATAGATTCAAGGAAATTCTTGCGGTTCTTCGAATAGTTAAGTAGAAGGATCAACTAATGTTATGTAACCTTTGGAGACACAGGATATTTGCAAGACAATCCTTTAAATATTTCAACTAAGCCCTGATCCACATCACATTGATATGTTTTGAATGATTAATGTGCAATGATTTCCATCTGAATGCATTCTTCAATCAAAATGTAATGGCGTATAGTTATGCTGGAGCATCACGGTGCATATATTATCATTTTAAAGCATATCAAGTAATAGAACGATTAAAAGGCGGTATGCTCATTATATTATAAAGAACATATGTCATGAGTCATGTGTTTTACCAAATGTTTTCATAAGCATTGTATTTTGTCACGCCAATAGTTATGGTTTGTGGCAAAATAGATGCAGATGTGTTCTTAACAAGTGCAAATTCACAGCTACTTTCACTGTCTAAGACCGATACAATGATTTATTTCACTCCCTGAGAGACCGTTTTAGATCAGGGGGATTTATACCTGCCACACTAAAGCTTATAAAACGTCTCTTTATAAGCCGCTTCTGGCAGTCATTCCCACAACTTTCACACAGCTCCCTATTCCGCTGTGTCCATTTTCTTCCAATTTCACTGACAGCTCAATGGGAGCCCTCTAAAGCTGCTCGTCATGTATCTGAGAAAGCTGAAAGAGGACAGACGGTATCCCAGACATGCTGAGGTCATTACATCAGAGCTGCACAGAGTCAGATGGAAGCATCCAGACCATACTAATAGGTTTAAACCATACTTGATGAATATAGTGATTTTAATTGAATGTTGGTTCATTCATTATGGATTGGGAACAATATATCATGCACACAGGGGTATATGATATTTCCTCTCTGCAGAATGGACAAGGATGCAAGATAATCAAATCATAGTGTAAGCAGAGGGAAGATCCAGTTTAATTTGACTCATTTGGTCTCACTCTGTTACTCTCCTCTATTTGCTTGACATGGCAGAAGCACTGAAAAATGTGTTCCAACATGACGAATAATCAAAGTTTGCTACTGTATTTGTGCAAAACATGGAAATATAGAAATAAACAAAAAAACACATCAGCAAGTAAACTATGTGTACCTCACCTTGAAAATCTTCCTTGCATGTTAACACCACACCTACATGACAACAACTAGATCTAAAGCTACTGAGAAAGTGTGTTGTTTAAAAAAAACAAGAACATAGAGATAATAAATTACAAAAAAACAGGTAGTTTTCTTTTTTCTTCCTTCTTTGATTGTTCTAGCCTGTCAAAAAACCCACATGCAATTCTGAAAAGGGCTCAGGGACCCAGGGGAATGAGGACCCCCCAAAGGAATTAAGGAACCAAAGTGCATGGATGATGTGGAATTTACCAAAGATAACAAATGTATCAAAAAATTGAATTCTATTCTCTAGAGAGAGAGAGATGGCAGCGTCTCTACCCATTCATGCCTCTCTTTAATTATATCTTGGATATCCCTGTTTTTTTTTCATACAAGAGAATATGATTGTTTAATTATTCATTACACATTCCTCTCTGCAAGCTAATTTATGGTAGAAAAATATTATTTAAAACAATAATCAGAATAAGTTAATATTTGTGTATTTCACAGTGCCTATTGAAAAAGCCCAATATATTATAAATTCATCCCAGGGTCCAATTTACTGCAGATTCTCTCATATAAGCCTGGACCCCATTTGAATACTAATAATTGTATCAATCTAAAATAACAAAAAAAAGAAACAAAGAGTGTCTGTTCTTATAAATTGTATCTAATTGTGGTACCGAACACACAATAGCTCACCAGCATTACTTCCTTGGCAGGGGTAAAATTTCACTGTTATTTAACATTTCATTTAAAGAAATGTGAGGAAATAAATCAAGTAAAAAAGGGTCTTTAATTGAAACTAAAAATTATATTTAATGTTTTTACTCTCTGAGTATACATCCAGACACAGACAGCTGTCTCGTGAAAATCATTATGATTTGTTATTTATTACATACTTTTAAGGTGGGGGGGGCGTCTGTATGCTAATCGCTGCAGCAGCCAGCTTCTACTGCTTGGAAATAAATGAGTTTTGATTGATTCCAAATTTAATTCCGGTAAATCTCTTGCTCTCGGCAGCATCTTTTTCCTGTCTGCCTCCCCCCCATGACCACACGCCCCCATTCTAGCTGTATGCCACAAAATGACATCAGCTTCAAAACAACAGACATACAAAGTAAATACCATCTTATTCTTTAAAAAAGCAAACCCTAACTGCACCTGTTTCCTCCACATACAATTTTTGTATTTTTGTTACACTCTGTGGTGCCACATCAACACTCATTCCAGAAAAAGTGTGTTGGGCCTCCTTGGTGTATCTGACTATTTTTACGTAGAACAAGTTGCAGAATGGTGGGGCGTTGCAGTCAGTGAAAATTGGAAAGTTTCAACACTGTAATTTTTTTAAACAGTTTTTTTTTGTCAACAGGGACATAACAAGAAAGGTGCAGTAGTTTTGTTCCCGTTCAGCCTAAAGGGATGGTTTTAAATATTTGCCAGGCCATGAATTAATAAAGGATTTTTACTTTTTCTTTTTAACAAAGTGTGCCTATGGAAAGGAAATCTAAATGTCACTACTCTGAAAGGAGAGAAAACTCAATCTATCTATCTATCTATCTATCTATCTATCTATCTATCTATCTATCTATCTATCTATCTATCTATCATTTAAATCTAACTTTGGTTTTCTGTGATGGTATTAAAAGGGGAAAAAGCCACAGAGACATATTGGGTAGATAGATAGAGGTACCCAAGGTAAAACGAACATGGCAATTCAGTTTAACCTTGGCTTTCTATAATGATATTAAAAGCCGAACAGACATTGCTAAGAGACGGGAGCACTTAGTTCGGGAGGGAAAATGTAAAAGTACACAGTGCAGGATCAGTGAAACCATTTGGTCTTTCTCACTGCAGACATTTTGACATAGCAGGGTCAGCGCAAGTGTCACTGATCAAATTAAATCTGGTCTTCTTCTATTTAGTGTCACAACCATTTTACTGAAATGAAACAGGGTGCTGGCCATTGTTCCTTATGTAACATTGAGCACAGTGATATGGTATGTTTGCTGTATCATCAACTGCCATAACTGTTCTCATGACCAGAACGGGAAACTGTTGATATAGTGTGATTTTTTTCCACTTTTCAGGTTGACAGCAAAACAATAAAACGCAGGTCAGTGAGGTAAAATATAGAAAAGCTTTGCAGTAAATTTACCTCACGTTTCTTGAAATTCAAAACACTTATATCTTGTAGAGTTTAGGTTCATAACAATCTGGGAACTTTATGGAAGTAATCACAGGAATGTGGGAAAGGATGTATAGATGGTCCCCATGATGGACCAAATCCCCTTTGGACATATGTTTGTAAAACCACATATTTATCACTGAAGGCCTTGGAGGCTCGAGGAACACTCTGAGAATCAAGACAATAACAATATTTTTTTATGCTCTCAACAGGGTTGAGAGTTCAGGACTTAGGATTGCAAACCAGAATTTGATTGTGTCTTGGATTTTCTAAACAATTTAATTTTGTCATTATTTACAATTAACTGGCTCCATAAAAATTTGGTACAAATGTTAGATTATCTAGGTTAGAATTCCGTTTTTTCTTTGGCACTTTCGTCTTCCTGTTCTTGACTTTGAATCTTTGTTAAATCACAAAATATACCAGCAATTTTTCTCTCAAGCATGACCACAGCAAACAATTTAAAGATCTTTTATTCACGTTGAGCTCTGGCTGAAACTATTGGTTAAAGATGGTTAAAATGTGGCACTCATAAAAATAAAATAGCGCTCACAGTGGTAAAGGAAGGGTATTACATTACTATAGAAAGTTCTTATTGTGATATACTGTTTATCCCACCTGTGGGGAGGATTTTTCTCTTAGGAGCTGGTATGTGGGCTGGAAAACAACATTCATGGGCTGGAAAAAATTGTGGAGACTATTGTCTCCACCATAAATTCTGACTTTATATGAGATCTCGAAATGACAAAATAAAATGCTTTATTGATTGTGGTTTCATGAATTCTGAGAAATGTTGTATATTGAGTCAGCATCACTGACAGTATGTTTTGCAACACTGACTCGTAAATACATAATATCCTCAATGTATTAGAATATTCATGCATTGTAAATGGAGTGCATTTACAGCCATACAATTTGGCATGAAAATGACTAAATAATGATACCTTATTTGTGATTTTTGCAAGATTGGTTAGTCAGATTCCACATTAAAATATCATTTTAGTAAATTGCATACATGCACTTGTATATGTAACACATGCTAGTGTAGACTTCACTCTAAACTGTAACATATTATTGAATCTAACAGAAAAAGTATTCAAAATACAAAAACACGACTCTAATGGGAATAATATTGCTATTTCCCAGTTGTGGAAATGTATATTTTAGTGAGTAGGTAAACTGCAATGACACCAATGGGTTCCAGGAAGGAAAACACATCTCAGAATAATTTAATTTTGTAAGAAGCATCAGTCATGTTAATTTCTGTGATAGGGAACATTATTGAATTTGCAAGCCTTAAATTTGGAGTTAACTCTTCAAGAAAGCATATGCAGTGTACAGATGCTGTGAGTTTTTAAAAAGTCTGTACAATTAAGTCCTTCACTGGTGTGATTAAAAAACACATGAGTAGAAAAATAGTCCTTTTATTAACCACCGGCCATGATGAAAACAACTGGTTAATTTATTTGTGCATGGCAACGTTCCCTTCTAACCTTAACAGTACACAGCAATGACTCTGGTATAACTGTTTATATATATAATGAAAATAAAGTTTAACACTCTAATTATTGAGTGCATTGGTAGATGCACAATTTCCTATTTTGCCATTTTGTTTTTATTGTAACGTCGCTGTTTCACATTATTCCTGATGAAAATCTTACATAATTTATATTTGAAACCCAAACAGGTACACACACAGTCCATACACAATAACACTCTGGGAATGGGGGGATAGATGAGTTTCACATAACCACGTCATACAAACAAAACTTCATCATATGTAAAGAGCATACCATTCATGACTGAAATTTTATTGACACACATTTAAACAGAAGTGTAATCAAATAAAAATATGTGTCTGTGGAGATCCTAAATCAACCAGGTCATGGTCAATTCATGTTCAAGGGAAAAAAAAAATAAACTCCAGTTACTCCTGCTACGATTAAAAAGGTTTTGAAAATAATTCAAATTACAATACCAACTCAGAAAGAAATCCAAAATGGATGAGATGAATGCATGTCAAGGTATTAGACACTACAGGTGTCTAAGGCTCAGGGTTATTGTACACAGATAAATAAAAATATTGTAAACTGTTGGTGAAGTAGTGTGAGATACTGCTGTTTCTGGAGCTACTGCAGTCGTGTACTCAAATACATTTCCATTATTCTATTCCACATGTTTTGTTGAAAGAATATTGGAAAAGTCTTGTGACTGTCATTATGTGACAGAAAAAGCAAATGGCAATTAAACAAAATGGAAGGAAAAGGAAGTGTTTTTATCAAAGTATTACGATTCGATAATTTCACCCCTTTCGCAATGACGCCTACTGCAGGACTATGAAGTCTGTCTCTTGGATATGACAAAGTGGATCTGAGCATGCGCACTCCGTGGCCGAGCGTGCCCTCGGTTCGCGGCCAATTGCACACAGGATAAACTCATAATTGCGTCATTGTTATTGTTGCAGTTGGAGCTCCAGCTGCTTGCGAGGATTTCGCCACCATTTCGCTTATATTAGGCCTGCAAAACGGCACAATTCGAGAGGCCCGCGGATGTTACTCAAGCGCTATGTCGTTTCCAAAGAACGTTTCATCAGACGAGAGCTTACAAGGTAAAATTTACAATAAGTTCTACCCGAGCCCGCAATGCTCGGTAATAATTCAGGTATCATGGGATGTCGAGCAAGAAATGACCGAATTCAGAGCTATTGAGAAGGGCGACTGTTAGCTAGCTATAACCTGTCAGCTTTGGGTTTTCGTTATTAGGTTTTGTTTGCCTACATTGAAATTTCAACATTGTCGGACGGTTAAAGGCGCATTGTGTTCTATCCTGAAGACCAAAACAAAGCTTGAAATATACAAATATTTCAGCATACCTTCAAGCTAGGGAGAAGTCCATGTGTGTTATTGTTTGCTCTCCCACACAGCCCCCCTCTCTGTCTCGATGTAAGACATTAAACAACATATTTCATATTCTAATAACTTGTGTGATAGAAGATTCCTGGGTTGAACTGGACTTCAGTGGCACTGGCTCTCAAACGTCCAGTCATCACGGGAGCCAGGAGCTGATCCCGTCCTCCGGTCACGAGAATGACATGGAGAAAATGCTGATGGAGGCGCAACACGAGTCAGGGAGGAACAGCTCCAGAGGAAGCTCGCAGTGTGACAGGTCAGTGATCGTGTGACTGCGAAATCAACAACATCTCAGTTGTTTACTATCATGTTAACGACTCGTTGTTCCTCATGATAGCCCAATGAGACCACAGACCCCGATTCTTGTGTGGAGGGGCTCAGAGGAAAACAGCTCGCAGGTACAATTCTGAATCACAGGCTGGCCTCATACCCCCACCCCAACCAACCCCGCCGTCAAACGTGTGTTTTACCTCAAGCTTCTTCCACTAAATATTTGAGCTTCCGACCAGTAGTCTGCTTTCACTGTCAATGATTAAAAAGTGTTCTCTCGGCGATTTTCGAAAATGTGATAAGTTAAGATGAACCCTTATTAGTCCCAACAGTACAGAAATTTTAAGAGAATTTGGTGACAAATGTATGGAACCTAAACATGGACCAATATAAGGAAAAAATTGAAAGGCTCCAGATCTCAAACACGGGGAATCGGGACACCGGGATTGTGAAAGAGGAGACATTATGCATCCCTAAAGCTAAAGATAAACACATTTTTAAATGTGAAAGAAAGTAAATTTAAGGATTTAATCCAGTTCATCCATCTTCTTCTTTCTTCTTTTCCTTTTGGCTTTTCCCTTCAGGGGTTGCCACAGCGAATCAACCTCCGTCTAATCCTGTTCTCTGTATTCCCCTCTCTCACAGCAACTACCTTCATCAATGTAATTCATCCATGAGTTTGCAAAAGCATGCCAGAAACATTAGTATTTTGTAGAAATACAACAAAATTCTGCTACATCGTGTATCTTCATGTTTAATATATGCTTAAAGAGGATCTTGTAATGGGGATTTTGTATTTTAATCTAAATTTGTAAAGCACATTTATATATGCGGTATTTTTGAACCTTAAACAGTGATAAAGTGGACATTGCATGGGTTCTGACAATTGTGCTCTTATCATTCTTTTTGTAGTCAGATGAAGAATTCCAAGAAAGAGCACAAGAAGTTGACCTCATGATGAAGAAAAATGCGGACTGGATCTGGGACTGGTCCAGCCGACCTGAGAACAACCCACCAAAGTATGAAGCTGTCATTCATTTTTTAACTCATTTGGCAGGACCTGTATCTGTATCTTAGGAAAAAGTACCCATAGTTGGCATAGTAATGTCAATTTATATTTCACATCTTGTTCCTGTATGAGTCTATTAACTATTCTATGCTGTTGTTAACATTTTTGAAAGACTTACCATGTGTCTTGTGAGCCATTGTGTCAGTTAGTTTGACAGTGGACTTGCGCTCATTGATGTAATGTGTTTGTAATGTTCTCCTCTGTAGGGAATTCCTCCTGAAGCACCCTAAGCGCTCAACCTCTCTGAGCATCAGGAGAACCAGCGTCATGAAGAAGGGAGGAATTCTGTCCCCTGACTTTCCAAAGCTTTTCTTTCCCTCATTAATCATTTCACTCATACTTGGCATCGGTTTAGGGTAAGCATTGTGAATTCATGCCTGACTTTGGCAGATGATGGCATTTCTGCAGTATTTCAAAAGTTAAGAGCACCCATAGGAAATTCTTGATCCTGATGGATCCTCAAAGAGCACATCCCCACTGAACCCCCCTCTGTTTCTCAAATGAGAATACAAATTTAGGACCATTTTCTTTCCTACTGTTTTTTTTTAATATCACTGTTATTTAACAGACTTTATTCAAGGTGTAGTGATATCTAGCCTAGATATTGATTTCTTTCTAGGATCTACATTGGGAAGCGACAGAATACCCACCATACCTACTAAGGAGGATGAAGGTGTCATCTTGTCCTGACCATCTCAGCATGCCTTTAAATGTGACTATGAAGATCAAGGGACATGCGGCCTGCTGACTCAGCTTAACTCCACTAAGTGACCGAAAAAACAGGATGGAATGATATGTCATTGTTTTTTCTTTTGGTACAGTGGAACACAACAGGGATCCATTCTTTGTGATGTAGGACATCACCATCTTGCTGCTTTCAGCTCCTTAAATCTGCAGGTTACAAACCTAATATTTTTAGGATGCTGTTATGCAATGGAATAACTTCTGGTTAAAAATGAGTTGATTTCAACGTTTTCTCTTTTAGACATACTTTTAGTTGTTTTAAACTCATATTTTTTATTGCCAAGGGATCATTGTACTGCTGCTATAGAAGATGAAAGATTTGCTCAGTCTATTAGATTGTGATATCATAGTGCAGAGTTAGCTTGATAAGGTCCATTTTGTTCATGGTACACAAAATAAAAGTTTGAAAATTCATGTTGCCTCAGTATTGACCTGTAAAAAGCATACACTCTAGAGTTAAAGGACCAAATGCAGATGAACACAATTCAAATTTTATTGAACTTTGGTCAAAATAATAAACAAGTGAATACATTGCCACCATGTTAGGAATTAATGGACAAAGACAATGCATTATGTGTTTGTTTTAATGTCATCAGTATGTTTTGTGTAGTCAACCTTCATTTCTGCATTCACAACTACGGAGATGAGATCCACATTTGCAATAGGTGGTTTAAATTCGGGTATCACCCCTAACAAATGAATAAGGGCACATGTATGAGGCCTGTCTGAGTATCCTACTGATTACATGATTTGGAGGCACTCTATTACATAAACTGTATGGTGTGCAATTTTCCTCCTTAAATGTGTTTTCATAGACAGCCACGTATAGCAGCAGTATGTGAGGACATAACTCTATAAAATAGGATTTACAAATAATGCACATGAGGTTTGTAGAACGTTTGGGGACATAACTTGTAGTTGTCACTGATAAAAGTAGGTATTAAGGCTGCAGATTCCCTTTTGTCCTGGGCCGCATCTTGTGCCATGTGGTTTCCAGCCTGCATTCTAAAACACGGTCAAAAGCTAAGACATTATCGTCTTGACACAAACACATTATTGGTTGTCTCCAACGGTGATTCTGGAACTGGTAACCCCAAATAGTATTTCAATAAACAAGTTGATTTGAGATCTGCTCAAAAGACAGTGGTGTGACTGGACATTTTCCACCTCTCTACAACATAAAAACATGCAAAGCAATAAACATGTTTTAATACATACTTCTAAATTTAAAAACACATCTGTAGTTTTAGTTTTTTTATTATGTGGATGACAAGGTGTATTTGAGTAGATACAGTCAGTGAAATTATTGTCACCGTATTGACTGGGATAAAGTAACAGAAGGGAGGGGAATAAAAGAAACAAGTCCACTTTCCAAATTCATGGCCTCCTCCACCAGTAGTTTGGCCTGAATACATGGCCAACAGGGGAATGTTACAGTTAGGATTTTTGGCCATTAATCCATGTTTCAGAGGGCCCAAAATCTTTCAAATGGTGTACAACTTTAACAAGACGTCATTTTTGGGGCTTCCGAGAGTTCTGCCATTAAATCATGAAATGAAGGCTTAAATGTCAACACAAACACCAACGTTCAAGAGTTTGACCTCTAGGGAGTGCCATTCCGTCAATAAGACCCTTTCTGGGTCAGAGGGGCATGTTGATTGCCCTGATGCCCAAGGCAAAAACAACCTAAGCTCAGACTCAAAATAAAACAGGCCATGGATCAACCTCCTGCGGCAAAAAAAGTAGACACGTGCTTTCGAAATTCTTCACCAGGAGGACAACAAGGCTGTTTCTTCTTATACAGATAGACAAGTAGTAGGCTTAACTACACGGGTACGGTAAAAGCCCTATCCTCTGGAGCCCCAATCTTCTAGTTGATTTTGTCCTGGAAAATATACAAGTTGTTGGTGGCTGCCACAGCGATCACATTATCTTTGGGGTGCCAGGCAGTGTGGAGGATCTTCTTGTTGAAGTCCAGGCTGTCTACGCTGATTTCATCCTTCTTCCGTTTGCCCCCAGTGGATACTTTGCGTGGTTTCAGGGTGGCCCGTGGTTTGCTGCTCTCCCGGGATGCCTCAAGTGTGATGTCCCGCCTGGTGTTGCGGTCGAACATTCGGAAGAAGTTGTTGTAGGAGCCGGTCATGATGGCACTGCAAGAGGATTCATTAAATATATGAACAGACTGGCACTGTGGAGCGTTTACAGTGAATTTCATTTAGTCCAAGGAATTATGTTCAGAGTGCTTCACAGCCTTACCTGTCAGTGCCATTCCAACAGCACTCGAACTTGTCAAAGATGCAGTCATTTTCATACAATGAGCAAAGTTTGCTGCGAAGGTATTCATGGACCTGAAACAGATAATATTACTTTAAATAACGAGACTTAAGGGAAAAAGAGCTCATTCAGCCAACACTACCTGGACTTAATGTTCAAATTACATGCAACAGTTTCAAAGCAGTTCAAACCAGGAGACCCATACGTTCTTGGTACGCGGAGATTTCACACTACTTTGTCAAGATTTCCCGCTGTGTGCATTACATACGTAACTATTTTATTAATTTGGAGAAAGAAGTAGGGCTGCCCTTTTTAGATAAAAACTTGGATTACAGCTATGGTTATTGTGTAATTTATTAGTGCGCTGCCATCAGACTTTTAGCTTAAACCATCGATTTTGAAAGGTGACTGTTGCGAGTTTGACAATCAAAGGTTGCTTCATAAATCTCTATAATTGCATATTTGTTCAAATATAGTGGGAAGAAGGGTTACAGGTCTTTGACAGATTTGTTTCCACCTTCAAGTTTTGTATTTTTCAAGAACTGATATATCTATCTTCGTGCGAAACCTTTTTTTTTTTCCCCATCATACTGACTTTTGCACATGACAAAGTATCAAAGAGCACCTTCCTTTGACAGAAGATAACAGAGAAACTCTTACTAAATGCATAAAACCATTGGTTACTGTAATGGAATTCAGTCATTGTTCCTTCATCTTATGTTTTGGAAAAGACAAAGATGCCAAATTACTTTTTCGACAAGGCCTTCATTGATGCTCTTTAACATGTGAATGGAAGTTTCACATGTTTACCAACTCTCAGGGAACACATAGTTTGCACAGCTCCTCCTGGTTCACCTTTATAAAGCCTAAACTTAAAACAATGTCAAATTCAGGCCAAGCGGATTTTCCTTTTCTAGCTAGACCTGTAATGTTTTCTTCACCACTTATGGCTGACATCTTTCTCTGCTCAGCTGCCTGTTCAACCAGCAGACTGACACAGGATGGCACCAAAGCTGATATATAGCATCCACTTCAGTTCAATAGAGAGAGTCAATCTGTTTGCGACACAGTAACTTTGCGACACTGTGACTTTTTTTAAACACTATTTTGTTCTCAACAGTGCTGTTTTGACTATTTGAAGTTACCAGATAATCAGATTAGATTTATGCACCTGATACGTCTCCACTGGCCTGTTCTCCATATTGAGGTCCCAAACTTTGACAGAGAGGTAGTCACGTGTCATCATATAGCGCCCGCTGTGACTGAACTTCACGTCTGAGATGGAGGAGATGATCTCAGAGAAAAAGGATCGACTGCTTGGATCCTCCGGCTCCTCAAAAACTAGAAAAGAAAGGTTTACAGTTGTTGACACTTGTGCGTGCACTGCACTACAACTCCAAATAAACCAACATTTTCAGTTGACAAATTACATGTCCAAACAATTGACCAGGATCAAACTGAATTTCTTAACATTTTTTTATGTTTCATGAAACATCAAGTCAGATTAGAAAAATCGTTGATGGATAGTGAAAAAACAATTATAAATTAATTAAATCTGGTAGCCTAACTCCCATGCCAATGAATCACAGCTGGCGGTACTTACACTTTGAGTGCCTATCGCAGAGTGCCGCTGCACGCATGTCACACAGGCGGATCGTGCCTTTGCTACTGCTGTACACAAATACATTGCATTGGTGTGGATGGCACTCTGCAGCTGTGATTACTTCTGTCAGTTCCTCCATGTTGGCAGGCTTGATGTCTACAATATCTGGAAACACAGTGTTAAGGAACAAGCAGACCTGTTTCACTGCGATGCAGTGAAGACCTTTGTTCCCCATTTTTTGATGATTAACCACATAGCTTATCCAGGTGAAGAAAAAGGATACTAAAACTTCTGTCTGTGATTTCCAAGTGCCATAGATTTATTCTTAGATCATCTGCAGAGAGGTACGTTTCGTGATCACTATTTACAGAAATGGAATTAATGTGATAGGTGTGTGCATTTGCAAAGATCCTCCGTGGGCTTGCTTCTACCATGAGATCCATTGGCATCAGTACTGGTACCTGTGACACACAATGTGCATCATTAAAGTAAGATAAAAAAAGAATTAAACCGTTGTCGAAAAATCATAGAGCTTAAAAATGTTCACTTTACCCGTAAAGAAGTGATTCTAAAGGGGTCTCTGAGTCGTCCATCTTCATCTTTAAGGTTGTAGCCTTCTGCTCGTTTATCTCTTTCACTTATTTTCCACAATTTGATAGTTTTATCTGACCAGAAAGGAGATCGCAAATGGAATTTAGATGACAATAAAATATATCTAAGGTTGTAGAAGTCCCTTAAATAACTAAAAAAATATTACTTACCATTTGTTGAAAGTAGAAAGTGAGCAGCATTTTGTTGGGGTAGCCATCTTATTTTATTTATTTTTTCCTCAATTTCTAAACTTTTCAAATAGTCAAATTCTGGCTCATGACTCTGAAAAGTGCTATAGACATTGTACTCCCCACGTAGGTGTGGACGATTCTTAGACTAAAAAACAAACAAACAAGCAAACACACAAAATGGTTAGCCATAACATAAACATGGCATGACATTGACCATCTGGAACTGCATAGCATAATAAAATACAAGTCTCTCACTTTGAGCTGAGCAACATATATTTGAAAAGAAACACTCAGCTGTCAAACACTGAGAAGTTCCCATGACAATTTAAAGAAATTAGAAAGCAGTGACGAGAAAGATGAACAGGGCAGCTTTAGGAAAATTAGACGCAAAACATTTGTTCACAATCACAGAAATGATATCTCATTCATAGAATGTAAGTTAAGAGGTCGTTGCAGGTTTCTTCCACTGACTGCTACAGAAAAACAAGCTTCTGTCTATTATGATGCTCATTTCCACTCCATAGACATCCCGGCCACAATATGAGTCAATTTTCTTCTTACCTCCTGTTCATGTTGAAATATCACTACTCTGCCTCCTTTATCACCTGTCGCAAGTAGTTCTCCAGAATAGTTGAATTCAACTGTTGAGATTATGTCAGCTGAAAACAGATAAAGCAATGAGTACTCGTCCTTTAGTTCAGCTTTGCCATGATAGATTTGACAACAGCTATTAACACGACGAACCACAATAAGAACGCGATCTGAAGCGGAGCACACTGTTCTTGGATAAAGCATCTGCTACCGTGACAGCAATACGAGCAAAACACTGTTACTTGAATGAATGAAAACAAGCATGATGTCACAGGACAATTTATGGGCGCAGCACATTGACGTCATGGACATAGTCGCTCCCCTTTAATAGCCTAGCCACCGTTTAGCATACAGTTAGCTAGCAACACAGAATGAGTATTTACCAATAGGATGCTGGAGATAATAATCCACTGACATACACGCGGTAGTTATACTAGCTGTACCACGCCGAACGCGTTGCACCCCTCGAGCTAACGCGCATCTCACGTGAAGCCCAGAGAGCATCATCATTGCTACCCACCGCTATAGCCTATCGGCCAAGCTAACGTTAGCTACATACCTTCCGCAACATCTTCATCTATCGCTCCTTTCACTTGAGAGAAACACCACTGGAAATCATTTCCTCCTGCAACTCCTGTGACAAAAAACACAGCGTCAGTTCGTTTTTTTTTAATGCATTTACCCCGCAGCCAAAATGACCTGACAGTGACACAGTTTGACAACTAGCAGTTTAGCTTGGCAGCGCTACCGCTGGCAAGCTAACTTACAGATTCAGGCCATCACACACAACCAAGTGAGGTGGATCCTTTTCCTCCCTTCAAAAGTAGCTTACCCGCCATTGCTTCATTTAGCAGCTCTTGCTGTACACAGCTTCCAGAACCTAATCAACAAATGCGGCTTGCTCAGAGAAATAGATAACATCCACAATCAGTGTGAAGACTCGGGTCCGGATCTGTCAAGACCACGGAAATTATCCGTGATTTTTTTTTTCTTCCAAAATGGCGCACGGTACATGGAGAGATGACGTCATGCACACATGCCACACTCGGACTCCATCCGTCTCCCCGGGCATCAACATCACAACTCTGCATTTCATATGCATTTTATGCGGCGTGTCGTGATATTACATATTAATGGTCGCCGACTGCGTCTGCGAAACGCAATTACCGGGGACAGATAACACTTGTGCTCTGAGACAAGTGGCCACATAATAAAATAGCAGAACCACCGACACAGATTACGTTGCGACATGATTGTACTTTTGTATTCCCAAGATATATGTAGTTTTTGCATGTGACAAACCTGCAAAAAAGTTCTCACTGTGATAACACAAGATACATTCATTGCTCCTCTACAAACAATTCAATATATGATATGAATTTATTCATGTTTGATTAGAAGAAATTATTCCTGCCCCCCCTCCCCATCTATTTTTGAATGTTTATGTTTTTTATCAATTTATTTGTAAGTGAACATTGGGTCTTTACGAGTGTCAGTGCTCTGATTGTACAGTCACTGGGTGACATCTAGTGGAGAAGTTGTGAAACTCCGTTAAAACTCCACGTTCATTCCTTCAACTGAGAATTGTTTGCGTTCTCAAAAACTGCGAGTGCGAGTGAACATCCTTGAATACAACTTTAGTGATGCAAAGTGTCTCGTTCAATTTAAACATAATTTAAAAGGAATTTATTTGAAATAACCACTTGGCACACTTATACGATAAGATTTTTTCCCCCCAAAAACGTGTGTGCAAATTAACGATTTTAGTAATATTTGTATCAAACAACATAAGACATCAATATTAAACTATGACTATTCCCAAACAGATCCTTGGCAAAGTAGCACCACTCATTGTAAAAGGTTACTTTTTTGGTTTTAATGTAGTGCGACGTTCCTATTCATACATACTTTGCTTGTATGTTACAATCGTATGTATGGTTGTAAGTTTATATAAGATCATAAGCTACATGTGGTACCCAATGCTTCCCTCTTGTTTTCAGAAAAAGGCACAAGGGAACAACTGGAGATATAATTTTGAATCCCAAATGTGTCTTCAGTTTGCAAAATAGTGTTCTTAACAGCTGGCAGCACCATTTGGCTTGCAATCTGACCCAATTGGAGTAAATATTTGTTTTGATGTCTCAGCTGTTAAGATTGACATCATATTGTTTGTCACAAATTGCATGCGTGTGTGTTTATTTGTTTGTGTGTGTGTTTGTTTCTGCATGTCACCCCTATTTTTCTACTTAACGTTACCCTCATCGTGCTGGATTGTGAATGTGCATTTGAATGTGACAATAAAATCATGTACATATTTATCATTGTTCTGCACAAATTGATTCAATGTGTGTATAAACTTTGGGTATGATTCGTGCCATGACAAAATACTTTGGGAAGTTTTCCAAATCTATAAGTGTGATGTGGAAACTCAAACTTCCAGCAAAGAAAAGGCAAGCATGGAGTTTGTATGGGAAAGTGGAAGACATCAAGACAAGAAAGATTCAAGGAGCTCATAGCAACACGTTCAAAATATCCTTGAGCTCAGCTTGTTACTCTGTTAAAATAACAGAAATATATGTGTCTTTGAATGTTTTAGTACATTTATAGGATTTACTATAAATATTTCACTTGGAGAATAAAAGTCTCAATGGTGCTGGTTCAAAAACAGTTGTGAAAAGTGCTGTGTCTAAGCTTTTGTTATTATATGCTCAGAACTGCAGTGCTTAATATAGATTAACAGAAATATGTATCTAGTGGTTTTGCTTATTTTTGTGTAAACAGCGCATTCTAAAGAGGAAGAGTTGCCAAGTTTGGGGGGGGGGGGTGCCCATAGGGGCTGATTGTGCAGCAAAACAGACAGTGTTCCCGAAATAAGGCAATATCTGATGAAGTGTGGTAATATTCAATATCTTGGCCATATTTTACGATATAATGTCACAGTACGTTTTCAATTCATTATTTCAACTCTAAACTTTTCATTGCTGTTTTTAAAGAAGTGCCGGCTGCAATATAATCACTCAATTAATCAGACATTAACTGAACAAATGCATAGTGATAAGATAAAGTCCATGATTGCAGTGTGAGTCTACACTTCAGCAGAGAAGTAAATAAATAGGAAAGTACCTCGAATGACCTGGATCAAATCCCACCAAAACCTTCTTCGTACTCCACATCCAGCTCATCATTCACACTGTCCTTTGGGGGAAAAAAGCTGCAAGCTGAGGCCTGGAGGTTAGTGCGTGCATGTGTGTGTGTTTGAATGTGGCTATATGTTTGCACCGATGTGCCAGGTACCCTTTTGTTTTGGGTACAAAAATTTGTTCTCTCAGTCCCGCTGCTGTGATTTTGAATCCCTTTAGGATGCAAAAAAATGCATGAAGTGAGTCACTGAATTTTAGGATGAAAATCCAACCAAGACCAAAGTCAGGGGGAGATTCGGGCAAGTCCATCTGTCTATATTCATAGCTTTAGAAAGAAAAACTTAACTTGCACCATCAAAAAGAATTCGCTACACTTACACTCTTGACACAGGGTGTAATGGTGTGAGAAAACTTTGGTTTGGTGTACTTTGATTTGAAGTTGACCGCTTTTTGACAAGAATCATAATTCATAATGTGGCCGAATTGAAAGTGTTACTTTGTCCTTGTTTGTGTAGCTTTGTCTGTTTTACACTCCAACTTCTGACAAAACAGACTAAAATACAGAGTGCACCTTTTAATTCATGTTTTAAACACGAAAAGCCTTCAGTACATCTTTTCGGTAAAGCAAATAATACTCTTCTTTTATTGGAGATTGCATTTATTAGTCCATGTGTCGAAAACAGTTTCCTTGACCAACGGGGTCGCATTAAAAAACAAAAGAACCTGTTTGTATTCATCGCAGACTGGAGGAGAAACATTTGATTTAGACCTAATTTGTGATTTAATGAACAGTACAAATTAATTGCTGTGTATATTGGATTTTTCACATTTTTTCAAGTTCAGTGTGTGTGTATGTGTGTTTGCGTGAGCATGCACTGCTGTTGCACCGTAGCTTCATCAGGTATAAGGAGAGGTGTTGACTTTATTCCGAGCCTCCAGTAACACCACTGACTCTGATAGTTCCCCATCCCTGTGGGAATTCATTATAAGACAGCTAGAGGCTGCTTGTGGATGGTTACTGTGCTGCCCGTATGTTAACTTGTCGCTATCGCGCAAGGCAAACATGTGGTGCAGCTGCTTTCTCTGGCTGTGGGCAACCTGGAGAGATTGATTGGTGAGCCTTCTGTTTTATCCAGGATCAGGGCCACATTCAGTAGACATGGTGCCTCCGGAGAAGCAGCCATTTTCCTCAGAAAATATGGCTCATTACCAGCACAGACAAAATGAAGGTTTATTGACTTTTTAACATCTTACGATACACCTATTGCTGAGCCATCTAACAACATGGGGTTATTTTCTCTTTTAATTTTATTCTCATGTAACCAAATAAAAGCACACGGCAGATTTATGCTCGTGTTTGGAGTTTAGTGGAACGAATCAAAGTGTCCTCGTCCACTCCGGTGTGAGTTGATACATAAATACCCATGCATACGCATCCTTTTTCAGACCCGCACACACAAACACACCCTTCCCCCACATTTGCTCTTTCAGACCGTTTTTAACACTAACCATTGGCCAGTGGATGTATCTGCTCTGCTCAGGGGCATAAGCTCTGTCCAGACCCTCACTCTAAGCTCTCTCACACACTCACACACACAAACAGCAAAGACAAACACAATCAATTATTCAAGGCTCTTGTTTGGCTCATGTGTTTCTTTTCTTTTTCTTTTTTTCCTTCTTATTATTTTCTTTTCTGTGGTTTCTATAGCATCCTCTGGCAAGTTAACAGCCAGCAGGCTTGATGAGTTGGATATGATGACTTCAGATCTGTACATAGCTTTGAAATTTACATGGCACAGAATGTTTTGCATGAACAGCCCTGACTGTGTTTTTGATGAGAGGAGGACCTCAAGAACGTTATTGTTGGCAGCCAAGTTCCAGGCTTCTCCTCATATCGTTTTCTACACATTTCTTTTCCTGCTAAAGGGTGTCTGTCATGTCAGTGCTCTTGAATTTCAGATGCACAAACATTGTTTTACTGCTCTTTTAACACTTTTTTTTTAAATTCAAATCTCCATCTGTTCTCCTTTGTTACAGATCTACACATGTATGGATGTATATGTGTGAAAATGTACATGCACACACACAGCTGCATTAAGTTTGAGGCATCTAATGCAGTGACACCATTCGTCAGTGTGAAACTTTGTGCACTAGATGGCACTATGGCACTTATTATTCAGCGCCAATGAATAATTTCCTCTTTGGAGGATAAGCATGCAATGCTGAAGAAAGTGATGATCACAGACTGCCTGTTTTATCCACACTGAACCTCTGCTATGGTTTTATGAAGAATTCTATAATTACCAAAATTCACTAACTGTTTCTGTCTGTAATAAAGTGATTCTGAAACAGTTAAAAGTGCATGTAATTACTATATTTAACTTATTCTGTAAGTCTGTGCATGGAGGCCCAGAGAGATTTTGTGGCAAAAAAGAAAAAGGCCTAAATTAACATCCAACAAAATATATGCTCCTAAATCAATGAATAAAATAAAATAAAAAAACAAAAACAAAACAATCATACCAAGGAGAAATATTAGATGTGAATCCTTGGCAGCGATGATGTCCTTGTAAGAGATCATATTGTAAATAAGATGGGTTAAATTGCACTTGTAGCTTCCCTTCAAACAGTCAGGCTATTCTCCTGGGGGGACAAGAGAGTGCTGCAGACTCTTCCTCTAATAACGCTAGACAATGAGATCCTAGCTCATAACATAGGCCTCCACTATATAGAACAAGTATTGGGGGCTTAGCAGCTAATAAAGTGGCAAGTCTTCAAATCCATGTCAGAAGAGCAGAGTGCCATAGGGACCTTTCATAACACTTGTATGTGCAGGTTCAACTGCAGTGTAAAGGTTACACATCCACATTGTACTGATCTAACCTGATGAGTTGCCTTAAGCCCCACAAATTTCAAGGCTGTGTTTCTTATTTACTGAACCAGAACTGAATAATTCTGCCATTTCCTAACGGATGACAGGTGAAGACAGGAGGGTGGAATTAATGTTTTAGGCGAGATACAAAATTGACTGTTTATCCTTCTCTATATTGGGCGTGATTTAATAAGACCAAATTAAAATTTATCTGTTGACGTACACTGAATTTTGTACAATACCTCGAATGGGCGTTTCAAGAGATTTTGAGGAACATGCAATTCCTTTTTTTTCTTTTACAAAATGAATGAAAATTATGATCCACATCAATTTAGTTAATTGAGTCGTGTTGCCCTTTGCATTCACAAAACAGACTCAGTAATTAGCTGTGATTGCCTGGTCTGTGTTTCATAAATGGTCTCTCCCGCTTTCTCTCTGGTGAACCTGTCCTTCACTTGAGCACAGACACTCCTCCAGCATTTCCACCCACTTTGTTTGTGAGTCTTTGATCCACGGTATTTCAGTTAAAGTTACACCCATGTGCTGCAAGTTGAAACTTTCAGCATTGTTGCCCAGGGGAACCTTATACCCGTGGCGCCTTCTGCTTTTGTCCTTCCCTTTAGCAACAGAAATCTCCTACGGTCCCGGACAAAAGACTGCTCACGACACCATTTTATGATCTCTGTGATGATACCGTTTCCTTCTCCTGCTCATATGTTACCTTGGTCTGCTCATCTAATCCAAAAGCTGAAAAAAAATACCATCATTCAAGGGACTCTCTCTTGAGAAGTGTTGAGTCGGAGCAAAAGACGATAAAGTAAGAAATTACCTGTCATTTATCCTGGAATGCATTTTAACTGCAATTTAAGGAAGCCTAATTTAAATCAGCTCTTGTGTGTTTTTTCTACATGCCGTACAGTGACATAAAAGCGTATTGGAGGATGCCACCAAGATAATAAGCCAACAATAAAGGGCCAATTCTAATTTGTGTGTCTCCTCTCTGTTGTATTAAGCTGGACCACATGTACAATATTCTTTATGTATAGCAGATAATTGTGCGACTCTAAGAGCGCAGGATGTGCATATGTTCATATAAATTCACCTGCGTGTGTATATGCGAGGCATTACGCATGTTACGTCTAATTGAAGCAACACTAAAAATAATTTTCTGCAGCAATATAATCTAGTGTGTAAAACACTTAAAGGCAAGAACAACAAATAGAGTGTAAAGTGCTGCGGTGTCTTGCCTCCCCAGTCATTCTAATCACTACGTGAGTGAAACATTCATGGTACACTAGATCGGTTCAATATTTAATTTCTCAACAAAGACTACATGATGGAACAGATGCTCAAACTTTTTATGTTTCTCAGGAGAGTAAAAACTGACTTTCAAGGAAGCTATTGAGTGTGGAGCTCCTTCTTGTGCGCAAGATTTGTGTTGACTTCTTTGGGCTCTTCACCTATGCACTAACTGAACAGTCATAGATAAAAAAGATGTTCAAACATACAGTGTGTGCATAG
Organism: Fistularia tabacaria; assembly: GCA_901007705.1. Lineage (NCBI taxonomy): Eukaryota > Metazoa > Chordata > Actinopteri > Syngnathiformes > Fistulariidae > Fistularia > Fistularia tabacaria. The sequence goes on from CAAKHD010014133.1 coordinate 104,293, forward strand.
TGAGTCAGTGCTCAAAGCATGGACTGAATACATCAATTGTTTACATCCAGAGGCACTGAAAACTCAAGCGTGGAACCGTATTAGTGATCCACCAAGGCTGCCCTTTGCCTCCATGTCACATTTCAAGTGAAAATCTGACTTGGCATGTTTACATAGGATTTCTTCATCTCCCTTTCAAACCCCTATGGGCAAGCTGAAGGTGAGGGGAACTAAGATTATTATCCCCGTTTCTCTGAGGAGCTTTTCTTTATGCACACCCTCACAGATGTCGACATTTGGTTAGGCGGTGTACATGAAGCCCCAGATTATCTGGTGCTTCGGGAAGTCTGTTTAGCCAAAGTTAGGAGTGGTTACTTTCCCGCATCTTCCTAATGTGCCCTCGTGTTTTGTAACCCGAAGACCCCCCGTGCTTAGTCATGCATCTGTGTCAAAGAGTATGTAAACTCAGATGACTGACAATGGAAACCGCAGGTCCTGCACGGCAGCGACGATCACATCAATAGACGCGGACTATGTCACAGGATGCTCAGCAGATGGTGGACTATATGTCATAATGCTGTAAAATCCAACAGGAATTGACAATTGAAATCCTACCCTGGAGTTTGCCTCTTTTAGCTTCGGCATAATCTTCTCAGGATTTCAATTGCAAAGTCAAAGAGAATAGTCTAGCACATGGGGACCAGTTATCTGGGGCAAATGCGGTCTAAGGTTGACAATGCAAAGGCTATGTTTATGTGCATCGCACTTGCTATAGCGAATGTTTCCCAGAGTGCAAGAACATCCTCCCCTGAATTCTATTCCTCTTCCCACGTCCCAGCGCTGCCGTGGAAAGTAGGCCAAGTGAGCACCAGGGCGTTGCTTTTTTAAGATGATCAGTTTGTCAGTGTGTGTGTTATTTCTTTTTTTTTGGGGGGGGGGGGTGCACGCTCAGGACAGCTATTCATATGATTTGATTCTTGTAGAACAAAGACCAGCATTTTACAATTTGCAGCGCTTCTAATGGCAAGGAAAGGGTGGAGGGGGTGGCAGTGGAGGAAAATAGGGACAGGACAAGAGTGGATGAAACAAAGACAAAATCTGGCTTGTACTCTAATTCATTAACTTCCTCTTTTCCACCTCTTTGTTGCAGCAAAAAGGTCCCTTGCCAGTAACACTCTACTGTAGGATCACACTCTACTCTAGCTGGCGTAGAGTATTTTTAGCTATTGCTTTGCCGCTTTCACCTTGACTCCCCTGTCTTGACATCATAATTAACATTTCTCTTAATAGTAACAGTTGAATATCAATAATAATAAGCATCTTTATTCCTTACCAGCGGGGTAAGGATAAAGTGCACGGCTGAGACACAGTTTGGGACTATGTGCCAATCACAAACAAATCTGTATCACTTGTAATGATGCTGTCCCTGAATCAGAACTACTGACGCAACACGCGGAATATCTGCATTTTCCTACGAGAAGAATATTTTAACTTGTGCACGTGGACGAAGCTCCATCTCTGAGGTCAACGGCCAAATTAAAGTTCTCTTGAGGCAAACGTTTTTGCTTGTTACCTTCACCGAAAAAGAGATAGAGAGAGAGAGAAATATAATAATAATAAAGGGAGAATATAAAAAAGAAGCCCACAAGGTTAAAGCTGATGCTTCTCGTTTTGGAGGCCACATCGCCCGACGCAACATGTGCCCACATCATATTTACTGATTAGATTCATGAATGACCTTTTAAAGTCAGATTTTTCCAACCCCCAAACCCCCAGCCCCCCCCCCCCCCC
>CAAKHD010014135.1:0-25000 GCA_901007705.1 Fistularia tabacaria
TCGCTCTCTGCTCCGCTCCGCCGCTGTGACAGCCAGCCGAGCGGGGGGGGTGGGGGGGGCGGGGCCTCCGCAGACCACGCCCCTTCTCTGGACGGGGGTTGTCGGGATCCCCCAGCGAGGTGGAACACAAACAGACGGCTAAAGCGCACAAATGAGACAAATAGGGGATTGAAGTGACTCGGGGGGACTTTGGAAAAAAAAAAAAAGAAAAAAATAGAAAAAGCTTTTAACGGTGACACGGAGAATACAGAGGAGTGTTTCGACAAGAGATTTAATAATGACGAAAATGATAATAATAATAATACATTTTATGTAAGGCGCCTCACTCGACACTCAAGGGCACCGTACAGACATATACATCGAGACAAAATACAGATTTAAAAAAGAAACAATAAAAATAAAAACGCAAAACTGACAAAGTGGTAAATATATCTATATACATACACACACAAACATATAATGCATATACAGTACATATATATATACATTAGATACACAAACCGATAAATAAAAATGCCAGAGCAGTTGGCATCAAATGGAATTGGTTGCTTTAAGCAGATGTGTTTTGAGTTGATTTTGATGTGGGGGAATGAATCGATGTTTCTGAGTCGGGCTGGTGAAGGATGCTCTGCTCCCCATGGTGGTGAGATGGGCGGAGGGGGCAGATAGGGGTATGTGGGAAGAGGATCTGAGGGAGCAGGAAGGATTGGGAGCATGGAGGAGGAGGTCGTACAGGTATGGGGGGGACAAGGTTGTGGACGGCCTTGAATTTTTACCGGCGGATTTTGAATCGGATCGTAACTGAACCGCAGTGAATGTTTAAATGCGTCTAAATGGCATGTGAAAGCAATGCTGACTTGTTGTGTGTCTCTTTATGATTTGTGAACGAGGGCGGGAATGGTTGTATGTCTCTACATGGCAGGTGTGTGAGTGAGTGAATGGTTGTATGTCTGTATGTGGCCCTGTGATCAACTGGTGACCGGACCAGGGTGTACCCCGCCTCTGGCCCTATGACAGCTGGGATAGGTTCCAGCCCCCCCACGATATAGACAACGAATGAATGAATGAATGAATAACTAATTTCTAAAAATAAAATAAAGCAAAATCGGTAGGGTAAAGTCAAAAATAAAGAGTCAATACTGGATCGGACTCTTAGTTGCTTCTGTTACATGCATGATGAACCCCTGATGAACTAAGCAGCACCTTCTAATACCAGCCAGAGGATATTGAATGAGTGGGGCCGTGCGGGGTCGGGCCGGAAAAGCTATGGCTGCTCGCTGTCATTCAACACCATGTGTGTTATGGTCAGGGTCAAGGTCAGGGCTGTCCATTTTGGTCCATGAATTGTGACGTTGGTTGAGAAGTCCTACAAAACAAGAAGAGAGTGTGAAATAAACAATATCCCAGCTGCTGTATACAGCGGACACACAGGCTCTTTCCTCAAAACAGAAACTATTATTGTGTTTACAATCCGTTCGAGTGACTGAATCCCGTTCGACAAACGGAGAACGCTGATGAACGGGAACAGCGCATTGAGGAAAGTGCTGCGATCTCAAATGTCACAGCTTCGACAGTTTATGGGCAAAATGACATTGGAACGGTCGATGAGGATTTCAAGAATGGTTCTCCTCAGTCGACCTGCAGACTGAACCTTGATCGTCCCTGGAAGCGATTCCAAAAAGCTTTCCTGGAAAAGGGTTTGCCTCAAAGGTGTGAGGGATCAAACTTCTGTATTGAAATGACTTTGTGGGCAATCTCAGTAAAACGTAACATTGAGCTAATCCAGAACTTAGGTAAGATAAAAATATGAGTACCAGGACCAATATTTATTCCATCCCTTTCAGATACTTCTGTGGTACCAGTTTAAATCATTGCCAGCACCATATTCAGTTCTTTATCACTGTAAAAAATCTAACTGGTGTGATTATTCAATCCATCTGGTTTATCATTTTCGGATACAGATTATTCAGAGTGACTTAACTTTCCCCCTGCCATGGTTTCGCTTTAACACACCCAAAAATGTGTTTTTCCTGTTTCATTATAGTTCATTCCCTATCTGTACCGTTTATCATGCTATCAAGGTCGCAAGAGTTCTGGAGCCTATCCCAGCTATCTTGGGGCGAGTTGGGAAAGATGGGGGTATCACCGTACACCCTGGACCGGTCTTCCACAAACCAACATGTAAAGACATCCACCCATTCACTCTTCCACCCACAGATATGGGCAATTTAAGGTCCTCATTGAACCTCCTTCAGGTTTTTGAACTGCGGGAGGAAACCTTGGAACCTGGTAGAAACCCCCCAGTTTTGTCATCGCGAAACTTTGATTTGAAATGAAGAGGGTATCGTTCATGCTTAGCATTTTTATCCGTGAGCAAGAATAACTGTTCATCATAAGTGACCAAATGGCTGAATTGAAATCAGCTCCCTGCAGGAAACAAGGCGGCAAAAACATGTGCCTTTGCAAGATTTCTTCATCACTTTGATGAATGATGTACAAGCCACACCAAGTAAAAGGACCAACTCAAAGAACCCTGGCAAACCAAGTTATAACTTGCTTTTTAGGTTTCACAAGGATTTCCCAGGACAGGGTCTGTGAGCTATTTATTTCCAACAATGAAAAGAGAAGCCAAGAGCCATTGCGTCGATACCTTAGAATCCATACAATGGGTGCTGGCCTCCCTCCAGGAGACTGTAAGTCCTTGCTTTCATACAGGTGTTGCGGTCAAAGGCCAAGAAATAAATTTTCTTTGAACCACACTTCCCTGAATGTACAAATATAACCCTATTGAAAACAAGAGCTCGTAACCTGGTCAACAGGATGAGGATTTATCAGCTTTCAGGAATTACATTGACCAAAAGGGACTCGGAACACGCTCTCCGGTTGCTCATCGGAGGTTGTCGAGTGCACGGAGGAGGTCCACAAAGGGGCTGATGTACCTCCACAGGGTTACAGTCACGATGTAAGGTACTCTAGGCCTTGGAAGGGAGCTCATGCCAGTTCCTGGAACCGAAACAATGACAAGACAGAAAAGGTCCTCAGACAGCTGCAAGATTATATGGGTCATGTTGGTTGAAAGGGTTCTGAGCATGGCAAAAGAATGATTGTGTGATTGTTTCTTTAATAAACTATGATGTGGAAGCCCATGGAAGTGTCCATCGGCAAGTATCAAGCCAAAGAATCCCTCATCTATATAAAAAGTATCAAAGTCACTTTGCCACTCGAGTTTGTCTGTTGAGTCCTTGACTTTAAGTCCAAGAGAGGTAGCTCGTGTTGTATTCTCATGGTCGCCTAACATTTTACATAAATCTATCGAAACTTGCATTTCCCATGAATGGAAAAGACAACCGCTCAAAGCACTTAGCCTAACCTTTAGCAGATTCTTTGGACTACTGCTGGAGAGAAGAACTATATTTAGACGGAGCGCTTCCCTCTTATCATCTATGCCTCCAGATTTATCGGCCATCAGTCGACACCGCACTCACATTTTTACCTCTCGTATTTAGGCCATCAACGCCTCCAAGTCTGACTGAACACCAAACAAGCAATCCCAGACCACGGGGGGCGTTCAGACCGTTGGGATAGCTGATAGATGGAAGCTTGCTGGATCGTGTCATAGAAACCAGGGCACCTGACAGCGAAAAGTAATATGTCCGGTCGAGTAGAAAAAAAGAAGATTTAGCTGATGATGGGTTCCATGGATACCAGTGTTGTGCTGGGAATGCCTGCAGACATAACACAATGTACTCACCAAGGTACAAAAGATGCAGGGCAAAGGCCCCCAAGGACCACGAGTGGGAAACAAAATAAGCAGTTTGAGTGGAATCTTTTTACCTTCTTTTTTTTTTTTTCTAAAGGGAAATACCTCTTACTGATGCATTATTCAAATGATCGGACGCTGATGAACAGAGTCCGGGAAAAACACTGAGCACCCCTGTGAATTCACCAATTTACACAAGCTAGTTCTGCATGTAGAGAAAATAAACAATACTTAACCAAATGAGTCGTTCATGATACGTGTGCATTTATTGAAATGGGGCGAAACCTCAGGGGATTATGCTCCGGTTATTTTCAAATGAGGTGGCAGGGCAGTTAGTGCTTCTGCAGAAGTGCTAACCACTGCGCAACGGTTCCAAAAACATGTGCTAGGTTTATTGGAAACCCTAAGTTGGCGAGACGTGTGGATGAGAGAGTGAATGGTTGTATGTCTCTACATGCGCCGCTGTGATCGCCTGACAATAGGTTCCCTCTGTGACAACGATTGCAGGGTAAACGGTACGGATGATGAATGAATGAATGTGTTCAAATGAAAACATTAAACGTCACTTAACATCAGGCAGAGTATGCTTTAACTATTGGCTTTTCATCTGTTTAGATTTTTCCCCAAATGCGACTTCAAGCGAAACCAGGGATATTAATGGTCGAGATGTTAAAAAGACAAAATTACGGCAGGCCATATCATTACGATCACTTTTCCCGTAACTCCAGAAATGACAAAGACATCGGCAGCCAATTAAAATTCATCCAAATGTGCAGGGGGTTCAATTGAAAGGCAGACAATTTGAGCGAGTCATTCATCACTGAATTTCTATTTGGGGTTGGACCGGCAATCTGGCCAGACGGTACAGCCCAGTAAATCGTCCGAGGTGTATTCAATAAAAATATCCATCGACCAAAAATAGAAAACCCATTTAATTTTCTGCAAGAACAAAAAAACCTCTTATGCTGTCACCGATGATTTTTTTTTTTCATTCAAACCTTCGAACAAGTTAAATGGCTTTTGATAGACTCTGGCTTATTTTACCTTTACGGACCTCTCCCTTTTCCATCTAAATGTGATTACAAGAGGTGTGACCGCTCAAAACTTGTTTGAGCCCAGGCCCCCAGCTCTCTGGGTGTATCTCTCTGAAGCACTGGAAACTCAAACCAAATCAAAAGTTTCAAGATTAGTTGTCCGAAATTGATTACAAAGGAGAAGAGGCCTGTCACTGAAAATGGCGAAGGAAGATAACACAAATGACATTTCTGTTTGTCGTTATCACATGTTTATTGTTATATATTTATTTATTTTTGCTAATATCAGATGGATTGAAGTGAGCTCATGGGAGAGGACAAAAAAATAATTATTAGACATCTAAATCATGAATTACCGATCTGTACAAAAATATATTCTACCTAAGCAGGAGAATCCTGCTGAAGTGAAGACATGGCTTTCAATACAGAAAAAGACGGAGGCTTAAATGCTCCGCAACAGAAACACACCTACAAATAGTACATGTATTTAAAAGATATATACATACATATATTTCTTTCTGTTTTTTTGAAGAATATTAAATTGTTAGCATTTTATTAAAAAAAAACTATTGTAGTGATGGATTAAGCGAGAGGAAACAGTCCAGACTGTGTTGTCGGATGCCGATCAAAATAGGACCTTCATCATTTACGGCAACAAAGACGGTGAAAACGAGCCTTCAACACTTCGGTTTATACATATCGGCTTCTTGGTCCCGTTCGACAAAGCAGTTTTTCACTGTTACACCGCAGACTAGCACAGCACTGTTATTGTTCGTTGGCGTCGATTAGACACTTGCGCGTGAACTACTAACTCAAGAGGATGACAGGAGTTGGGTGTGGGTTTCAAATTTCACATAATGGAATAATGAAAAGAGATTTACATATATACATATTATATACATCTACTACTGGATTAAAATTCTACGGTAAAAAGGGGGAGCTGTTATTCAAGGGATGTTGTGTCTTCAAGTCAGGTTTACCTTATACAAAGAGCTTTAAAAAATAAACTAGATTAAAGGGTATTTCAATACGAATTCCTAAGAGGTTGGCTCTGCACTGGAAAAGGCCCTAGACTGAGCCTCATTGAAGTCTGGCTTAAGACTAGTTTTAGTACAAACTGTATTTCTAAGTAGCTAGCACCATCTGTTGATCAGAATGACAATTACTTGTTGAAATCTAAAGGCAGATTGTCTCATCCAGCCTTTGAATTTTTAAATGTTACACAACGGACTTATCAAACTCTGCAAATAGAGCTTGCGTCCGCCCGAACTGAGAGGAGTTCTCAGTTTTATTAAAAATAAGATAAATAAATATGTTCGGGTTCAGGCATTCCAGCGCGATATAACGTCAAAACTTTTGAAAAGTACAGATGACGGGAAATTTGTCCCGCCCCCTGGAAAGGGGCGCAGGGGTGATCGACTCCAGAAGATTAGAGCTTAGTTCGCACGTCGTTCACCACTACTGAACCAGTACATTGATCCTGTCTGCGTGGATCTCCACAGGGAAGACTTAAACACTCGTTTTTCTTTTTTTTTTTCTGACATCGAGAAGGATTTTTCATAACCAGCTTTGAAACCGGAGAAATCATCCAGAGTGGCACATAAGCGAACTAAAGACGTCATAGCCTCATGAGTGTACGTCACATACTTGGTCTACTACATGCGTCACAATATCCGTGGAAATCCTTCACTAACCTATGAGCACCTTAGCTGAACATCTCAGGGCTGCCTGCTTCTGGTCCCTTCAAAATCCTTCAGGGTTTAACATTTGGATTTATTTTTTTTCCCTCTCACAGACCCTCCCCCTTTCAAAAAAAAAAAAGCACCAGGTGTTTGGTTCTCGAAACCACCGAGTTCATGTGCCTGGAGTTGGGTTGTGGTCAAAGATGTTTACTGTGACTTCCTTATGTATACCGTTTTAGTTTATTTTTAGAAAAGTGCTCGCCTAGCCATGCTGTAACTTCTGACTGTCTTCTGCTCTAAAAGACTTGATAGATTTATCAATTCCCGGCAGTTTCATCTATCTATCTGAATGCTGCAAACACGCTTTTCGTCTCTGAATTACTGTCGGCAAAGGTCGTCAATATTTCAAAGCCGATGTTACAAATTTGCAGACAGTCAAAATCCAGAGACTCACAATACTTGAAAAAAAGTGCTCTGCTCGGACACGGAGCGAAGTGGACGTGACTTCCCCTTCACGTCCAGATCTCGGTGGGGACCATGGCCTCCTTTGTTCCAACGGAGGGCATGAGGTTTTGCTCGGACAGGAAGTCCAGGGGAAACTGAACCAGGAAGCCTCGGATTTTGCGCAGCTCCTCCTGAGCGCGGGCCGGGTCGGTCTGGGCGAAACCCGGTCTGGTCTGATACTGCTCGAGCTCAGACGTGTTCCGCACCAGGGAGGAGGGTAGGCAGCGGAACACCTGCATGAAACAAACAAACATATCATATTCAAAAAAAACTGTCCTTGCGCATTAACGCAAATTCTGTTCAAAAATATCCTGCGATGGAAATTCAACCCTGACAGTCAGGTCTGAATGTCACTTGCTACAAACTACTCTTAAAAGGTCAAATAAAACCCCAAAAAGTTTTTCCAAAATGTTGCACCTTCAGAGGTGTGGTTTCTACAACTGAAACTTTACTAGAGGAACTAAACACCCTTTTTAAATGTGTTACTTTCAATGGAGTTTTCAAAAGGTGAGTTCAAAATTTTTCTCTTTTTTCTTTTGGCTGTTTCTTGCACTTCCTGGATGCTATCTTGGTTACTGTTGGCAAACTAAAGAAAACAATTTAATTTCTCCTCGATTTGTAGGTCATGTTCTAAAACGAATGAAACGAGGAAGCGCTGCCGTTGGAAATTGACTCCCTGTTTTCAGTGTGGTTGGGATTTGGTGACTGCGATGGCATATGAGTCACATCCTTCCCATTCTCGCCAGTCCTCTCGGTGACCCCTTTGTGTGCTATGAACGAAAGCCCCGTCATCCTGTTTTTCCAGAGGTCTTTCCCAATGCGTTGCTCGTATCTTGAGCTGCTATAATATCAAATGCCAACACTTGGGGTTCCCCGGATGCCGCAGAAATCTCTCAGTCGAATGCCCATCTTGAAGATTACGTACAAAGTTGTACCAAGAACGCCACTTTTACGAAGAATGAGCGATTAAGATGCGTTAGTTACCATTTTGTGTGCCTCCAGTTACAATTGCATGCAAACCGTTCACATTCATCTATTCAACAATTGGCTACCGCTTATCCTGCATTTAGGGTCACTAGAGCCTATCCTAGTATCCCAGTCTTGTGGGGTACACCCTCAACCGGTCGCCAGTTGATTCCAGGGCTGCATGTAGAGACATACAACCATTCATTCTTTCATTCACATATCATGTAGAGACATACAGCCAATCACTCCCTCATTGAGCTGTCATATAAACATGCAACCATTCAATCTCTCATTCACATATCATGCAATGACACAATCGTTCACTCTACCATTCAAATGTCATTGAGAAACACAATTCAGGGTCTCTTTAGGGTCACTGAACCTACTGCATGTTTTTGGATTATATACAGAACCCATGCAAACATGCACAGAACAACTTCTTGCTGTTAAGCGTAAGCGCTAACCACTGTGCCACCAGACCAGTTTCTACTAAATGAGTTTGGATATTTAAAGCTGGTGGCCGGGCTGGTGTTCGTGGCGGTGCTGACGCCAAAAAGCTGTTTTACAGGCTCAACAAGTTTAGTGTTTACTGTGATGAAGTCCAGTTTTTTCTGAAAACTATTTGAATCTCTCCAAATGTCATCAGCTTTCGTCTGATAACACGGAGCTTCAGATTTTTATATTGGCAAGAGGCTTGTTTAAACTACCTTCTCATAAATAGTGGCATTCCGCCCCGCGGTGGTCATCCACACCTCCTTGTAGAAGCGGTCACTGATGGGGTCGGAGAGGTCAATGCTGGCATCTGCATGACCTCCGAGAATGGTTCTGTCCGGAGGGAGGGGGACGAGGGGGGAGAGAAAGGCTCATGTACTTGGAGAGGGAAGGACATTTAACAAATGATTTTACCAGACGGGGTCCGTTTTTGTTTCGCTCACTTGAAGCATTCCAAGCGCAGCTGACGTGCAAACGGGCCAGCTTCAAACTCCTGCCCGTCCATCACAGAGGAAACCTTTTCCGCATCTTCAACTATCACTGCGACCTCGCTGTCGCGTTTACCCAGCATGCTTCTGTCGTTGATATTAGCAGAACCTGAAACAAACAGAAAAGAAATTCATTAAACAAAACAAATAGCGGCTATATGGGGATGTTTCCAGAATGTCAATCGAACTGCAGTGCTTCCCTCCAGGGGGTCGCCAGTGGTCAGTCGTCTGCCTCCATCTAACCCTCTGCCCTAACTAACTTCCTCTCCTCTTCCACTCCAATTTTAAAATGCCATATGATTATCACTGGAGGATAAATCAATTAAAAGGAGCTAAAAAAAACACGTCTATAAATGCATGAATTTCTAACATATACAAAATGAGTAATATGAGGGACGTGGCTGCACCATGCGGTCCAGCAGGTGGCACAAGAGTGCCGTGTTCCGCCACAAAACGACTTAATCACTTATCAGGGGGGGGAAAGAAAATGTGTCAGAGTTGTAGATCTGTCACTTGTCGCTCAGAATAGCTGCTGGCAAAAAGGAAAAGCCAGGCAGGAGGAAAGAGGGAGAGAGTGGCTGGTCGACTCACCAATTATGACGGTGTTGTCATCAGCGATGAGCATCTTGCTGTGAACATAGATGAGCTCGGTGACCAGGCGTCCCTCCAGCTCAGCGTGAGTCCGCAGACCAGCAAAGGAGATGTAGTTCATCCACTGGTCGTCCACTGGGGAAGCACCGAGGGAATAGAACCGTCAAACCAACTCTGAACGTGACAATGGACGCTGGGGGACGATCGACAGGACGGGCGATTCGTGGACTTACTCTCCCTTTTCAGCTGCGAGATGATGGAGTATTCTCCTCTGATCATGGTTCTGAATACATCAAATGTGAGAGTCACTTCCACATCTCACTCTCATATCCCTTCTATAGTCCTCTCTGAATACAGTACACGACCACAAGCGTGAAGAGTGTCACGCCATTCACCTGTAGTTGAAGTGCATGACAGCCTGGATGGCATTGCCTCCCCCGGTGGTAATGTCACCCTCGAAGCCGGGGAGCAGCGGCGTGACCACGTAAACGCGATACTTCTTCCCCTCCCTGTGAGCAAACACAAAGGGGTTGCATAACGCCACAGACAACTGGTGTTATCCTGAGGGCAAGGGGGGATTTGACTGTGTACATATTGACTCGTCTGAGGTGAAGATAGGGACAGCGGATGTTGAACCTATAAGTGAGCCTGTTTCAACCGGATTCTGATTTGTTTAAACCAAGAAAGCATCACGTTGGATTGTTTTTTTTTTCTTTTTTTTTTTCTTTTTTTTTGCCAATATCTAAATACAGATGAACAACATCCAGTTAGGAAACTAGCGTCGACTGTAATTTTGCCTGCAGAAAGTTAACATTGTAAAGAGCATACCTGGGGGTAAAATAAGAAGGCTATTTTTGCCAGGTTACACGTGCAACGCACCATCTTTCTGCAGTTTTTTTCTACATATTTGTCCCCTAACAAATAAAAGAAATACATTGTACAGTCATTTTGGATGCTAACATCTCGTAGACCTGAGTGCTGAGTGTACGTTCTATGATTGTCATCTCATTTTAAATCCTCCCAATGACTAAAATCAACACTTAATGATACAAATGTGTCAAATAAGTGGTGACTGTATGTGAATATACATATATATATATATATATATATATATATATATATATATATATATATATATATATATATATATACATATATACATATATATATATATATATATATACATATATACATATACATATATATACACACACACACACACACATATATATATATATATATATATATATATACACACACAAACACACACACACATGCATAGCATAGTATATAAAACACCGACTATGTAAAGTAGCACTCTTGCCATTGAAGCAATAATTACTAAAATTACTTGTGTGCCCTGATGATCCTCTCGATGATGGCGTCACCAATCTTGTTGTAGACCGTCCTGTTGTCAGCGCAGCTGATGAAGAACTGGTTCTGAGAGGGTGGAAATTTTAATATCGGGAAATATCAACTAACTGGGCTGGATTACAGGATGGGGTCCAAGTCATGTACCGTTTTGTTAGTGATGCAACAGGTAGATGACAAAATGCTCAACATCGACAGCGAGGTGGTTCTGCTAGATCTAGTTGCCGTTATTAGTCACTTCAATCATCTTTATGGGAATTGCCCAAAATAACACCTTCAGAGACCGTACAGTGTTCAACAACCATTCGGCTACATTCCAATTGTTTTAACACAATTGCATATTCATCTTCACTATTTCACAATGAGTCCTTGGAACACACCTATTCATTAGGAGAGTATTATTTGCTTTCCTTTCATAACGTGGTGAAAGCGCAAGTTACGGCACGTATCTGAGATGGCGTTTAAGTCCATATTCGATGCCTTTGACGAAGTTAGACATTGCAATACGATTGGCTATTTGGCTACGAGGCTGTTTGTTTCAAAGTTTGTTGCCAAGTCGAGTAATTGTACGGAGGTACGTGTTAGATTGCACACACTCCATTCTTGGACCTTTTAACGCTCACTTCGTGACTGAAAAAATGTGCTTCATGATGATGATGATTCAGCGTTGCCACTGATGTAATCACCCTTGCGTCATAACTTCCTGCTATCCCTGCCATTCTCACCTCGCCGGAGGTTTACCTCTATGTAGACGTAGTGCTTGCTCTTGGCGATGACTTGGACATAGGCATTGTGGATGGACTCCTCGTGGTACTTTATACCCGCCGACCAGTCAGCCGACGACCTCAGCACCTTCAAATGGAGACAATGGGATGAAAAGAATGGCTTCCGATTTGAAGACGTTAACTTTGCGTTCCTGTCTTTATCACCAACACGTGCGACCTTTTTGTTTGCATTCTCGAATCAGCGGCAACGAATTAACAGCGATCGCAGTCGGGGGCTGTAGGAAGTGTTGAACAAGGTGCTAGTTCATTTAATCAGTGACACAAAGGGGGGGGGGGGGAGAAATGTTTTCTCTCCAAGCAAAAACTTGGCTTCGACTGCAGGTCTTATTTTCGGCAAACGTTTCACTCAGGGTTTGTCTCGAGTGTCAGTCGCGAGCGCTAACCCTTGTTGTTACGTAACATTTCTGGCCCGATGAGAGATCATTCAGCGCTAACGTTCTTTCATCTCTCTCAAGCAGGGCCTGCAGACGTGCAGGGGAGTGGGAGTTTTCAACATGCATGTGTTCTTACGGTGTTCTCCTACCTGCACTTTGGTGTTAGTGCAATCGGGCACGTGGTATCGGAGCTCGCTGGCAGTCGAGTGGGACTTGGGTAGAAGAAATGGATATGACAGGGAGCGGTACTTCGGCTTCATGATCTGTAAGACAGGTTTGAGAGCTCCATCTGAGACGGGTTAAAATACGGGAGGAGGGCAGAAACGGGAGGAGTGCGAAACGGTGGTGCTACAGAAAACACGACTTTTGCCCCGCTGGCAAGATATTTCCTTCGGTGTAGCCGGGGTGCAACTCTGTTTAGATGTGTGTGGGCGGATACAGTGAGGTAATATAAATACACAGACAATAAAAATGTAGCATAATACAGGACTGCGCAGACGATGAAAACCACTACCCTCCCTAAATTTTTTCGCTTTTTGCTGTTATTTGTCGAGCGGCTTGGTGGTAAGGGCTAACGCCTCAAGGCAAAAAGGTCCCTGGTTTGACTCCGAAAGGGGGCCTGTCTATGATCAGTTTGCATGTTCTCCGCTTGACTGCTTGGGTTCTCAGCAGGTTTATTTGGGACCCTAACTTTATGTGTGAATGAAAGGGTGAATGCTTGTATGTCTCTATATGACGTGTGAATGAGAGGGTGAGTGGTTGCGTCTCTATACGATGTTTAAAGGAGAGGGTGAATAGTTGTTTGTCTATATACGAGGCCCTGTGATCGACTGGTGACCGGTCCAGGGTGAACCTCGCCTCTCGCCCAATGACAGCTGGGATAGGCTCCAGCAAAAACCCACGACCATGAGTGCAGGATAAGCGATATAGATGATTAGCGGATGAATTCATATTACTTTTCAATGATGATGCATGTTCAAAGTTTCTGAAAATTATTATTTCTTGTTGACATGAAAAAAAGACTATAGGAAAGGTGACATGGCACATCCTTGCCTTCGTAAAATTCCAGCGCTGAATGAAGTGTCTGGCGACATCACGGGCGGCTCGACCGTGGACCACAGAGGCGATGTCATGCCAAGGCATTCTGGGAGTGGTGTACCTGTTGATAAAGTCTGCATCCACCGGAGAAGGTTCCGGTTTGTTAATGAAAGGATCCTGCTTTATGTCCTTATTAGTTTTTCCACTGTTTTCTTCAAAACTAGCATGGCGAGGCAAGTCAGCAGGCCACGATTAATACGAATTAGGGCGTTTTACTTTTGCAGCTACGTTGCTATTTCAAGAAATAATGTGTGAGCAAGAATAACCAACCGTCGAAAGGTTTTTCCAGCTGGATCCAGTCCTTGTACACAAAGTTGCAGTAGTCTTTTCCGTGCCAGAAACGAGTGTTGCCCTGCAGCTCTCCGACTCCTGTCTTGAGGCTCCGCACCGAGCCGCTCCCTGCACACACCGGCAAGGAAAACATGATGTCAGCTCCTCATTCTGAGGGTTCTCCCATGACGCAATACAGTCTCGGAAATGGAGAAGGTAAGTCATACATTTGTATGAAAAAACATATCATTCATTTATTTTCTACACCCAGTGCTTGTCCTGCACTCAGGGTCGCACGGGGTTACAATAAATATAACCATTCACACGTCATGTGTCATATTGAGTCATATAGCGATTGACTCTGTCATTTATAGGTCAAATGGACAAATCAAAACCATTCACCCTCTCATTCACATGTCACATGTCAAAGCGCAGCAGAGGATGTTCTTCCTGAGGCAGTTAAGGAAGTTTAACCTGCCAAAGACACTGATGGTGCACTTCTACACCTCCATCATCAGAGTCCGTCCTCACCTCACCATCTGGTACGCCGCCACCACTGCCAGAGTCAAGGCCGACTGCGACGTATCATCCGCTCTGCACAGACAGAGGGTGATTGGCTGCAATCTACTTTCTCGACAGGACCTGTATGCCTCCAGGACCCGCAGGCAACGTCCTGGGTGACCCTTCTCATCCAGGACACAGACTTTTCCAACCCACTCCCCCTCTGGCAGGAGGCTCCGGGCCATCGGGACCAAAACTACCCGCCACAAAAACAGCTACTTCCCATCAGCAGCCTGCCTCATCAATAAGGCCCCGGACTCCCAATGACACTGTCCCGTCCCCTCTATTGCACTACTTTGCACGACTTGCCACTTTGCACCACCATCCACAATCGCCCTGATTTCACTCTTAATATATTGAATATAATACTATTGTCTGTTTAACACCGTTAACCAAAGCCAATTCCTTGTAGTTGTAAGAATCACTTGGCGATGAAAGCAATTCAGATTCTGATATAGAGGCTTAAAGCCATTCACTGTCATCCATACATCAGAAAACCATTCCCTTTTTCATTCACAAACTATTTAGAGACATACAACCATTCACTCTCTCATTCACACGTCTGGGCGATGTAGAGTCTTCCTGAACCGACTGCATGTTTTTCAACTGTGGTAGGAAACCAGAGGAAACGCACACAGAATCGAGAACCGAGGATCTTCTCGCTGTGGGGCAGAAGCGCTTCCCACTGCTACATCCACATTTTATTATCCTGTGAAAGAAAAAGGTTGTGAGGTAAAACCCCCTTAAATGGACGTTACGAGCTTGAAGTGGCAAATCTGGGAGATGACATCATCGAAAATAAAAAAATAAAAACTGCATATCTCTGAAATGTACAAAGTGGATCTATGAAAAAAGAAACCTCCGAGACCTGTTAGAAAATAGGGGCTATTCACTCCGCTAAACATTAATCACTGAATGTATGAATCAAATTTTGGACATAATGATATGTATACGTACAACATGCAATATTTCATATAGACGTTGAAACATATTACGTCCACGATATTCCTTCCTTTACACACCTGAGCTGTCAACGCTGCTGACGCTGTCCGCAGGCTGAAGAGTGTGTTTGTGCAGATGCTTGTACAAACTAAATCGAGCCCTGCGATTGCGACCGACGCCCTTCAGCTTGGGCAGGTCCACCGGTTCGCTCGCCTGCGTCCCTTGTCCGTTGACTTGGGAAACGCCGTCGACGGAGGACAGGCCCTTACTGGACGGCGTGTTCGTGGAGCCAGCCTGGGGACCGCAAAAACACAAGACATGTTTTGGAGGCGTTGGGTGTCGAGGACTGCTCTGGGGACGAAGGTTGCCCCTCCTCCTCTGAGTTTCGGAACGAGTCTGGGTCCCGCGCAAATGCCTGGAACAGGAGAGGAGATGGACCCTGTAGGATCCTACCAGCTGTCCCCGCAGTTCGCTGATCATAGACGGGGGGGTGGCAAATGCTTTTGGAGCAGATCTTGGTGGACATGCCAGGAAGGTTCGTGTCTTGCAGGGGGATTGAGTGGAACCAGCAGGTGAAGGAGAAGGTCATTATACTCTAAATGAAGGAGTACCAGAATGGTCAGGGTGGTTTCTGCTCACGTTTAATGACCTCAGCTTGCTGAGCTGCTGCTGCCGCTGATGACATTTCCCAAGGATGTCCTCTGTGTTTGAGGAGAACCTCAGGAGTGGAGACAGTGAAGAGGTACCTGCACTCATTCATCGTTTCCACTGGTTCCCCCTTGGATGGTGGTGGTGGTAACCGCCTAAGCCGGCACCCTCTCTCTGCTGGAGAAGGTCCCCAACATGTCCTTGGTCTTACTCATGTTCAGCTCAAGACAGGAAGCTTTGTACCATTTCACAAAGTCCTGAAGTGCTGAACCGTGGTGTGAGGGACCAGACAGCAAGGACAGGAGGACAGTGTCATCGGCAAATTTTGAGATGGGGATGACCTGCAGTCATCTGTGCAAAAAGTTAGGGGGGACAGGATGCAGCCTTGCGGTGAAGAGTGCATCAGAGCAGTGGTTGTTAACCAACATCCTCTGCAACCTGTTGATGAGGAAGCTGATGATCAAATTGACGAGCTGGTGGTTAAGGCAGAAACGGATGATCAGCTTCTCAGCCAGAATACGAGGTTGCAGAGCGGTGAAGGCTAAGGGGAAGTCTGCATGCAGGGACTTGACCACATTGGGGTGTGGGGGGTTCCAGGTGTTTGTGGATGGAGCCTGCGATGAAGATCTAAGCTTCATACATGACGCGGTACTTGTATTGTGCTGACTCATATTCGTATTCCTCTTGGACCGAGCAAAAAAGTCAAATGAAACAGCGGCAAAACACAAACTCGGAAATTAATATAAAGGAACGGTCCCTACAGATATAGTAACCTCTGACCTGCTCGAGGGCCACGGACCGCGTGACACTGCCGACATCGGTCAGCCGGTGCTCTCTGTCATCCCAGCGGCCGTACGCCAGGTCGATGCCGCCCACGAAGGCCACCGACTGGTCGATGACGACGATCTTCTCGTGGTGTGCCCACAAATAGACAGAGGAAGACACGTGGTCTGGATGACGCATCACCTGGACCAAAAGCACAAGCAGAGGGAAAGTGAGTGTGCGCTCAGAGTCACCATTTGAGAACGATGTACACATTCACAACAACGCATAAAAAATGTCACGAATTACCTTCTGTTTAACTTATCTTAGACTTTGCTACTCAGTTACCTTGATATTAGGATGCAGATGCATTAGGGTCCGCTTGCTGTAGCCTGAGTTGATGCCCAGGGCCAGCTCCACCTCCTTATACAACATCACAAAGATTCGCACCCCTTGTTGCTGTGAAAAAAAAAGGATTAAACACGAGTTGTGTGAAAAAAGGGACATATGTCATGTATTATAGGAAAAGAAGAGCATCAGCGGGATGTCCGTCACACTCGATCAAAAGCATAAGGAGGATCTCAAAAGTTCTCAAAATGCCCCAAACCCTGAAATGGAGCTACCGGATTATCTGCCACTATCTCACACATGTTAGCAACTGTTTACTGTTTTTCAGTATCTTTTCTATTCGGGGGCTTCATTTTGGGCATTTGAGACATTTACAGGGCTAACTTTAATCTTTTTAGCCAAATCCCCCGAGCCACGAATTTCGTACATGTACCCTGTAAGGGGGCTGAGGCATTACATTTTTTTGACTGACTTAATTTCTTCAATTTCCTGATTTCTAATTTATCTAGAAAATATAATAAAGATCACTAATTTTAAATACTGATTTAATTTCAATATGAGAGAATGCAAAAAGCAATGATGTAGATGAGTGATGTTACACCAGAAGATGGGAAGAATCTGTGTAGCTTTGCTATTATACTGGCGATTGAATGCAGACGTACTGCTTTGCGTTTGAGGATACAGTCAAGCCTCCACCTGTTGCCCTCCACCACTGGTCTCTTCAGGAAGATCTCTGGGCTCAGCCTGAGGGAGAGACAAGTCAGCAGGGGAAAAGAGAGGAAAGCATTATTATCTATTCCTGGCAAAAACTGCAGCGAAAGACAAGTATTGCAAAAAAAATAATAATAATTTGAAGGATGCGCCGTGAATATCAACATTCTTCCTCTCAGTGTGTGACAGACAGGACATAAGGATGAGAATGATAATGTCATGAGTCACAAACTCCTCGGCTGACATATCTACAATACCATTGGTTCATGTTATGCAGGCTTATACCTGATTGGTTTAGTCCACAGGCCATGTGATTACTCCCCTGAGATACAGGGATTTCACCCACACTCGATAGTCCCCTATCCAGCTTTGACAAACATAAACTGTGAGAACAAAGTGTGTCTGTGTTCAATTGGAGGACTTCACATAAACTCAAATGAAAAATAATAAAGACGGTCATTCCAGTGAATAACGTATTAAATGTGCTTCCTCGTCCAGTTACGTAACATTTGCATTACATCTTCGCAAAACCATTTCTAAGTGTCTCAGGGTATAATAATAGCACAGAGCGCAACAGTATCTGCCACTTAAAATAATGGCCATACGCTGAAAAAAAATCCCTCCGGTAGAAGACACGTTTCTGTTTTCCATTCCAGTTTGAACCTCAAAAGCATACACTCAAATTACGTAGTATACCGTGTTTTGTCTTTTGGTGCGGCGTTCTGAAAACACAGCTTCTTTGAGAAGCAAAGGCATAGGTTCTACATTGCCAGAGCACCATTTCATCAGCTCAAAAATATGATAATATATACAAATAAAAATTCACATACACACAAAACTTATATCCTAATGATACATTTAAATATCTCAAGCTATGGGGAAAATAATGGCGTGTTACACGAGGACCGTGGCATGTGTCTGTCCGGAGTAAACAAGAGAAGGGAGGCAGGAGAAGTGTGAATGGACGAGGACGCAGTATCTCTCAGTCATTCTATTCTGGTCGCAGGGGCAAGAAGCTGTAATTTCAGCCAAACCCACTGTGGAGCCAGGACTCGTGGTACGTAATGTAATGTGTAACAGTGTGAAGTAAAACATAAGAGCACCGGCAACAGGTACTGTGCATGCAGCCCGTCAGGTAAAGTCAAGTAAAGTGCATGATTATACTTCATAGCGTTATTTACCCATGTCTTTAAATACAGCTTAATTGTTACTCCGTCTGGATGAATTAAAAAAATGTCCTCTAAAAACAAAACATTTAATTGTTTAGACGCTCTTTCCAACCAGTTCAGTCTTTAAAAACTCAATAAATGCATCATTTTCACTGTGGGTTTACAGTGTTACCGGTTGAGGCGGCGTTCAGGCGGAGCAGAGCCACGTCTGTAATCCATTTCTGTCCGTGTTTTAACCAAAACACAACCAGATCAAAATCTACGACGTGCACGTTTATATTCAAAATACGTGGGGAAACTCACCACCAGTCTGTGATGAAGATTTCCTCTTTGGCCTCCTCCAGGGCATCAGCCACATCCTCCATGTAAGTCTTTCCGTTCACATACCTGGAAAGGAAAAAATTCAGTTACTGAGTAACTTTTGACCCACATGTGCCAGAGTTGTCAATAAACACGGTCAAAACAGGGGGTGGTTGTGGCTCAGTTGGTAGACCAGGTGTCTCTTCAATGTGAAGGTTGGCCGTTTGATTCCTGGCTCCCCGTCTGCATGTGAGAGCATCTTTGGGCAAGACACCGAACCCCGAGTTGCTCCCGATGGCCTTGTTAGCATGGCAGAGCTGCCGCAGGTGACTACATTCATTCATGATCTCATTCATTATCTGCACCACTTGCTGGCACTGGCCAAGAGGCCCCGTTCACCAGGGACACTAGAAGGACATACAACTATTCACTCATTCATTCACATGGCTTGCCATGCAGTTGGTCTCCAATGAACCAACTGCTAGCTGTTGGAGTGCTGGACCAGAGAACGCATAGACACGGGGGGAAAACATACCAACCCCTGTCGGAATTGAACCAGGAACCCTGTTGCTGTGGTTTTTTAGAACATTTACCATTTATTGGGAGACTGAGTGCAAACCATGTACTGTATATTAAAAACATGGACGCCTGGAAAGATATTTGTGTTTTTTGAGGCTAACTATCATTTGTCTGTTAATGTAATACTCATTTGGACCGATAGTGTGTCGTTGCATTCCTTGAAAATATTTACTCAATGACAAAATAAACCTCAAATGGCATGAAAATAGTCTCACTTGTCTCTCGGGGGCTTCTGAACAGTTGCACACTTAGTATTTGTAGAGCTCTCAACACACGCTGATCTAAAAGCAAAGCCGGCTATTCATGGAATACGGAGAAAAAATTAAAACAGGGAAGGCAGTGGTTCGCGCTTCTGCCTCAAATCGTGGTCCCCGGTTGATTCCGACAGGGGCCCTTTCTCTAAGAAGCTTGCATGTTCTCCGGTGGCTTCCTCTCACTGTTGCGTTTGGTTCACTGGAGACCCTAAATCACCCAGATGGGTGAATAAGAGAGTGCATGGTTGAACAGTACGTCTCTATAGGACTTGTGAATGAGAGACCGAATGGTTGTATATTCGGCCTTGAGATGGACTGGCAACCGATCCAGAGTGAACCTCACCTCTCGCCCAATGACAGCTGGAAAAGGCTCCAACTAGAAGATGTATTGATAGTGGATGGATGAATGAATGAATGAAGAAATCAAGGAAGGATGATGTCATTTTTCCATTCAATTTGACCAGAAATGTTCTGGTAAGCCCATCTAGCCCTCAGGCACTGTGCTGACAATAAAGATATTCTGATCGATCACACAGATAATGTAATATATAAAACAAAATCTGCCAGCTGAGGCTGAGAGAGGGCAACATTAGATTTCCCACGCGGATTCTTACATAACTCCGCACCCTCAACACACCCTTAATACAAACACATCCATGACTTCTTTGGGCTGTTTCTGCGTCAGTCTGGATTTTTCTTATGATCTGGAGTGAGCAAACATTAACATCCACTTAAAATACAAAACCTGTTGTCTCGGTTCGAAAGCTGTGTCCTGCCCCTGAGACATCCTGAGGATGCCTGAATACTTTGATGATGAAAAATTCTCAAAATGATTTTTTCTCCAAACTGTACAAAACAAGCAAAGGCTGAAAGAGAAACATCTCTCAGCCTGGATTTAATGGTTTGTGGGATGTGGTTGTTGGCCAGGGCTGACGCAAGGATGAAGTGACTCAGAGAGCACTCAAATATTCCAAGCAGGCAAATCCTTTTTAGGTGGAAACGAAATTAGGTTAGTTGTCCTGCTATCCGGCACGATTCTTCTGCAATTTCATATGATTTAATATATAAAATACATACACAAATAAACTAGATTCCAACAAGATGAGGTGAAATATGCACAAGATGAGTTTATACTAATAGTCTATTTATAAGCGACTAAATCCTGCATAATATTTGGTTGTTTTCACCAGTCATCCTCGTGCTTCCTAACTATACTTTGGGGCTCGGCTCGCCCCGAGTTATGCTGCAATAGGCTTAGTCTGCTGAAGAATATCGCACGATCCACCTCTCACTTCCCTCCACTCGTCCTGTCCTCTCGGCCCCCATGTCCCTTCATCAATGCGTGTCGGTAGCCTCGTATCTACCCCCGAGTCCTTGGACTCTCGCAGGTTCCTGGGGGACGTGGCCCGCTTGCCGTCCACCATCGATATCTCTTTTAAGACTATGAAAGCTTTTATTTGATCAAGTCAGCGATTTCCATGTAACTGTTAGCGCTACTGTTATCATTAGGAAGAGATCAGTTAACCTGTCCGTCTCAACCCTCAGACCCCCCGCTGTTTCTGTCACACTCTCGCTCTCTGGCCCCGTCTTTCTGTTTCGCTCTCTCTCTTTCTATCCGGACCCCGACTGTGCCACATGCGCTTCCTCCATTTCTAGTTACCATTTGGACAGAATATTCTCCTGTTCCTGCGCAAAGGATCCAAAGCGGTGGTCTCGGAGGAAAGCCTTGCCGTTATTCCTCACGAAGCTCTCGATGCTTTGACCCCACCAGCGAGCGTGTCTGTAGCTGCTGCACTTGAACACCAGAGTCCTGCAAGGAGGATACACAGACAAACACTGATGTAATAAACTGAACCATGTCTGTGAGGGAATAAAGTGTCAGAAAAAAACAAAACAAACATTTGCTGGTAAAAGTAAATAAAATCAAATAAAAAGATCGGGGTTGAAGCAGTTGTGTTCCGCATTAAGTTTCATTTAAAACAACACCGGTCAGAGTTGGAGAAATCGACCCCGAAAACAAAAACGAACCACGCGAGGGTTTTGGAAAGCAGCCCTTCGTGCCTGGCAGTGATTTTTTTACCTTCCGAGCGACTGAGATTGTAATGACCTGTCCCCTTGTCCAACCCGAGACGGCTCAAGTGGACTGGACAAACACACATTTGGTCCGGCTGCTGTGGAGAGCTGGTTTATCAGCGAATTCCTTTCTTGTGAACTCAGCCAAGACAGAAATAATAATGAATCATGAAATTGGGACCTGCGAGGCAGAGTTATCTTTACCACTATTTCACTCTGTCCTTGTCTTTATCTATCGGACTGGGTGAAGTCATGTGCGCCTGGACGTACGCTGCGCTCCAAGGGTTGTGGGGTTTTGGCCCCGAGATCCGGAAAGAGACTGTCACCAGTCGATCGCAGGGCCACATAGAGAGACAGACAACCATTCACTCCCTCATTCACACGTCCGGGTAATTTAGGGCGGCCAATGAACCGACTGCATGTTTTGGGACTGCGCGATGAACCCGGAGAACCAGGAGGAGACCCGTGCAGACACGGGGAGAACATGGACACTTCACGCAGGAAGGCCCCTGATTGGAATCCAACCAGAACCAAGGTCACAGGTCTGAGTTTGGAGAAAAGACACAGCTTGCTTCTCTGAAAGCTAAATATGTTTAATAACGTTCCGAGGTCACAGGTCTTACCCACATCCACTACCTTGTTAAAAGGGGCTGCGTCGGCCGGTAACACATGGCACATTACCGCTAAATTGAAACCCCCAAGCCAGCAAAATGAACAAAAAAAAAAAACAAACATCTTTGGAAAGTTTCTCCTTCTAAAAGAGCCAATGAGGAGACATTAGAAGATCCTATGACAATTTAACAGACAATGCCAGGAGTCCTACTTGACATATAGATTTGTTGCAACGGGTTGTTGCCACGCACCGAGCCCGCTCTGCATAACATGCGGCAACCGGCTCACTAATGAAGCAATGAAGCCTTCGAAACCGCTTCGCCACTTGGAGACCAACCATTATTATTATTATTAGAAAATACCAGTTTTTATGCCGGTAATATCATTTAATTTTATTGTATTTATCCGCCACACCTTAAAGGCTGGTCCGTGAGAATATTGTCCGACATTAAACTGGTCCATGGTGCAAAAAAGGGTTGGGGGCCACCGATTCCAAGCATTCAACGTCCAACCAACACACACAAACACACATGGAAATGTAACCTCGACAAGCTGTCGATCCTGACTCCATGTTTGGTCTCTGTGTCCTTTGAATCCATCTTGATGGTGAACTCTTTGTCCACCAGCAGCACGAAGGAGATGGCCCCCGAGTCAGGCTTCATATACAGCAGGAAGGAGTCTTTCACCACCAGCCAGCTGAAGGCGAACAGAAGAACCCGCCGTTATTCCACCGCGACCGCCATCGGCGCGGTTTCTGCATCGGCTTCTATGCATCACCAGTGATGGTTGAGAAGAATTTCATGTATTACTTCTTTTGACAAAAAGCACGTAGGAAGGATATCATCACGGGGGGGGGGGGCGCCGGGCCTTGAGTGGGATTTTAATTTATTGTGTTTGTTTTATCCTTTGAAAATAAAACAATAAAAAGTGCTCATGTAATAATTTGGCCGCGACAAAAAAGACAAAGCGGCCCGAGAGATGCGGCTGAGTCAGACTTTCTAAATCAAATCACATGAATAAACTGAGGAGCTAGCCAAAAATACCATGTAATAAATCATCGTGTCTTTCCATTTGCAGTGAATGGCCACTCTGTGTTAACACCTTCTTTTCTTTTCCTCCACTGTGTTTTCCCGCCCACACCGGCGACTTCGAGTCGCAGTGAATTATTCTAATGTCTTTGAGCACAGATTGATCATGCCCACATTTTGTTGACACATTTGCAAGTTCAGAAAGACATTCATTTTGACAACGGTCAATTACGAAGAAAATTAAATATATGAGCTGAGAAAGCCTTTATCTAAATATCATCAGATAAACAACACTAAAAGACCTGAAATATCTTGACGCATGACACAAGTGATTTACCAAAACAGGAATTGGATGAGAAAACAGTTGGAGGACTAGCCCTCAGAATATCCTACTAACAGATTTTGAATGCAGGTTCTTTTGTCATAGCAATATTTTCAATGAAATTTAAAAAACAAAAAAAACGGAGCGCTGGAATCAATCAAGGTCAGGGGTCGAAATCGTACCGTTTGGACCAGCGGTAGCAGGCCTGGCTGTGGCCGCAGCAGTTCATGCCAGGTATCCGATGTCCTCCGGAGCGCTTATAAATCATCCCTTCTCTGAAACAGACACACAACGGGTTGTAAATAGGACAGACCACGCAAGTCTAGCAGCTGAATGCTGGTAAATTCTCCACAAAGAATCTCGGAACCGCTGTGATATTGGATTTCATTCGAAGATACAAAGGACGAAAAATAATAAGACAGAAATGCTCACAGTCCCTTGGGCCCCAGATCGTGAATGAAAGACAGCTGGCTGACATCGATGAACTCCATCTGGGGACAGACAGGAAGAGACGACAAAGGGCTTCCCACAGTGACTCAGGTATAAACTGAGGTGTAACATCAATACAGCCGCGGAAATACGGCCCATTCAAAGACACACAAGCTGATGTAATTGATGGAGATGTGTTTATCACCGGGTATTAATGTTAAGATAAATGTTAAGTACACAGCATTATTAAAGCACAGCACATCTCTATGCCGAAACATAGTGTAAGCCTGTTTCTGAGTGTTTCCACCACAAAGTTTAATATGTATATTGAGTGACAAAGAGATCGCATGAGATATTTCTGTACTTACCTGAAAATACATATATCGATGTATGGATAGATGCCAGATCTTTGGCTGCTAAAGATGCAGTTAATCAACTTAACTATTAAAACCGCATTCAATCTTCGTATTACAACAATTATTACCTGGGGTTTGCAACCATCGTTTTGTTCTTTAAACGTGTTTTTAAAGCAAGACGCTGTTGTCAAGCATTGTATACACAAAAGTGGCTGGAAAGAATGATAAGAATACATTTGTGTTCACTATTCACTTTTCAAATAGTCTAAGCTCAAAGGGTAAAACGATAAAGTACCTCCATCAACTGTGATCCACCATAAAAAGCATTAAACTAAAAGCCACGCTTCATCATATTTACTGAAACAGCGATCTGAGTGACGACAGAGACAGGCTCACGTCGAGAACAAAATTGCAAGGGAAGCACAAATTAAAAGTTTTCGAGATTAACTACCAAGTTGTGTGGAGATTGCAGTGTCCAGTACAATTACTCA